>OX439483.1:376316959-376916959 GCA_949320155.1 Melangyna quadrimaculata
GGTCGTTCTCCTTGATATAGGACCTTCTTGATGTCGACGATGTCACCAGTCACGCATGTAGATGGACACTAGGATATTTGCGAAAGGGACGAGAAAAAAATCAAATTTTCTTTGGTCAATCAAGTTTTCTGTTCTCAATCAACAAAAATAGTTTTCTTTTAGTTAGCCTACAAATTTTGAATGTACTTCTGTACATGTTCAATATAATTTTCTTTTTTTTTTTGCCTCCTTTTCAAATTTCTCTGATGAAATAAAAAAAAAATACCAATTTGTATTCCAATAATTGGAATCTTTTATGATAAAAGTCGCAAAAATGTGTATTTTATTCTTTTATGATCATAAAAGATTCCATAACAGATTGTGGCATGGGTGCGTAAAAGATTTGTTCAGAATTTCGAACTATCATATCAGATTCCATAACAGTTTTGGCATGCCGGAGACGTTACATTACATTATACAACAGTTTGTGTATACTAAATCTGAGTTAAAGAGGGTATTTACAACAACATTGATAAAAAAAACTTCAACATTTTGTTTTTTTTGGGATCAAAAAAGTCGCTAGGTTTAAAAAGGTGAAAAATAGGGCTCCAGAATCTTAGCACCTTATCTATGGGATATTCGCAAAAAAGTATGACATCTTAAAGGTCAGTTATTGGTCAATTAATTTCAGAAGTAGTTTCCCGGAGTCGCAAATATGAACATTTTAAAAAACTCTTCTCATGGTCAAAACAAAAGAGCAAGAGTTTAATTACGTGAAGTACAGTTATTCATATAGAAAGCGTTATCGTCAGCCATACTAGTCTAGGAAAGATAGAAAATTTAATATGGGCAAGTGGGAACAAATTAATTCATGAAATTTTATTGCTTGTATCAACGCCGACGCAGAGTTTTATCCTCAACAACATATCCAAAGTCGCCCAAAATCTCCCCATTTGCATTTTGTATAGACGCATTTAAAGAGGTGGAGAGGGGGAGAAGGCGTTCAATCTAATCATATGCATATCTCCGTCAAAAAAACACCCTTTAACCACAGATATTTTTGGGGACTATTTTGATTCTTGGTAATCATGCCAAATGGAACATTTATACCAAATTTCATTAATTTCCCATTATTTTAAAATGGGTTTGGGTAATATTTTACTTGTTGTACTTAAAAAAAAGAGCGCGTGTAACTCAGTACTCGTGGCAGAAGTGAAACTTCCTTGGCGATCTAAAAATCTCGATATTTATAGGGATATTAAGCTTATATGCGTAAGACGCAGCTATGTGTTGTATATCAAAATGATCGATTGGTTGGGGTTGTAAACTTAAAAATTAAATAATAATGATAAAAATTTAAAAGATTTGAATCTGTTTATTTGAGTAGGGTTTCCGACTATTTCCAAATATTCCTGCACTCAAAAACTCTGCAAAATCAAAAATTTGTATATGACAACTTTAATTTGGTTTTATTTATTTTGCAACCATATATAATTCAAATTTTTAGCGGTCTCTCCTGATTTAATTCAATTTTTTGAAATAAGCCTATTTTGAGATAAAATGTTTAAAATAATAAATTTATATCTCCATACCAGTAGGAGATAAATTAAAATCTTAAACAAGTAAGGTTCTTAGAATTGCATTATCTATTCACCAAAAAAATTTAAAAACTCTAGTTTTCTAATTAACGAAATTAGAAAAAAGACATAAAAGGACATTTTCCCTTTTATCTGCTACAATAATATAGATTTATCAAAAAATCCAAAGTTATTGCACTATAAAATATATTAGCCTATCAATAAAAAATTGTACTTGTACTCTAGTAAAGTAATCATTCCATAAAAAGGACTTTAACTTTCTACAGGATACATGTATCTTTTTAGTTTTGGTCTCTTTAGAATAAGCACCTTGAAAACATGTGTCATATGATTAGATTGTATTATAACAAAATTTTCAGCTTGATAATCTCCCACCTTCCCCCCCTCACCACCTCTTAAAATGGGTCTATACATAAAGGCAATGCGGAGAATTTGGGGCACTTTGGATATGTTGTTGAGGATAAAATTCTGCGTCGATACAGGCAGTCAAATTTCATGAATTAATTTGTTCCCGGTCAAATCCTATCTTTCTTAGACGTGATGAGAACCCTGGCTAAATACTTTTTCAGTAAATACTGCGTTCATAATATTCTTAAAAAAATTTATAATTCCAATTAAAATAATTTCAAAAATTTCTTTATATTTATTGCAGATTCAAAATAAAAATAATTCAACATCGCGCACTGCGGGTATCGTCTGTTAATCGTCATCATCTATCTAGTCATTTAAGACGAGATTATTTTTATAAAACTTTAAAGCACTGCACCGATTCTTTTTAAACATATTTTAAAAATTTAAAATATATTTTGTGTTAGGTACTTGTTATTTTTTTTTTTCTATAAAAATGTATTTGTTTTCTTGAGCACAATTTTATTTATTTTTATTTATTTTTAAAATTATATTTTTTTAAATTTTATTGTTATTTTAGAAAAATTAACTAATATTTTTTTATATAAAAAAATAATTTAAAAAATAAAAGTTAAAGTGCAAACGGAATTGTTCATACTAAATAAATAAGAAATATTATTATATATATAACAAGTAGGTAATAATTAAATAGAAAGAATTAAATATATAATGCATTTAATGTTAAATGTTAAAATTCATATAAAAATATATATATATATCTATATACAAAATACAAGTAAAACATGCATTCAAACAAAAAAAGATCGTTGTTTATATACATATTCATACATTTTAAATAATATGAAAAAATATAAAATATCTTGTCTCTTATAAAAAAAGAAAACTTTCAATCTTTTTCTCTCTATCGAAAATGTTTTTCCGGTTGTTGATTTTAATCAACTTATGTATTTGTTTAAAGGTTGTTTCTATTTATTGCCATAGATAAAAAGGACAGCACAATCAAATATTCATCGAATTTAGTTTTTTTTAAATAATAAAAATTATAATTAAATTTATCTTTTCGTTACATAATTTTTGTATCATGTTTTTGTTTGCGTGTTGTTTTTATATGCATTACATATACATATTTCCCTTGTTTTCAAAGATACAGGATGGTCAGAATGTCAGAAACAAAACAACAGGTACTTACACGGAAGTTCGTCAAATGCTTTTGAGCATGGTAGATTGAAGATAAAAATTCGTCGTCTAACATTGTGTTACCTAGTACTGATCCTGTTGATTTAAAAGGTTTCGGGTAATGTCAAATCAAATTTTGAGGTACAAACTAAAATTCCTGTCTCCAGCCAATCTTTTGTCTCAGTAATCGGACGGAATACTATTTTTTTTTAACCGAAATCAATACTATCAGATCGACGTCTATAAAATATTGGTGGGTTGTGCGTAGTAAAACAATTTCTAATTCGTTCTTCATACGCAAATATTCACGAATTCGTCAATTTAGCTGACAAGCAAAAAATAATAATAATTTAATTGTATTTTTTTTTTGATAAAATTATTTATTTGTGATAAATGTATTATTTTATTTTTAAGAAAATTATATAATTATTTACATAAGAAATAACATACAAATAATGTTAGTGACAAATTTACATAATTGTCTTTAAATCAGAAAAATAAACTGAACGCACATATTTTTAAAGCAACATTTGGTTTTATAAAAAAAAGTCAAAATATATGTAAATTTTGTAGACTTAAAAAAAATAGACTTGTTTTTATTTTAACTTTATACCTTTTTGTATTACTATTAAAAAAAAAACATTTTGTTTCTCTTAAATTAAGATTAATAAAAGTTAAAGTTAAAACAAAAACAATATTTTTGTCTTTAACGGTACTATGTATATTTTTTCTACTCCAACATTTCTCTATTCAATACTTCTTGATCAATGATAATAAAGTCGAAATTAAAAACAAAAATTAAAATGTGTGTTGGTAAAATGAAAATAAAAGTATAAAAATACTATTGTTATATTTTTATATTTCTACAAATAATAAATAAAAAAAATAAAAGTTAAAAATCATCGAAAATTCAAAAGTAAAACTAAAATTCAAATATAAAAATGTAAAACAAAAAATGACAAACAAAATACCTATACCTTACCTATATCTAAAAACACACGTAAAGTGGTACCTAATTCAGCACAAACAAAAAACTCTATTGAAATGAAAATTAAATATAACAAATAAATGTATGCATTATAATATTTACTTATACTTAAAAAATATTAATATGAAATAAAAAATACTATTGTTGGTGTGTATGAGTGTAGTGTACACATAATTTATATTAATGTTTCTTGTATGAAAGGGGGTAAAATTATATAATTTAAACGATGGCATACTGGAAAATGAGCGAAAGAATCGGGAAAATTATAAAAAATAATAAACAATAAAGTCTATATGTAAAATGGTGCTTTATTATTTTACAAGTTAAAACGGAAATAGGTACACCTAGTCTAGTTAGACAAGAGATTTCCAATATCTATTATACGGATCTTAAATGGAAGGAACCGGAGTTTAGCTTAGTTCTTATTTGAAGCTTTATTTTATTCTAAAGTTCTACAAAATGTGAATGTCAAACTAATGCTATTCCAACCTTTATGTATCCGATCGGAAATTCGTTCCAAGGTAGGCTTTTTTGTATGTATTTAGAAAAAAAAAAATTAACAAAACATATAAACAATGGCCCTAAGTAATAAACGAATTTAGAGTCGAATTTAACCCATAGAAAAAAATCGAATTCAAGCAAGATTCGACTCCAAATTCTTTTATTACTTAGGGCCGATATCTAATGGTGTTTTCGATTGGTAAAATAAATCAATTTATTTTTGATTTAAATCTGTCAAAACGCAGATTTTACATTCCAATGGGCAAATATATTGATTTATTTTTTGATTTAAAATCAAATTTGCAGATTTAGATTTATCGGCAGATTTACCCCTCCTACACTAATACCAATACAATTTTAAGTTGTCACTTTACAAATTTTTTTGTATTGTTTGAATTTATTTCGGTTAGTGAAATTTGTGTTCTAAATAAAAAGGGAAGTGTTTCTGATGTAAAAAGGAAGCTGTTAAAAATTAATTGTAAATTTTTGAAGCTTTGTTTTCTTCTGAAAGTGCATCAAGTGGTGATGAGTTTTGTGATGTTATCAAACATACATAAAATTACACGAATACAATGACAAAAATAAATCAATTTGAATTGGCGTTCGATTCACCACGAAATAAATCAATTTTTAGATTGAAATCTGAATTTACCAATCGAAAAAACCATAAGACAAAGCAAAAAAAAGCGATGAAAATAAAAACTTAAAACCAAAACAAAAGGCGAGTTCGGGAAAGGGTGATTTCGGATTCCTCAGCAATAAATTTCTGTTTGGCTGTCAAAATACTGAGGAAAAAATGTTCGGATTCGCTTGCTCAGCTTTTGACGGAGTAAAATCTCCAATATCTCTCTTTCCTGAACGCGCCTAATACTCCAAAATTGGGTGATCGAGCTAAGGTGGCCTGCTGAACAAATTGAACCCTTTCCAAGTTGGAGTCAGTGGATTCTATACTTTTAACAGCCTCAATTATTTTGAAAGAAAATCCGTCCGGAAAAATTACATTTCACTCTTCCCTTATTGTGAGTTTCGGGCGAAAAAGTTTCGGACGAAAAGATTTCCATCTAATTTTTGCTGGCGAACTAGGGCAGAGGGCACACTTGTTGTAAAATGGAGGGTGAAACTTAAAATAGGCGTGTACCATCAACTGAGCGCTCCGAGCGCTCAAGGATTTTTTAAGTGAGACAAAACATCTCAACTGAGCACTGAGATTTTTTGCGGATATTTCTGATCCAAAAAATTCTTGGATTCACTATTCAATTTTTTTTCTCAGTTGAAATAGCTGTTTGTTTGACAACCAAGTTATAATTTTTTGAGGATGTGCAAATAAGGAAGTGGTAAATAAATACAAAATAAAGATGGAATGTTGGTGAAAACTTAAAATAATTGAATAAGCTATAATCATTTTCATTAATTTCAATAAATTTTTTGCTTTAACAATTAAATATTTAAAGAAAAGTTGAAATCTTATTTCCAAACTTGTATGAGAATAATAACACATGTTTTTTTTTTTAAGAGAGCGGAGAATGTTGTCCCACCAAATGATTCTGCCTCGGTTAATCGTACATTGAGCGCTCAATGAGCGCTCAGTTTGTGGTACACGCCTAATAGCTTTTAAAAATCCGGGCGAACAAACCATTTTAGGGTGAAATGTTTTCCGGTGAAACTCACAATAGCGTTGATTAATTTTCCAAGGTTCTTACACCGCGAATTGTTGAATGCGTATAAGCACCGTGTATGCAAATGTAGTTTCGCGAAACTGCGTATGCTGGGACCGCGTACATAAAGGTTATTATTTGGAAAAGCACTAATGCCATATTTTGAAATATTTTGCATATATCTGTTGTGGGTTTGTTTATTTTCTTTTAGTTTTTTGTTATCTTATTGGTGTTATTTATGAAATCATTTGATTTTTATAAATTGCAATTCTGAAAACTTAAACGTATTTTCTTTTCATATACATACATATATACATACATATGTAAATAATGTGGTAAGTGAAGTGTAAATAAGAAGTCTTTTAAGAAATATGAAATATGTCAATTTTTAAAACAAAACATTAACCTTTGTTGTTTAACTGCCAAATATGCCCAATATATAAATCAAATTCTTGAAGAACAAATTCTTTCACATTTGTAAAAAAAATATTTCCTGTTTTTTATATACGGTCACTCACGAAAGTCTACATAAGCTATGAAAAATGGTATATCAATGCTAATAGACAAAATTTATATTTAATGTTCAAGCTAAATAACAAGAAAGTGACATATTTTGTTGTTCAATTACTATCTAAAAAATAAATATTTATATCTTATATAAAACAACAAATGCATTTTAACTATGGCGCCAGTTAAAGCTTTCATTGAAATCCATCATTGAAACACAAATCAGTGAAATGGTGGAATATTTTCTGACAAGTCGGTTAAAACTATGGCGCCAGTTATAGCGATAATTAAAAACCATCAGTAAAAGTTGAAACAGGTGAAAACTGGAATTTTTTACTTACGGGCGGTTATAGCAATCAGTAAAATTATATCAGTAAATTAATGTCAAACCCAATCTTTTATTTATTTTTAATGATGCAAAATGCTTCAGTAATTTTTTTACTGATGAGTGGAACAGTAAAAAAATAGAACACAGAAAACTGAAACGAAATGTTCCATTTATTGTGAGTTAGCAATCAGCTGTTCAGTAAAACGAATTTCCATCGGTTAAATAAATAAATGCTTTTTTTATAAAAATTATTCTTCCTTGTGATTATTTTTTACCAGAAAAAAATATTTTAATTGGTTTGCCATCGATTCGTACCATTTTTATGTTTCAAATCTTTTAATAATACATGAAGTTATGCAAAAGAAATTTCTTACTGATGGTTTTTACTGATCGCTATAACTGGCCCCTATCATAAAATTTTCTTTCATTGAAAATTCCATTCCCCATACAAAAAACAACTTTGAGGTTAAAGTCCATCATTCAACGAAAAACTGACAGACGAGGACAGGAAGAGAGAGGAACGCATTTCATTGGAACGAATGTGTTCCACTTTTGGGTAAAAAATATCAGCTGTTCATTGAAAACGATTTTCATCATTGAAAAACAAAAAATGATTTTATATGAAAGTTGTAAAGAAAACTAAACAGTTTTTTGACTAAAAGGAATATATAACTGACAATTATCATTTTGGTACCAAAATGCCATCAGTTTTATTTGTTTAAGTGCATCAAAATTGAAAGAAAAAATTTTCAATGATGGTTTTCAATGAAAGCTATAACTGGCGCCTTATGAACCCAAATTAAGCACTTTTGTATGTAAATCAATCAAAAAAGTATGTGAACAACAGTCACTTGAAATTGTTCGCCTTTGTTGAGTGTTGGGTGTTGCAGAAAGAAGTATTTCTTCAGTTTTAGCCAAAATTTTATTTCAATCATCCAAACATTTTTGAAACGTGTATTCTTCTATAAAAATGCCAAGATTAAATATTTTCACAAAAATTATTCTATCCGAGAAACCAAAAAGTATTTTCTTAGTTTTAATGAAATTTTGTATTTACAGCCATTAGTCTGGGGAAAATGGACCTGAACCCAAAATTTCGGTATATACAAAATGTTTTGATGGTATCTTTATAGAAAAAGTGTGCTGAATCCAAAAATGCCGGGTATGCCTCTGGCAACCTTGAGGGTTTTGAGATATGACGTCATCAATAAAGGACTTCTTATAAAAAGGCGGCAACTGGAGTGCATTCACGAAAAATTGGAATTCGCAACAATTTAATACTAGAAATGGAGTTTTAATCATTCCCCAAATAAACAAATCCTTTTCCTAGAATAAAGGGGGAATGGGGGGGGGGGTTTCGGTACTAAAAAAAACTTTTGTGTACTAGGTTGGGTGGGGTATCTTTTCCATGTATTTTTTAATGCTGAATCCAACTACACAGTTGTAGCCCGTAGCGTAATGGTTAGTGCGTTCGACTGTCACGCTGGAGGTCTGGGTTCATTTCCCAGCCTCGTGTACCTAAAAACTAAAAAGTTTTTTTCAGGGCTACTGCCTCTTGCGAGGAATTGACAAATCCTCCAAGAGTATCACTTGTTTCGAATAAGTGCTTCTCGTCTAGCCGTTCGGATTCGGCATCAAATTGTAGGTCCCCTTCCATTCCTGTCGACAGGCGCACACAGGAATGGTTGCGAGTTGTACGTCACTAGGCCGTGGTTCTTCATGAGCCGTTGTGCCACCCGATTTATTTATTTTTTAATCCAACTACACAAATAACTTTTCTTTAAGATCACTCTTTAAAAATTTTACAATTAATTTTGTTTATATTTAAGATAAGAAAGAGATTTGTGTTCAGGATAACGAAGCTAAATAAAATATGTACATTGGTGCTTTTTTTTTGTTTATTTTAATATTAATTTTAAATATAAGTGGATTTTTAACGAAACTCTTAGAAATTAAAAAGCATTTATTTACTATTATATATGTAATGCGAAGGTTTAGTAATAATTTACTCTTACATTTTATTTCTTATATCAAAAATAAAAATATAAATTAATGTTGCAATTAGTGTCTTTGATTGTTTGTCTTTATAATCCAACCATAGTTTGTAAGTTCAACATTAGTGGGTGCCTTGCCAAAGCTTCTTTCCAGACAAGGACTTGGTAGTGAGCACGTTAAACATTTTCCCAAAAAGCTTCTGCGGTTGGTGGAAGAGTCTTTAATTTGGGCATTGATGACACATTGTTACCGGACACTTTCTTTTTCCAAACTTCAAACCGAACCTTTATCATGCAAGTACTGTCCTTTATACCATAGCACAAACCTACGAAGATCTTTTTGTAGTGCAGTGCACTAACGCCCACGGAATTATCCCCCGCGGATGTTAATTCCCCTAAAAAGGGAATCAACCCCCGCGGGGGATAATTCCTTTTTCTGATGGATTTAAAATGGAAATAAACCCCATCTGGCAGGCACCTATATGGTATCAGTCGGTCTGCTGTCAAAGTTTTTGTACTAAATAGTACTTTGGGTGGCCCGCTTCGCGGGTTCAAGGATTTAAACTCCGTTTTTGGGTCCTTTGTCCCGCTAAAGGCGTCTGGCAGGCGCCTATGTCGTCTGTCGATCTGCTTTATTTAAAAATCATATGTATGAAGTGTGGGTATTGATGCCAATTCGAAAAAGCAAAAACACCCGAGGGTCTTAGTTCTTTTTTGTGGTGGGTCTTAATACAACTTAAAAAAGGAATTAACCCCCCGCGGGTTAATCACTACCCGCGGAGGATAATTTCGTGGGCGTTAATGCACTGCCACCCTTTTTGCTTGTGTAGGTTCCATAATAAAGGTACAATTTAAGTTTTTCTGGGCATAGTGATGCATCAAAAGAAGAAATACATCGGTGTCGTCAGATATTACTTTAATATGCACCTCATTCATCATCGTGGCTGTCGAAATAGCTTGTGAAGTTAGAATCAAATCTGCTTCCTCATGATGAGTCTCAAGATGGTCCCGACGAGATATTATTTTGTTATGAACTTGAGTTGGAATTGGGTGTGAAGATGTAATAACCAGCTTATTTCTTGAAGGTATACATGTGATGTTTGTATGTATGTAGTATATGTATTATGCTTTATTCTAAAGTCGACAAGGGCACGAGCACTTTTATATGAAATTAATCTATCCAAAAAATAGTTAAGAATTGGCGATTTTATGGATCTACAAGCTTTGTTCAGTGACGTTGTTCCGAACAGTTTGGAACAGTTTAAAACAGAAAAGTACAAGTTTTTGCTGTTCAATGAGAATTTTCTGTTCTAAACTGTTATGATTTGATGTTCAGTGAGGCTGTTCCGAACAGTTTGGAACAGAATAGAATAGGATTGTCGTTCTTACTTTTTAGGTAGAACAACTTAGAACAGGTTTGTGACTACTGCCAAAATCAGCTGATATCACTTGCAAGTTGATATTTTTTAACAAATTTCGTGGCTCTTTGTGCTTTTACTTTGGAAACAAACAAATAAATATTTAAAAAACAACATAAATTAAATTAAATTAAATTGTGCAGTTAAATAAATACTATTTATAATTGTTTTTAATAAAAAGTATTTCTTGCTTATCCACCAAACTCGATTTTTTTTTTGTTTATAATTACATCTGTCAGACAGCTGCCTGTTCTATCTTGTCTGACGTTTCTGTTCTACTCTGTTCTGTTCTGTTCTAATCTGAAAAAACCTCACTGAACAATCCTGCAATGTATTTAATAACATTTTATAACTTTTTGCAAAATAACTGTTACTTTTGTAAGACTACCTAAATAGCGAAATATTTTTTTTTTATTTCTACGGACACAGATTAGCAACCTCTTGAACATTGGCTTTTGTATCGGTACTTTAAAAGAAGGGAGAAGATAGGAGTTTATCAATCTGAATTATTTGTGTTGGTACAATGATTTTAAGTCGCTTTTCAACGCTGAATTTAATGAGATCAAACCCACAACGGTACGATTATCTATTAAAAGTTAAAAGTGCAACATGTAAAATATTACCGAATAATTTTTGAAAACAATGGTATATTAATGCAATATGCAGGAAATGTTTCATTTTGCATGTAATCAAAGAATCAAGAGTCGCCATTAATAACTTTAGTGAAAAGATATTTTTTTTGTTGGGCGGAGAAAGAACGTGATTATTACCATAACATCTATAAAATCATTTTTGACACTCATGAAATTTTCCAAAAATAAAATTGAAAGCCAAGTAACTTTGTGGAAAATAATTGTATTATCTTGCCATTCTGTTTGTTCGATTCAGCATAAAAAAATACATGGAAACGATACCCCACTCGACCTAGTTCACAAAATTTTCTTTTTTAGTACCAATTCCCCCCCCCCCATTCCCGTCAAAATTTAGAAAAAGGATTTCTGGGGAATGAATAAAACTCCATTTTTAGTGTTAAATTATTGCGAATTTCAATTTTTTGTAAATGCACACCAGTTGCCGCCGTTTTATAAGAAGTCCTTTATTGATGACGTCATATCTCAAAACACCCAAGGTTGCAGAGGTATACCCGGCATTTTCGGATTCAGCACACTTTTTCCATAAAGATACCATCAAAACATTTTGTATATACCGAAAATTTGGTTTCGACCCAAAAAGGCCACTTTTTCCCTAGACTTTGACAGCTAATTAGAAACGATTTTGTGTTCAAATAAAAACATGGATTTTCTTATTCAATTTTCTAAATATCGTCTTTGGTTTATTAATGATCATAAAATTTGAAATATTTTTTGGAAAGTATAACAGTATTTATCAAATTTTCATAGCGACACATGGTTTCAAAAATATTTTTATATTTAAACCTCTGATTTTTTTTATATTCTGCGCGCACAAAAGAGGTTATGAATACACTTAAATTGCTATTAACAAAGCACGAGCGATAAGGTAGTAGGAGAGGATTTAGAAGGAGATACCGATGTACATTGGTTTTGATATCGAAATGAGAGGGGAAAGTTGGGCCGAGTAAAGCATTCCACATTCGTGTGGTGCGACTGAAGAAAGAATCTCTGTACTTAAGAGTACGTCCGAAGTCGGGCTCGAGGGTAAACTGATAGGCATTCCTAGAAGTGCGAGTATTACGGTTGAATTGTTGTAAGGAGAGGAACACTGATTTAAAAAAAAAAAAAAATAGGAAAAGACATGAAACATTACGGCGGTGTTCGAGAGATGTAGTTGTTTCCGTTATAAGTTTTTCACCTATCATTTTTAAAGCTCTCTTCTCGCTGTAAATCATTCAAGAAGTGTGTGAAGCGTAACTTCAGGATAAAATTGTAAAAACAAATATTTTCGATTTTGAACAGAGTTGAATAAAATTATAGAACTTACTTAAACAACATTACAAACAAAATTAACAACCATGGTGCAAGCAAAATAATTACTTCCGGAGTTTAAGAATTAAAATTGATTTGAATCATACAAAAGTATGAAATTTTTTTATTTCTCTGGTCAAAACCTGGCAGTCTTCTTCATACTTTTTGTAGGATTTGTATTTCAAATGTTATACTTAGAAAATAAGGAAATACTTTTTTTTTACCTCATGTATTCGACAATTTGGGTTAAATATTGTCCATTCCAAGTTTTATTTAAGTTTGTCTAAAAACTTGGGGGATAGCATTTTAAAAAAAATACCTTATTACTGTTATTGATTAACGTTATACACTCCTCGTCAACTGAATACGCACAAACATTTTTTAATTTACTTTATCCATTTTTTCCAAACAGTGATGGTTATTATGCCATCTGTTGATGCTAACTATTCCCTTAAGATGTTAAGCAGATAATTCCGAAAGAATTATCCAAAAACAACCGTGAGTTTTTCTTCAACCACTTGCAAAGTGTTTTATATGCAAAGTAGGAGTTTTTTTTTTAGTCAACTGAATAGGTACAACGCCATTTTCTTCGTTGTTTATAAGTTTTTTGGAGTGCTTGACAGTTTAAATTAACGATTTTAGTGTTTTCAGTAAAATTTAATTCTTGATTTCAAATTTTAAGAAAAATGGGTAGATCTACGTGTCTTAACAGTGTTGAAAAAGCTAAAATCGATTTACTTAGAGACCAAGGCCTAACTGGACGTGCAATAGCTGATAAAGTTGGCCGAAGTTTTAATGTAGTTTATTCTTACTTGAAAAATAAAGATGCATACGGCAAAAACATGAAGGGAGGTAAGAAAACAGCAACAACAGCAGCTGAGAGACGAAGAATTTTAAGATGTGCATCAAATTCTTCTGATTCTGTGGCAAAAATAAAACAAAAAGTCGGCGTAAACGCAAGTTGCTCAACAGTATTAAGAGTAATCAACAACTCAAGCCATCTTAAACGAATGAAACTTAAGAAAAAACTACCACTTGACGAGAGACGGAAAATGTTGCGATTAGATTTTTCAAGACTTCACATGAGTTGGAAAAAAGAATGGTATCACGTGGTTTTTTCAGATGAAAAAAAGTTTAATTTCGATGGCCCTGATGGGTTCAACTTCTATTTTCACGACTTAAGAAAAGAAAAAAGATTTTTAAAGCGCCATCATAGTCGTGAAGGAGGTGTCATGATATGGGGAGCAGTCAGTTATTACGGAACAGTTGAGCTCGAGGTTGTAACATCAAGAATGACAGCAGCTGGGTATAAAGTAATTTTGGAAAGAAATTTTCCTAAATTTTCTAACATCTTTGGACCCATAAACTGGACCTACCAACATGATAATGCGCCTATTCACTCAGCGCGCATAATAAAAACATGGATAAAGGAGCAACAAGTGCAGTTGCTTCAATGGCCACCGTACTCACCTGATCTTAACATCATAGAAAATGTCTGGGGATGGTTAGTACGCAAAGTTTATGAGGGTGGTCGTCAGTTCGAAGACAAAGAAACCTTAATTTCTGCAATCAAATTAGCGTGGAGCGAAATTTCGTTAAATTACATTAAAAAGCTATACGATTCCATGCCGGATCGAATTTACGAAGTAATTAAAAATAAAGGTGGAAGTACCCACTACTAAACTTAAACAAAAACTTGTTTCATTCCATTCCAATACCAATTTTAATTTTTGTACCTATTCAGTTGACTCAAAAAAAAACTTCTACTTTGCATAAGTTACACTTTGGAAGTGGTTGAAGGAAAAACTCACGGTTGTTTTTGGATAAAACTTTGAAATTCTGTTATTTATATGTTAGGAAAATTTTTACCATCAACAGATGGCATAATAACCATCACTGTTTGGAAAAAATGGATAAAATATATTCAAAAATGTTTGTGCGTATTCAGTTGACGAGGAGTGTATTTTAATAATTTAAATGACTAAGGAAATACTTGTTTGCACCACCTATATGGCAAATAGTTTTTTACCTTGGGTCCGCCTATCAAATGCAATATCACGGTACTGTTGTCCAAGAGAAGCGCTCGGAAGTATTCACTATTAGGCCTTTTTTATTGGTAAGTGTATACGCAGCGCATCAAAATTTTACACTGTAAACAACAACAAAGGAAAAGTGCGGATACTCCATAACGTGTTAGTACTTTGTTCTGGGTTGTTTAAAAAATATTAGATATTTTATATTATTAGATATTTTTTAAACATCAAACACGTTAGTATCCGCACTTTTCCTTTGTTGTTGTTTACAGTGTACAATTTTGCTCGCTGCGTATACACTTACCAATAAAAAAGGCCTATTCTATCTTAGTGAATAGGTTTATGAGGCTCTTAAGTTATGAGCGTTCGTCGAATTCCGGCTTTATAGTGGACTTATCAGCCGTGTTTCATTGCAAAAGCCATCCATAGTATAGTAGGATTTTACATGCATTACAAATACAACATCGCTAGTAGATCTACAGGCGATAAGAAGTTAAAGTATAAAAGAGACTCGAACAAGCGCAAAAAATCTATCAATGGTAGGATTCTACTTTAGCTTCTTTTCAGCTGTAGAGCTACTAGCGATATTGTATTAGATAAGCATGTAAAATCCTGCTGTACTATGGATGGCTCTTGCAATAAAACACGCCTATTAATATTTTTAAGACTATGCGAAGCAACCCGAGCACGGGTCTAGTACTTACCTACATAACCCGGGGTTTAGGCAAGCGAGTAGAACTAGTAGCGCATATGTGTGTTAGTGTATCTGAACACAAGAGGGTCGACTAGCAGGGCAAATAGTAGGTATAATAATTTTGCCTGCGAGTAGCCTGCCAGTTATCTTGCTAGTGTAGTGTATTGTGTATTCATTTATTTGTTTTGTTTCCATAGTTTCCATAATTTGTATATTTTTCTGTATGAAATATTTTTAAAAAATCATACTAGTTGACAAAACGCGCAGAGAGCTACTAGTCACACATACATCCATAAAACTAACACTATGATACAAATGCTACTAGTTCTACTCGCTTGTCTAAAGCCCAGGTAAAAAGGACTATAATCGTCTTATTTTAAATGTAATTACACACCATTGAAAAAGTACCTCTAAATCATGTGCCATATGTGATTTATGTACCAAAGCCATTTTTTGCGTTTTGGTAATCAAAAATTGATATAACCCTGTTAACGTCGCTCCTGTTGAAGTAATCATAAAACAGTTATTGACATTATTTTGTAAAAGGGTGTGATAAATAAGCATACCTATGTATGTTTTAATAAAAATGTATCAACTTGAATATAAATGCCCAAAAATCGATAACATTTTGAGTATGATCACCATTTGCCCTGTAACTATTTAAGTAACTCATTCATAGTCCTTTTTTCAAATATAATTTGTTTTTTTTATCAAAACATTTTATTGCGAAATATATGATTCAAGCCCAAGATACATATATTACAGGTTATATCACTAGCATGTTCATTTTTGTTCAGTTCTGCGCATGTTGTCAAAATCAATAGTAAAAAACTTGAACTTCAAACAATCACAAAGAATTTGTGCGCCTGATAATACCTCAGATATGTGTACTGTGATTCAAGCTATCTAGCCCTTTTTCCGTTACAAAACAGTTATAAAACTACTGACATATGTATTTGTAGCGACGGTTTTCACCAATAATTGTGATATTTATTTTTTTAATTGTTCAAAATTGTATCAACTTTCGAATAAAAAATGTCAATATTTTGTATGCCGAATGTAGTTTAGGCCCACACAATTTTTTTACGCTCAATAGCATAGATTCTCTTACGCTCAACCGGACGGAGTCTCTTACGGAAAAGTCTTAAGATGTTACAAATCAAAAACTCTTCTAAAATTATTCCATTTCTCGATTCCAAGCCAGAATCCACTCAAGGAACACTGCGTGCACCATTCAAACTTCAAAGGAGATTATAGAAAGTGTTATAACCAAGTTTTCTAGCACTTGTTTTCATAACAATTTATTATTTTCATTAAAATGGGAAATTTGTTCCCAACGATTCAGTATTATTTGATATTAGGTTTTCATGACTTTAAATTTCAAGTCCTCGATAGTATAGTGGTCAGTATCCCCGCCTGTCACGCGGGAGACCGGGGTTCAATTCCCCGTCGGGGAGGAAAAAGTGTTCTATTTTTTTTTTTTTATTTATTAAAGGTTTGAAGATAAATAATAAGTTTTAATATCAGAAAACTGCTTTTGTTTGTTTTGCAGTTATTATTTGTTTATACACATTTAGCAGAGATAAAGTGATTGTGTTGTTTATTGTCAGTTGCTCATGTTACTATAGGTAGATAATGCACTTTAAAAAAGAAGTGTAGGTATGTATATATGTATAGATAAAAAATATACGAATAGTTGATATAAAATATTCCATGTTGCATTTTTGTATGCGTGATGAGTAAAAATGTAGGTTAGCTAGTGTAAATGTATTGTAAAAGATAAGCAACTCGATCAGCTGGTATAGTTTCATTTGAGTGCTTTGCTTGGACGATCGTTGTGTTTTTAGATCGTCCGAACATTTTGCAATCCGATGTCATCAAGAAAAGTTGTATTGTAATTTCTTCGTAAAAGTTTCGTCTTTGTTTAGTTTAATTGTAAAATAATCTTTTTGTTTTTGTTTAAAAAATTTGTTTTGGTAAGTTTACGCCCATTGTTTATTTGTTCTATGTTATCTTTATTTTAAATGTTAAATTGATGTTTAGCACTCAATATTTTCAATAATTATCATCCCTAAATATATAAAGATTTTTGTATTTGTTCTTTATAGTTTTTTTTTTGTTTTTGTTGTGAATCAAGTTCATGGATTTCAATTCTTTGCTATTTACGTTCTTTTTGTTTTTACGCACAAGGTTGGATGGTTGTATTTGGTATGGTGTTTTTGATGTACAAAGGTAGCTTACATTTGGTTGACAATGTTTTCATTTTACAATAATAAAGATGAAGAAATTTAAATATTAAAATTACTTCAGTTTTAAGTGGAGTGAATGAATATACCTAATTCAATAAATTGAATTGTTTTCATTTAACAACGTCGCAGTGATGATGGACAAGCTTGAAGTGGAGATTACTGAGTAAAAATATTTTTGGATTAATGAGATTGTTAATGCATGATGTATAATTGGAATTGCATATCAAAATCAAAGGTCAACAAATTCGCCGGCATTTCATTATTTCTGTTTATTAAACAAAGAAAAACTGACATTATAGGTACACAAACAATTTCTGATTTTTAATTCAAATTAGAAGGTATACCTACATTATATATAACATACTAACTTACCGGAAGAAAACACAGGGTTAATAATCGTCGTCGTTTGTTTTGAGGTAACATATTCCTTTGCAAAGTTTACTTTACATTTCTGAAATATTGTTCGTTAGAAGATTTTTCTATTGTAGTAGTCTTTCAACAATGTCATACATTTTTTTCTATAACATAGGTAAGGTGAACAGAAATAGTAACTAAGTACCTAACATTCATTATTTTAAACATTTAGGTAAGTAGGTATGTATACAGTATTTTTATATTTATGAATTCGTGGATCATCGCAGCTATTATTTAATATTACTTTACGGTCTTTTTGCCCTACAAAAGTTTTAACATATTTGAGTTTGGGGAATTTAAGGCCAGTTCCAACAGTAAAAATGTGGTTCAAAATCTGTTTATCTCACCGATTTTGGCGAATTAACTGGCAGTTTTCTCCACAATAATTCCTTATCTATCTAGATCTCCTTATTTTATCAGTTTCGAAAAAATCAACCCAGACAGTTTTCATTGAATGAGAATCAAAATATTTAATGGTAAATTCAACTAAAAATTAAAATAACATAATAATCACTTTGGAATTATAGAAATTTAGATTAAAAACAACAGAAAAACATAAATATATTCATAGGTTAAATTAAAGTTAAAAGCGACAAACGATGATAACAGTATAGAATCAAAATAACAAAGGTTTTTGAGTTTGAACAATTTTGGAATACAGAATCAATGATTGGACGCTGCGCTGATTAGACCATGGGTTCATTTATGTATATGAACATGCATACATACATAATTAAAGTTTTGAAGGTCTCAAGTATAAAAAAAAAACAAAAATGTCCATGCGTTGCTATGGCTTAAGGATAATTCAGATTAAGTTATATTAAAATATTTTCATATATGTGTGTACATAAGTACATACATTATGTATACATAAAGAGAATTAATAAAAAAAAGATTGTCTTGTCATAGGTTCGCCTGTTTTATTAAAAGGTAAAATAAATAAATAAATCGGGTGGCACAACGGCTCATGAAGAACCAGGGCCTAGTGACTAACAACTCGCAACCATTCCTGTGTGCGCCTTTCGACAGGAATGGAAGAGACCTACAATTTTATGCCGAATCCGAACGGCTAGACGAGAAGCACTTATTCGTGACAAGTGATACTCTTGAAGGATTTGTCAATTCCTCGCAAGAGGCAGTAGCCCTGAAAAAAAAACTTTTGTTTTTAGGTGGACGAGGCTGGGAAGCGATCCCAGACCTCCAGCGTGACAGTCGAACGCACTAACTATTACGCTACGGGCTACTACTACTAGGTAAAATCGGGTAACTTATTCTCATCATCTTGACCATTTGAGGTCATATTTACACAACATTACATATTTTTGTATTACTGTCGAGAAATTCCGATGGTTTATTTTTATGCTAAAATATGAAAGACGAGTGATTAACAAATTCAGCATGCATATTTGCGATGCGATGAAACTATACATATGGTTAGTACCATTTTGTAAAAGTGCATACATTTTAGGGCGCTATGCAACATCGGAATAAAATTTTGCAACAATAAATGAACCTTAATTAGGTCAAAAATTGTCATGTCCATAAATCAGAAGTTTGACGGATAACTTAATTTTATGTAAATCTTAAAACAATGATAAAATAATGATGGTACACTGGGGTTTATACGTACTCTTTAATATGACATAAATGTGATGTAATCTAACTTTGTTCTAAAAGTTAGATGGTGAAACCACGGTACATTTTGACTAAAATAAGGACAGGTTGGTTACATTATGTACAAAAATAAAGTGTGTCCCATAATGAAGCATATAGAATTTTTTCTTAAGGTTGACAAGCGTATTTTCTTTTTATTAAAATTTATTTCAAGCGAATTCTGAATTTGGCACTGTCGATGGCGACGAGAATGGTAGATAAATGCCGATGAATACACTGTATGTGGCCATTTGAAGCGTGAACAAATATTTTGTATTAAAAATGAGGCTATGTTGTTAAAAAACTTCTATTGAACAAAAACGACTTAAATCGTCTTCGAAATATTGCCGGTTTAAATTTAAAACAAAATTGAAACTAGTTTTAAAAAGCCAAAGAAATAATGCAGGCTACAGGTACAGTGGTAGCGGTAAAGGTATACCTAACAAAAAAGAAGCGTTTTTTACTATGGGAGAGGGGGTCTATCTTGCCCCGTTTAGGAGGTAGGTTTTCGAAAAAATGACTTAAAATGGTAAACAAATATTTAAAAATTACGGCAATACCTGCAATAAAGTATTTTACCGGTTTTCAATGCCAGAAATCTGTTCTTTAATCCTAAATTTAAATTACATTATCTTTGCCAATAGTTTTATAAAAATTTGCATGCAAACCAACAATTTTGATAAAAAAAGTGAAAAAAAAGAGGACCGATTTTTTTCATAATCGTGAAATTTAGCAAATTGGCTTTTTGATGTCAATGCTTACCTATATCAATTCTGAATCGAAGACAAATGTTTTTATGTCTTCTAGTTTTTGAGAAAATTGAAAATTACTAAAACTACTATTTTATTAAGATATTTCTTTTTTGTATTTACGGTGATCTCATCACTTTGAGGATTAATGTGGCGGAGTACGATAAACACGGCCGGCGGCGCAGCAAAATTATAACAAAATTTTTGTTTAAAAACAACGACAACACTTAACTTACAATGCTGAAATTATAGATTTTCTGAAGGCCCGAGATTTGTTTTATTTATCATTTGTTTCAACCTAGTTATGTGTTAATATTTTTTGAAAAAAAAAAAAAATACTTTCAAACTCAAAATTTATCAAAAAAAAATACAAAAACAAAATTTTGTGAAAATGTACTGTATTGGCTTTAATAATCCTTATACATTTTGAATGAAACACTGAAAACTAGATGATTTTACATATGTCTTAGCTTATGAGAAAATTACCAAAAACTTTGTAGGTATATAAAAAAAAAAAAACTATGTACAAAGACCAAAACTACTTTTTACTCAATTTGTATTTTTTTTTTTAGGATAAATTCAAAGTTTCTTTAAATCCATAATTGCAAAAGAAACTTTGCATACCACCCAACCTCGCGCCTTACCCCAAACTTTTTGTAGCAAAAACCAATTTATGTTTGACTTGTATCTTTCAAAATTACATTTTGTTGGGTTCCATTGGGCAAATAAGTTGATTTATTTTTGATTTAAAATCATTTTTGCAGATCTAAGGCGGGAACCTCACTTATTGTCTCGTCTGGTGCCTGTGTCTTATAGTGGGGTTGGTGTGTCGCTATATCATGTTCGATGTATGTGTCTCATATCCGGAAGCCACATTTGTCCTGTGTGTTGTGTAGGTGTAGTGACCAGAGATTAAAATCCCGAAATGTTTTTCAATCCTGGGATTTTTCGGTATTCAAAAATTTGAATCCCAAAATCACACAGCACACAAAAGCAGTAAAATAGTATACAAAATACTAACAAGAACAAAAATGTATTCGAATATTTAAGCCGCCAATTCTGGGATTGGAATATATTTAAATCCCGAGATTTTCGATTTGAGATCCCGGGATAACAAAATTTCTATGAGTGGCGTAAGAAAACACGTAAACGTAAGACACAACACACGAAACAGTTGTGATTACGGATTTAATTTTTCGGAATAATTGACTCTCCCTACACTAACAACAGAACAATTGTGAGCTGTCGATTTGCAAATGTGTTTTTCATTGTTTCTGGCCGCTCCCTGACTTGTCGGTACGGTATCGGTAAGCGGGTTTTCTTACCGTACCGAAAGCATACCGATACCGCTTCTGTCTCTTCACTTGTCGGTATACTTTCGGTATTTAATCTAAAAACTCAGAATCCGGAAAAAAATGTCGTCCTCAGAAGAGGATGCAATTGCATGTTAAATTTATATGCGTTTGCGTATAAAAAGAAAAAAATACTGGCGACATCCATATATTGAAAAAATTTGTGTTGCGGCCAAAGAACTTTCACAAGATGATGAAAGGTTCCAATCCATGTACAAAATGAAAAAGAATACCTATAACGAGCTTTTCCTTCTCGTTGCTCGTATTTGTCCACTTCCAATACAATTTTAACGTGGACGTCCATATCTGACGATGACATTTTACACAATACACGCGGTATTTACCGATATACATTTAATCGGTACACAAGCAGTACGTCAGATTTTACCGTACCGATACCGTACCGCTACCGTACCGACAAGTCAGGGAGCGGCCTAATCTAAAACGGAAGCAGTAGAAAATGCATCGAGTGATGTTAAAACTAGCTACATGAAATTAGGCTCCAATGAAATATGACCCCAAACATTATGAAAAATGGCCCCAAAAATGTATATGGGAAACAACAAAAACAAAAAAAGTTTAGAAATTGGGGCAATTTTTCATGGTTTTGGGGCCTTTCTTTATTTTTTTAATTTAGGGTGAAATTTCATTGTGAAAAATAGCCCAATATTTTATTGTTAAACCAAAATAATTTTGCAATAAAAACTTTGATAGCAGACCGACTGACAACATAGGCGCCTGCCAGGCGACTGAGCGTACCCTAAGCGGAGCGACGGAGTGGCGTGAGCGGGAAAGAGGACGCGAAAATGGAGTTAAAATCTTTGTACCAGCCATGCGGGCCAGGAAGGCATGGCACTTTGAAGGCTTTTCCAAACCGACGCTAAACATTTTTTGTACGATTGCAATTTTTTTGTTGTTGTTGCTTCTTATATTAATTTTGAAGCAATTTTTCATTTTTTTTTTGGGGCTGTTTTTCATAAGTTTGGGCCATTTTTGAATTTTTAAAATGGGGTCATTTTTCATTATGAAAAAAACCCCAAATTTGGGGCTATTTTTCGTTTAGGGGCATTTTGCATTGGGGCAATGGCCAAATTTCATGTAGCCGTTGAAACTTCAGTCAAAATAAATTTTACGAATTCCATATTACGAAAATTAATTTCAATCTGGAATATAATAGGTACAAAATTTTGTTGTAATTTTTTTTTTGCAAGAAACTGCTCCAACAGTTCTGATTTTTAGAAAGCCTTAAAAGCTTTGAACAAATTTTTTAACCTTAATCTTTATACATATACAATTTCAGATCGTATTATGGAACTCCGATCAATACTAGTCACAACTCTTTTGTTGGTATCTCTCGCACTAATTTTTACCGTAGCTGCTTATTCAGCTAGTAAAGATGCTCAACTCACAAATGCATTCCGGCAGCGTCTTCTAGAACCATCTGATCACGCCAAAGTTGCCAGGCAACTAGTGCATGCAGTAAATTGGGCCTCGGTTGGAAGTATATCAACCGATGAAAAAATCAAAGATTACCCCATGGTGAATGTTATATCAATATCTGATAGTGCCAAGGGTGATCCTTCTACTGGGAAAATATACTTCCTTTTAGTGGATCTAGATTTCACTGGACAAGATTGGAGACAAGTTAACAAACTGACATTTACGGTAACCAGTGAACAGGATGGAAACTGCTCAAGAATCGATGTTGATCCAATGGAACCTATTTGTCAACGGACATATATAAGTGGAAAAGTTATAGAGGTAATTGTTTTTGTTTAAATCTCAATAATGTTTAACATAAAAACATTTATTTTTGTTTTGTTCTAGCTCAAAAATGGAACACAAGAGTTTGATTTTGGCTGGAATGCGTTTATTAGTCGACACCCAGCAACTACCAGCTGGGTTGCAGGTACGTTTTATAATTCAAAAAATATGTACCTGCATAAAATTAATATTTAATTCATCTCTAGAGCATAGTTTTTACCTTTGTCTGCTGGATATTGAGCATATATATGTTTTGGATTGGTATGGTGGCCCGAAAGACATTCCTATCGATGAATATTATGGTGTTGTTTTGGACGATGATAAAAGTAGTTTTAAAGAATTTTAAGTTTTGTACATTTCAAAATAAATGCTTAATTGCTGGTTAATAATAATAAAGTTTTTTGTGTTTATTTTTTTTGTTATTTAAATTACATTACATAATCTCCATGAAAATTTGGGAAACTTTTCGTTCAATATATCAGCAGGGTACTAGCCCTAGGGCCAGTTTGGTCCACAGCTAAAATCTTTAATCCATGATTATTGCGACTGGTTCATTTTTGAATGTTTTTGTGGGCCCTTAGGGCCCCAGTTTGTTCACAGTGGGTTAAATTTATTATGTAGCTTTCACGGACTAATCAACTAAAATTGGTTTATAAGCTACATTATCCCTGACTTTAACAACTCAAACTTTGGATTTTTTTTAAATAATTTGGATTTCTGAATTTAAAAAGATTAGCTTATGTGAACAAACTGGCCCTTTAAATCAGTAGTTTGATTTTCACAGACTCTGATTAAAGGCTATAGTTTGTTCACAGCTAATCAAATTCAATCCATGAACTCGTAAGTCATCGAATCCAATAGCTTGAGGTGAATCATGGAAATTGCTAATCACCGGCTTTTGTTCATTAGCGTTATCTTCTTTATGGTGTTTTCGATTGGTAAATTTCGATCTACGAATTGATTATATTCGTGGTGAATGGAACATCATTTCAAATTGATTTATGTTTGACATTGTGTTCGAGTAATATTATGTCTGTTTCTTAACTTCAAAAAACTCGTCATCACTTGATGCACTTTCAAAAGAGAAAAAATGAGCTGCATGAATTTACCAATTAATCGAAATAAATTCAAACAATAAAAAATCAAATTTGTAAAGTGACAACTTAAATTTGTATTAGTGTGTCCCGTACAGAGGGGTTAATCTGCCAAAAAATTAAGATGTGCATAAATGATTTTATATCAAAAAAACAAATCGATTTGTTTGCCCAATGAAATGCAAAATCTGCGTTTTGACAGATCCAAATCAAAAATATTATTTATTTTACCAATGAAATTAATTACAACCAAGTTTGGGGTAAGTTTGTTGACAACTTAACATTAATCCATGATTTTGTACTACGTTTTCATTGGAGCCGAAATGAGGTAATTTAAAAGGATTGTTCAGTGAGGTTTTTTCAGATTAGAACAGAACAGAGTAGAACAGAAACGTCAGACAAGATAGAACAGGCAGCTGTCTGACAGATGTAATTGTCGAAAAAAAAATTCGAGTTTGGTGAATAAGCAAGAAATACTTTTTATTAAAAACAATTAGAAATAGTATTTATTTAACTACACAATTTAATTTAATTTAATTTATGTTGTTTTTTAAATATTTATTTGTTTGTTTCCAAAGAAAATTTGTTAAAAAATATCAACTTGCAAGTGACAGCAGCTGATTTACAGTTGTCACAAACCTGTTCTAAGTTGTTCTACCTAAAAAGTAAGAACAGAAAATCCTGTTCTAATCTGTTCTAATCTGTTCCAAACTGTTCGGAACAGCTTCACTGAACAGCAAATCAGAACAGTTTAGAACAGAAAATTCTCATTGAACAGCAAAACCTTGTACTTTTCTATTCTAAACTGTTCCAAACTGTTCGAAACAACGTCACTCAACAAAGCTAAAATTAGCTCATTTGGAACGTCATTTCCTATACAAATTTGACGTTCCAAATGAGCTTATTTCGAAATTACCTCATTATGTCTGTTAATCATTTTTTTTAAGAGTTGAATCATGAAAACAAATAACCAGCCGATTTAGGTTGTTGAGAGTTATTTAATGGAACGGGTGACAGGTTGTCTGTGAAAGTAGAAGCCACTGTGAACAAACTGACTTTCTACCCAATTTAAATCGAACTCATTTTGCTAAATAGCTCAAAATGAGTTTTGCAACTCCAACTATGGATTTTTCATTAATTTTTTGTCCAACAAACACATTTGATGATTTACCAATACCCCCCGAATCCGCCGGGCATGAACGGTGTCCATAATCCAATTTACAATCTGGTTTGTATGGATATATGTCACTGCTTGGACATGGATTTTTGCGACTCCATGGGATTTTTTTTTAGACATGTTCCATAGTCCAGCCGTCGTTCATGGCCTGTGGAGTCGGGGTGTTAAGGATGCTTAGCCTTACGGCTGTGGCTCCATTAGCAATATTTCATTCAGTGGAATTTTCAATGGCAAAAGCAATTTATTGCTTGGTGGGCATTCCTGTTTTTGAAAAATATTAATTCACTAAATTTTTTCGGGTATTTTCTTTATTTTCATCTTTATTTTTAAAATGAAGGAAAATGTATACAAAATCTGGTAGAAACCATTTTTAAAATGGCGAAACGTCAAAATTAGTTTTTTATTCCTTTTCATCAACCGGGTACAATTTGCCATTGACAAAGAAATGGCAATAAGCAAGGCAAATTATTCCCTCAAATATTACCAATGGAGCCCCTGGGGTTAAGTAATTTAATCAGGTTACCAAAGCGGATCTAGTTTTGCATCAAATCAACAATTTATACTACGTTTTCATTAGAGCCAAAATGAGGTAATTCCGAAATTTGGCAAAAAAGTATTTTCATTAACAAATTTGCTAATTTCGTTTGATATCTCATTTCATTTGAATTTGGAGTGGCAGTTAAACGTTTGTTTTTGTTGTTTTCTCTTAAGCCCGGGACACACAGGACGGGGTCTGGCGGTACGGTCAAAACGCGGCGGTGACCGCCGCGTTCTATAAGGTCAGACAGAACGCGGTCAGCTTTCGGCGTTCTAGTTTCGTATGTGTTTTTCTGTTGAGCAGTTGAGTGCAGCAGTATAATTAAAACAAAAATATGTGCTTCTTCTGCTTACACTTGCAACCAGAAAAAGACGAAATAGGTTCATTAGATAAACCAAAAAAGAAGCTATTTATTCCCCATGTCTTCGGCTTTTTAGCAACATCTTTATACTCCGGGTGCTTGCAATCATATATTAATGTTTGTTCGAACTGATTTGATCAGTACTTCAATGTCACACATATTATTTTCTTTTTAATTTGTCTTAAAATTGGAAAAGAAAACGAATAAAAACAAATAAAAGAGAATACCAAAATCAATACAAAATAATAATCTCACATGCAGCTGTTTTCAGAGGTTTGTTTTGACGTTTGGTCTTTTTTGACACTTGACCGTCGCGTTCTTTGTAAAAATTTACAAAATAAATTTGCCCGTCGCGATCTATTCTTCGCCGCTTGATTTGACCGCGTTCTGTTTGAACAACAACAAGTGATTCTACACAAGACAAAGAACGCGACGGTCAAAAATGTCGACCGCACCGCCAGACCGCGTCCTGTGTCCCGAGCTTTAGTGTTTTGACATTTTCATGCAAGAGCTTTTTAAAGCTTTTGGGATCGACTGCTGATGGGTGGATTTAACCTCATTTCGTGCAAATTTGGTTGAAATTAGCTCATTTGAGAACGAGAATTTGTATGAGAAATGAAGTAATTTCGGATCTGATTTGGAAATTTGCAACGAAATTACCTCATTTGGCCCAGTGAAAACGTAGCATTAAACAATACTACTCGTTAAATCAAGGTAAACTCGTTGCAAATTAACGACATCATCCGAAACTGCCATCTCTAACAACAACCCCTAAGACAACAACTGTCACCTTAGGCGTTGTTTTTGACAGCAGAGTGACGTTTTTTTGCATCGTTTTTTTAAATTCTCCTTCGTTCACTGGCTCGCGGACATGTGGTATTTTGTTTTTAATTTTTGAAAAGTTTAAAATATTTTATTTGCATTTGCTTTGCTTTTAATTTAACAACAAATACAAAACAAAAATTACTTACCAGTTATGTCTGGAGTAAAATGTAAGAATTGCGGTTCGACCGACATCGAAGTCGACAACGCTCGCGGAGATGCCGTCTGCACAAATTGTGGTTCTGTGCTCGAGGACAATCTAATTGTATCGGAAATACAATTCGAAGAAGCTGGCCATGGTGCCTCTGCTATGGTTGGCCAATTTGTTTCTGCCGATTCGACAGGTGGTGCAACAAATTATGGTTATGGTAAATTTCAAGTCGGTTCGGGAAATGAATCGCGCGAAGTGACCATCAAAAAAGCCAAACGAGATATCACTCATTTGTGTCATCAATTGCAATTAAATCAGCATTATATTGACACATCATTAAATTTCTTTCGAATGGCCTTGATGCGGCATTTGACTCGTGGTAGAAAGAGTACTCATATTTATGCAGCCTGCGTCTATATAACATGCCGCATTGAAGGAACATCTCGTAAGTAGCTAGACAAGAAGAACTTGATCTTGTTTATTTTATAGTTGTAGGTATATAATAATTATTTTTATTTGTAGATCTCCTTGTGGATATCAGTGATGTGCAGCAAATTTGTTCGTATGAATTAGGACGAACTTATTTAAAATTATCGAATGCACTGTGCATTAACATTCCTTCAGTTGGTAAGTCAATTAATTGAAGAAAATATTTTAACAAGTTGTTTTCCAATATTGGGTGGGGTTTTTTTTATTTTTTTTTTTCTTTGAGAAAGAATTATCATTTAGATTAAACCCTTACGTCAAGCTATAGAAGTGGCGCGATTGATATGTGTGTTGAGTCGCCACGAACGAGGTTCGTGTTCAAATCACGTTTATGTCATATTATTTTTTTTATTTATTCTGTATGGTAAAGTATAGGAACACTTAGGTTTGAAAATCCATTAAAGTCTTGATTATTAGGTCTTTTTTCACACTGTCTATACAAAAAAATGGTATCTGACGAAAACTGAGTATTTTATTCCTGTAACTTTTAGACGTTGTTCACATTCGACTGACTCCTCCTCCGACTTTCAAGAAGGAAAATACGACAAAAAAAGAAAAACAAAGTTCACAGAAAACATTTTTCATTAACAATTGAATGTGATATCTGATGGTCCCACTGGCATATTATATTATCTATGGTCCCATTGGAAGTTATTGTAATTGGTCCGATTTGTCGAATTGAAAATTTTGACATATCTTCACGTTTTGAGGTCTCTAGAATTAGAATTCGTCTTTTTAGCAATATATCTATATGTGTGTATGTACGTACGTTCGGGGTACTTTTTTCGTGCACCATATCTCGAGAATGGATAAAGATATCGACCTCGGATAAATTTTATTTTACAGATAATATTGTCATAACGTGCTGAAAAGGTTTTCTAACATATTCAATAAACCGTTTTCTTACTACAGCAATTTAAAAAGGAGCTGTAAAATGTCATTTATCTGGAATATTTCGAGAACGGAATAAGATATTCACTTCAGACTAATTTTAATTTACACATAATTACACAATACCAAATTGGTAAATATTAAAAAAAAATTCAACAGATACTTTTTTTTTTTTAACCAAGAAAAACAGTTGAAAAATAATTTTCGTCTCAAATATTTCAAGAACAAAAAATGATTCCGAACCGTCTATTTTTTTTTTTACATCAACAACTGATAATTTTTTTAAGAAAATTCAATAAACAGTTTTTTTTAGAGCAAAAAAACTGGAACAAAAACTATTAAAAAGTCTTAAAAATCTTTTTTTCAATTCAAATATTTTGAAAAACAAAAAATGATAGTGATTTAAAATTTCTACCAAAAATATACAAATATACCACCTAAATGTTGTGTAATTTTGAGATTTTTAAAACCACCCTTTAAAAAGCTAAAAATAAAAATGTCGCAAGAAAAAACTTTTCAAAAATGCTTTAATTCGAAAAATTCTTACCATCAAATTCGAAATTTTGCATTATGACACTTTTATATTCTTTGAAACCATGTTTTTTTTTTAATTACATTCCCCTGATATTTGGTATTTTTTTAGCCAAAAGTCTGTTTTGAAATAATTGGCTTAAATAATTAATACCTCTATACCGAGAAGAGTTAGGAAAAAATGTATAAAATATAGGTAATGTCACAGTTTGCCCTGAATCTCTATATCTATATATATATGTAATATATACTCTACCACCCACCACTAAGGTGAATATGTATATGGTCTTCAAGTGCACAAATGGGAAGTTACAAGTGTGGGTCGACCCCAGACTCATTTTTTTTTTCTCAATTTCAGAGTTATTTCCACTGATTCAGAGTAAACAATTCTTATTATAGGTGAAACAATATTCTAGATTGAATTATGGGGGTTTGTTCTTTAAAGTTAGGAACAAACTCAGTATCGGGGGTATTTTTGTTTCTAGTTACAAACAATTCCAATTATACTTAAATTATTTCTGTTTTCTTTGGCATAGATAAAACTATAAAGCCAGTTAGTGATAAAAAAGGCACCAGGAAAATTTGAAAGAGTATGAACTTAAGTATTTTTTCCTGATGGCCGTTTATGGCGAACTTGAAAAGTATGACATTTGGACAACCTCCAAGGATCTGTCCGTGAGTATAATGGAGATGTAAGTCCTTCCAAAAATTGTTTTTCGTTAAACCGTCCCTTGGTCTCTATCTCTGTCACTATATGTTAATTTTAGCATAGAGCTCAATCCTAAACCAATGTACACATTTCTTCAAATGTGGCTCATAGCATTTGTATGTTATTCGTTAGCGAAAACAAATTTAATTTTCTTGAAAATGGCTTTTACGATTTTAATAAAATGACAATTTGTTCGCGCATTTTCTATAATCATCATCATCATATACGTATATTATTTCAGTAGTACGTGACTGTTTTTAAACCAACATACTGAACCGATTTTAATGGTTGAGGTGTCAAAACAATCGAAATTTCCCAAGGACTTCGAGAGTTATAGTTTTATTTTATAAATATTTATAATTTAATTAAAATCTAGCTTTAAAAATATTATAATATTTCAATGAAAATGAACACTTCAAATTTCAATGAACTTTCAAAACAAACATTCCAATTTCCAATCGTGCAAATTAGGTCCGTTCAATATATTGTGGTGTGCATGGAATTAAAGACAAGGAATCACTTGAAGTTGTCGGAATAACATTAAGACCATGATTACAGGATTTATTTTTTCACATGTTGTTTCGTCTTTGTTTTTTTTTTTTGTATTTTTTTTCACAGATTGGGTGAAGGGTGTAGAAATGTAGAGGGAAGGAAGTAACGAAAGCAGGAAAGAAAATGTCAAGCGTTTTTTTGGTTTAAACTTGACGTTTCTGATTTGGCAACCACAATGCTGTTCGTTGGTGTCACAAAAATGATTTAATCCTTTCGGGACGGAATGGACAAAGAATATATATATGAAATTGTACCACATCCGTACCGAAAGGGTTAAACAAAAATGATTGAATGGAAATTTTTGTCCGTAATTTAATATACTTAAGGTTTGTTTCACAATGTCTGATTAAAGTTATAATTAGTAACTCGACAATTAAATTATCCGTAAAGTAAATCCCCCCAGTAACAAACTTTGCGTTTCACAATTATCAAAATAAAAAATGTATGTGTCAATTAGCTACTCGTAAGTTATTCCAGTTTTCCAGTGAAAATTGTTTTGACTGATTAAAATATTCATAAAATTGTTCAAAACTGTCAATTGATATTCACACACTATAATAATAGGCGATTATACGACTACAAAAATGGAAATATAGCACGGGTAGTGGATGGAGGCATACATATGTGAGTAGGTACTCGCACAAAGAGTAGGTAAATCTGCAAGGTTTTAATCAATGCCTTTTTTTAATTATTGCAGCCGATATAACCATTGGAAAGAATGGCAAGGAAAATCTTTATGGAACAGCTAGAAACCAAACAAAAAAAAATAATGTCTAAATATGTGCATACTATATGGGTAAAAAGAATAAGAAAAAGAGAAATTTGGATTAAAGAAAAAAAAAAAATACTAAAAAAATAAATGTTCATAATATTTTTGACTGATTTATTTAGTACAACTTGCATTTTTTGTTATGATAATGAAGCAGTCATTTATTTCTTTGTTCGTACAGTAACATTTTTGAAAAGAGTTAAGAACTTGATACTAGTTCATACTTTCATTATGATACTGATGTTCATTCTTTGTCGGCCCGATCAATTAAAATTATATGCAGTTCTGCGTATGCAAATACAATGATTGTTGGCTGCACTTATGTAACGTTACGTATGGGTTTCTGGAGAGTAATATATAATAAAAAAATAGGTATACACACCACAACTTCACTCAAAACCTGCATTACAACATTTAAAAAATTATGAAATTCGTCCCTTACACAACTGTCAAGCCCAGAACATTATTTTTATTTATTTTATTGGTCGCAATAACAGCTGAAAATATTTAAATTGCCAGTTTAGTTCTTTAATCAGTACTTCATCTTCCCAGTAAAATACTCAGAACTTTAATTATTAATTAAGACTGTTCGGATATTGTGAAACGTAACTAAGGAAGTTACTTGACGAATAAGTTCGAAGTAGCTTAATTGGAACTTTACTAAGATATTGTGAAACAAGCCCTTATTTATATATATTTTAGAAATAAGTGATTAAAACATTTTTAATTATTTGTACTGATTATTTTTTTTACAAAACAACCCCAAATTCCATGAATGCCAAAATAACGAAAATAAGTACGTACGTTTTTTTTTTTGTGAACAGTGTAATCACGAACCAAGATATGAACAAAGTTGTTTATTTCATCTATGTATGTCATCTTTATTAAGTTTGTTTTTCTTTTCAATAATTTTATTAAAGATTAGACTGCACCAGGTGGAACTGCGATTCACAATAATTTGTATGAAATTTTATGAAATACAATTTCATACAAATAATGTTTTGCCGCATCGTGAAGTGTAGTTCCCCTGCAGTTGTGTGCGGTCTAACCTTAAATGTGAATGAAGAATTTATATTTGTTGAACGATATGAGTAAAAATTATATTGGTTTACTTTTATATAATTCTATTTATGTTAAATTAAATACAACGTGTAAACATGGAAATTAACGGGGTTACTGTTACTTAATAATTCCCACTGGCTTTGGAGATCTTTAATACATCTAAACTGAATAAGTCCGAAAGAGAAAAAAGATCTTATCTCTATTTCATTATAATTAAGTGCCAGCACAGACATAATACCACTGGAACGTGCAGTAAAAAGAGAAAGATGCATTCAGTTTCTTGTGTGTGTTCGGTGTCGGTGTGCCGTTCGTTTGATGGTGTTATTGAATATAAATGAAAAAATGAAGCAATAAAAAAAATGAAGAATGAAGAAAAATAATAATTTTTATTGCACTAACTTGCAATTGCATTTTCATTCACAAAATAAAAACATAGAAAAGTCATCCAGACTAAGGAAATATTGTTTCTTGCAATTTAATTTATACAAAATATAACTGAATAAATTCTATATATAAAATAATAAGTAAAAACTTTTAGTTTATTATTATTTTTATACTAAGTTGTAGTTCATTCAACATCAAGTGCGATCTTACCTTTATTTACATCTACCTTTCACATATTTGAACAAAATTTTACACGAGAAAGAAAAAGAGATGGTTAACTTGCCATCATCAGCTTTACGCTGATAAGCGAGATATAGTCGGCTTTGGATATCGAATGTTCATGTGAGTGTATTTACTCTACACTGAACCATGTTTGTAATATTTTATATAAATTTGTATAAAAGAAAATTAATATAAAAGATTACAAACATGGTTCACTGTAGAGTAAATACACTCGAACATGAACTATCCGGATAGGTTTGTGTTGTTTAAATCCCGTGTAAAAAACAGCTGATAGCAAAACAGCTTTTGCTGAAAACATTTTGGTATACATTTGTATCCCAAGCGAAATGTCAAAAACAACCAATCCGTTCAAAAACCTATATGGATACTAATCTATCTTAAGCCGGCTTTAGACTTTCGGTGTTATCATCGGTGTACGTTGTTCGTTGTTGTTCGTTCGCGGAGCAACGAAAATGTAAATGAGAAAACCGAACAACGAACTAAGAACGAATGAAGAACGTGCACATTCAAATCAGGTCAGAAATTTCGGTGTTCGTTGTTCGTTCTTACCCGAACAACTTGTGTTTAAATGCGAAAACTGTTTAAATGCATATTGTTTTGGAGTGTCGTGCAACTTGTAGGGACATTTTCGAAGTTTCTTTTAATTACTGAATGGCACAAGAAGCCTAGTTATATAAATAAACAATTTTGTAAATAGAGTTTAACTTTCTAATGCAAATGCTTTCTTCGTTGTTCGTTGTTGAGAGAAGAACGAACACCGAACAACGGACACCGAATGAAGAACGAAAGTCTAAATCCAGCTTTAAGATACGCTATCGCAGAGGTTCTTGATCGCGAAACACTTTTTGTGTGAGAGGTCTCGCACGGGTAGGCTAGTAATGATTAATATAATAAAAACAAGTGAAATTTTCAAATATTTTAACTAATATTGTTCATCCCCTTTATATGAGTTGGTTCGATATAGATTAACCGTCAATGCTCTCAACTAGATTAACTGATTTGTAAATTACATTAGAAAAAGCATCTGGTTTCAAAGGATAGGCAAGTTTAGAAAAAAATGAGATCTAAACATTTTGCTTTCTCAAAAAGTGAGCAAGCGAATTAGAAATTTTTTGTCCTCACCATTTTGACAAACTGATATATTTTTGCCTAGGAATTTTGTCATGTAAATGAGATTGCTGACGTTTTATAGATCGAGATTTCCAGAACATGCCTAATACCTAGAACATAAGCTTTATACTGCCGGTATGGTTTTTTTTTATTATACCCGATTACAGAATCCGCAAAACTCGATCCGCATTGCAGTGCTTACTTTCCCATCTACTCATGTATCTGAAAAGGAAAGAGAAGACAGCATTGTGAATCACTGCTTCTTGTTTTTAACATTTTCTCTTTAACAAAATTTGATTTTTTTTATTTAATTATTTTCATAAGGTCACGAAATTAGGAACAATTTTCTCTTTAACGATATCATAATATTATTGAACCAATCATCAATTTTTAGCAAATTCGGTCGATCCAGCCGAGCATATTATTTTGATTTTTTATTTTATTCTGTCTGTCTGTACCTCGACCTGCAGCCTAAACGTCTGAAGCGATTTTCTTCAAACTTTGGACTTAAGGATCTTTTGGAATTCCCTAGAGGGGAAATTGATTTTTTTAGTTCAAAAAATAACGGTACCTGCCATACAACCAATACACAAAAATTGATTTATTTCAAAAACGGCTCTAACGACTTAAAAAAAAAATTGTGAGCTACTATAATTACTACAATTAATAATTTGGTAAATTCAATTTTTTTATAACGGTTATTAACGGTAGGTACCTGTCATAGAACTGATTTTTTGGTTTTCAAATTTCTCGTTAACTGCTACACCGATTTCAACCAATTTTTTATGAAAGAGGTCCTTTATAATTTTAACAATTTTGCATATACAATTTTTCGAAAAATTAATTTTTATATTTAAAAAAGAAATATTTAATTTTTTTTTTTGAAAATTCAATATCATGAATACGGGTCAATGAATATTTTTTTAATTTTGTGAAAAATTGTATTTTATTTAATTACAAAAGTTGCCATTCCAAATTTTATTTTTAAAAATGTTCAAGAATATTTATATATAAAAAATTAATTTTTAAGAAAACCGCTCTAACGATTCTTGAATTTTTTTTTCATAAATTCATATTTATCTAATAACTTGGTTGCCACTGGACTAGAAAGTCAGGGAAAATCAAAGTCAAGGAACGAAAAATTGGTCAGGGAAAGTCAGGGAATTTGGAGAGTAGTCAGGGAAATCTTTTAGCGCTGACTGATTTAAAAAAGCTAAAATCTTCCTTTAGAATTCTGAAATTCCACCTTCTATTTTTGAAGTTAGAATAAATTTTATCATTTTATATTGCTTTTTTTTTAATTAATATTCTTGTCATATAAATGGTTTACTAGTCAAGTTTTCATTTCAAAATTGAGTAATTAGGTAATAAAAGAAAACTTGCCAAGTAATGGAAACTTCGCCCGAATTCTGCAAAAAAAGGGGATGCAAAATTAAAATGTACATTTGTTGGATAGAGAGGGAACACCAAAATGCAGAAGATCTTCGTGCATGAAGATTATAGGAAGTGCCATAATGCAGATATGAAGACGAACATGTTCATCTTCTTGATGGTTCTCTTTCACACGCTCGGAGTTTTGGCATACATCTGTTCCGCTCTACTTTTCTTTTTGCAGACGAAGATACATGCAAATCCAGCAACTCAATTTAAGTCAGTAATCATTAAATAACAGATTTCTCTGATAATTTTGAGGTTCTTCCATATTACTCTACTTAAAATATTTGATTTTTAACATTAATATACATAAAACTTGGAGTACTTTTAGATCTCACTACTTTTTACGGCTGGATTGTTACGCAAAGGTTTTTGTATATAGAATAATTTGACTTTAAAACATTTAAAATCTCCAAGTTTAAAATTTTGCATTTGCTTGCACTACTAGGCTTACCGTTTTGCCAAATTTCATAATTCTACGACAACCAGAAGTGCTCCTCATAATTGATATCAATTCTATTGAAATGGGCGGGTGTCACGCCTCTGAATGATAAATCTCAAATTTTAAGATTTTGCCTGTATTAAATTTCATCATTCTACGATAATCGGAAGTGCTCCAAATAATTTATACCAATTCTATGAAAATGGCCCGGTACACCGCCCATTTTTTCCTTTGTATACACCACAAGACCTACCGTTGTGCGAATTGACAACATTCTACGATGTCGGGAAGTGCTCCATAATTTTGATGATCTGTCAGTGAGTCAGTCAGTTAGATAGTGAGTCAGTCTCAGTCAGTCAATTTTCAGTTACGGATTTTGCAATTTTTGAAGTCTTATATCTCGGGAACCACTAATGCCAAAGGATTGAAATTTGTTAGGTTGTCTAAACATCAACTCCACTTAAAACAGAAGTAATTTCAATATTTTAATATTTAAATTTCTTCATCTTCTTATTAAACATCGTGAGCTTAGCAAATGCTGTGAGTTTGAAGTTTCTGACTGATAATAATCGTAACACGCGAATCTTATAGAACCTAAAGAAACGGAAATAATAGATAAGTATTATTTTAAATTCGAATTAAAATTTAAAACATAAACTGAAACTCGGTCAGAGAAAACTTAAAAATTGGTCAGGGAGAGTCAGGGAATTTTATTTTAAAAATTAGTGTCAACTATGAACAAATCAGATGGCATTTTTTTTAGCTCTATCTGTTTTAACTATTTAAATAACAAATTTATAGTAATTTTTATGTAAGAGGTCTTGTTTTTAAAAACTTTTTTTAATGATATAATGGTATGGAATCAATACATATGCACATTGTCAACTTCAAGCTACGTTAAAGTTGTTGACTACGAGAGCAAGTTTGTGCAATCCAGTCGTGCCCATTTTTAAAGGGCCCATTTAAGCAGTGCGGATGCATTACGGTTGAAGAAGTCGGTAACAACCGATAGAAATACTAAACCACTGTTCAACAAAAATTGTCAGTACAGAGCTTATGGGCGAGCTTTTTTCAAAACAGTGGCGCCTGTGTATACTCTCACGACACTGAATTGAGAAAACTGCCAATAAATAAGATTCTAACCCACTGAACAACGTACAGGAATTGTTGTTGTAATGCTCCACCATTACCGTCCTCATTGCATGCCCAAAGAACACTGATGACTGATCATATAATAGTTTCTATTTCTACTCTGAATGTGTGAGCTAAAAAAATATATATTCCAACAGAGTTACCATTACCCATTGAAAGCAATGCAAAAGAGCTATTTCATTGGTTTTTATAAAACAGCTTTCTGTTTTCAAACTTTTGAGGACAGAATTTATTAAGGTGAGATATAATGCTAAGTACGGAAACCCTATCAGAGCTTTTACTTGAAAGAGACTTACAAGCCAATGCGACCAGACAGCGATACAAACGTCCTATCTTCCCTGTTCTGACAATTTCTATTGAAACTTATCAAGCCTTCTCAAACCATATAATTTTTTTGTTGACTCTGTTCTGTTTTCTGTTGGCAGAGATCTGATTTAACACAGTAAGGTGAGTTTAACTAGAGTTAAGTAGCTCTGGAAATAGATTTGTCAGCATTTCTTTAGTTGAGGTTGAATCCAGAAAGTCTTAAAAAATATTGAAGATAGTATAATATCGGAATTCCCATAGTTGAATTGTGGCTTGTTTGTTTCAAAAATTACCTTTTTGGTTGATGTTTCTCGAATTATTCGTCTAGGGTTGGACTGATTTTGTTCCAAGTTTTTTTTTTCTATTAGTTACTAAAAACCACCCTTAAGTAGTAAAACATAGGAACACACAATCTTTCTCTTAAGATTTGATATTACAATTTTAAGGATTGGTTTTAAAACACAAAAAAAATATTAAATTTGAGTTTTTGAGTTTATGGCGAACCCGTTTTTCCTTTCGAACTTTTTTTCGTTAATGTTAATACTAAGTTATTGATTATTGAATAGCTTTTTGATACTTTATAGCCTTGAAACAATAGAACCGATTAGTGCGACCCCTTCGTTCATGTTATATTTCCTAGATCCAAATTTATTTTGAACTTTACTCGTTTTTTTCATTTGTTGGCCCTCGAAGATGATACCTATTAGTCAAAACGGCTTGAAAGATTAAAAAAAAAATTAAAACATACATACATATATCAGCATAAATTAATGCTACGGGTTTGCTATTTTTCGCCAGCTCCATGTATTATTATAAAGAATAAAAAAACACAATTTTTTAAACTAGATATTGTTTTTAAACTTTTTTAATGAATATCATAAAAGTACAGTGCTTAAACAAAAGTAAAAAATAACGCATAATACCCCCTACTATTTGTCCCCATTTTATTTGTCTTTTTTAAAATTTAATTTGGTCCTTCCCTTATTGAAAAGAATAAAATACAAATTTAATCAAAATCAAATTTCGTAACAAAATTTCTGTATAAAAATGTAAAACTGATAAAAAATATTGTATCTTCATAATCAAAGATTTTATTGTTGTAATATATGTATAATATGTAATTGTGATTATTGAATATTGTGCAAGAAATTGAATAAGTTTTTTGTTTACTATGGCATGTATTATCTGGGAAAATGCTCTTCCTTTTCTGTCTTTTAAGTTTTTTTGTTACATTCAATTAAAAATGTAGATATGCCCAAATAATACAATCGACTGGAAAACACTACAAAGTTTCTAAAAAAAAGTTAATTATAACTTGTTTACATAATAATTATAATAATATAAGAGCATAAGAACTTTATTTTAACAATATTATTTTGTTAATTTTTTTGAATAACCATTTTGCTTCTCGATGTCTCTTCTTTTTTTTTTTGTTTTGTTTACGTAATTTTTGGTTTTGAGTAAATATTTTTTATTTTATTTAGATTTGTTATAACAATTCATTTGGAAATGATGTAATTCGATTACTTTAACATTATAATTTTCTTTTGTATGTAATAACGTAATTATTATTGTAGATAGATAAATATGTATTTTTTGTTTACTACTATAATTCCCGCTTAATTTTTGCTTTATTATTTAGAATTTTCATATTTGATTGCCGTTCTAGAGTTATAAAAAAAGAAATACAAAAACAATTAAAACATATTTGGTGCAAACTGTTTAAACTTTATTAATGTTATATTTTCGGGAGCACCTCTTCAAAGTATAGTGACTAATTTTATCACTTATTTACTCTAATTCCGATAGGATTTTCACTTCTGGAGCCATGCAGCCATGCATGGCATTTTAGTAAAACCCCTATTGAAGTAAGAAAATGACGGTTAGACTTTGATTATTTTCGCTTTGGCTTCCCAACATATTTATTTTGTCTTCAAACACGGTATACAAATTGATGAAAGGCTTGAGATCTAAGTAGTTGTTGATTCCTTGCACTATTTAATTTGTTTTTGTTATATAAACAAAAATTTTGAAATGCCACAAAATCTTTTCAGTAAAAAATGCCAACTTTTATGCCGTTTGTGGGTTTCCATAGAAAAGTAGTATTCAAAAGCTAGGATTTCCAGTAAAATATTCTCAACAAATACACAAAATATTAATTGTATGCTACCATTTTTTTTTTGCACCATTTTAACATTAAAATTTAACGAAAATCATCAACTTTAAAATAAATATTTCATCAAGCATTGAAATAACCCAAGAAAGAAAAAAAGTCTGTATGGAAAAGCGAGTTTCCTAAGTTATAATGTGCATTGCAATTACAATTACTAATACATTTTATTTAAAAAGAAAAATACTAGATACACATTATAAAATATTTATAAAAAAAAATAAGAAAATCAAACTTATTCGAGTCTTTTGTTCTTTAATAGTAAAATAAAATTACCACATCTTGTGTTTTCTGCACAAAACCCCTCAAATTAGTTTGCAGTCGATGCTGCACCAGCACCTGCAGCCTCATCGCAATTAGCCGATGGTGATGTGCAATGTGAATTTGTTGGGCTGTTTAATGGTGAATTGGTCGTTGGCCCATAGAATATCAATTCGGGTATTTGTCCACCTTGAACTCCTGTGCCATTTGTACTTTCCGATGAGCATTGAAACTGAAATGTCACATTACCCATGCACACTTCGGACATACCTTCCTGACCGAAGAAACTCAATTCATTGCCATCGAGGATCACAGAGGCTGTATAATAGCATTCAGGTTCAATTTGAATGGGATTGGCGAAGAATACATGAAAAGTGTTGCTCGATCCATCTGAGAAAAATTTCGTATCATTCTCAGCTAGGGTTCTGCCCAGTCGTTTAAGTTCAATTTTAACACTATAATTTGCTGCACCAGTCGACGATCCATATAGACCGAAGCCCACAATGAAAATCCTCCTGTCTACCGAGAATTGAATTGAATCACATCGTCCACGATAGCGCCACTGGTTTGAACGATAAGCACACGATTGGAAACGATGACAAACCTGAGTCTTCAGTCCAGCACGACATTTTGTCGGATAGTTTAGACTTGGTTTGGCATTTGCGGTAAAGTGTAAAAATATATCGATTGTCTCTGGTGAAGTGAGTATGCCAGTTTGGGCGACACCATTGGCGAATTCTTCCAGAGTCATTGTGGGAATGCGAATTAAATGCAAAGCTGGACCCAGGACATTTCTTTTATTTTGTGGTGTCGTATCGATTTCCATCTTTTGACAAGCATTCAATGCCCAATTGAGAGCCGCTTCGAATAGATGAATCTCTTTGCAATTGAGAGTTTCTCGTGATAGAATCGATTCGAATGTCTTCAAATCGATATCTACGAAGCCTTCCGATTTAATAGCCATTTCCGCCTAAAGAATAAAAGTCATTAATTAAAAAGTCACAATCGATTTGCTTTGTGAGAGTTTTTTTTTTTTTGTTTTTACCTGTGCGTCTATAACTTCCCAGCATCTCTGCATCAGTTCTGGCTCCTCGAATAGACGGGATTGACTGAGAAGTAGACAGGCGTTTTTTGCCGTCAAGCTAACTTCTAAATAATTAACACATGCCCTTGCTAAATGCGGTACTATGTATTTTTTGGCAGCATAAAGTGTTGCCAAAATATTATCAGGTTCCAATTGAATTTCATCACAATACAAATATCTATAAAAAACGAAATTAAAGTGAATTTATTTGAAAATAAATGTGAAGAAAAAAGTGATTGTCATTGAGTTGGTTTCCAAACTAAAAAAAACGTCACTCACTTTAACAATGTTAGAAAAGCTGATGGTTCAACATCGGGCACTTTGATTTCCTGCTTGTTTTCTGCTAATCCTCCATAGAACATTGCATAAAATACTGAACTTCCAGTTGCGAGGATGTATTTATGTGCAGGAATCGTTTGAATATTATCTGAATAAGAACAATAAAATGAAATTAATAAATTATGTAGGATATATACAACTAACCATCAGATCCAACAACAAATTTAACATCAGACATTAACTCATTATTGAACATAGCAGCATTACGCTCCAGTACAGTTGCTTTGGTTGCTTGCCAATTTGGATCGGCTGTATCAACTGCATTGCATGATCCATTACTTGATGGAAGACAAAATGATGGTGAACTGCTTATAGCACCAGGCGATGCCAATGGTGATGATGGGACACTAATTGGTTGTGTGATTTGAATATTATCACGTTGATGATGTTGCTGCTGTTGTTGTTGTTGCTGCTGTGGATTCAGCGGTTGTTGTTGTTGCTGCTGGTGTGTTACAGAATTGTGTGGAGGCGATAATAATATCCCTCCATTGTTGATTGTTTCCACTAATATTAGGGGGAGAAAAAGAGAGAGTTTAGTAAATTGTTTCTTTTTCAATTTAAATGATTGTTTAGAAGTTGTTTTTTTTTGAAGAGTTTATTTCAAGAGGAACACATTTTAACTTCTTTGATTTTTTTAATTGAATTTTATATTTTTTGGTTGTTTGGGAATTATTTTCGTGTAACTACCAGTATAAAAAAAAATATTTCTTTAAGTGTATTCTTGGCCACGTGATTAATTTAACAATACATTTAAGCTCTTTTGTGATTACACTTCTGTTGAAATATGTTTACTTAGGTTAACTGGCTTTAAGATGTCCTGAGAATCGAATAAATCGCAACAATAAAGGAAATAGTCTTTTCACTCGTGAAAGACTGAGCGCTTATATTAATGTGCTACTATTCCGTCGGACCAAGAGTGTCTGAGTTGGTTTTACTTTTTATTCGTTTGAGAAATATGATGCTTTGGATTATTTTCATATGTTCATATATGTATGTATGATCATGGTTTGATTATGTTTGTGTTTGTAATATTAATGGAGTTCTTGATTTAAAAAGAGTTGTACACAAATCTAGATCCTAATAAGATGGATGGATTTGCTAGACATTTGGTATAGAACATTTTTAAGTGATGCGCTAAAGAAGAAATTTAAATTTTTCTTGAGCTCATTTAAAACTGTTAGCGGCCATACTAAAATGTAATTTTTGTATAAAAAATGGCATTCGAGGTAATAATTTAACCTAACATAACCATGATGGAGAACGCAAAAAAAGTGGCTCCTGTAATTCTGTCTTTCTGTATGACAGTCTGTACTTCGGCCTAAACCACTGAAGCGATTTTCTTCAAGCTCGAACCAAAGTTTTTTGGAGGGTTCTCTAGAGAGGGAATAGATTTTTTTTTGTAGTTGTAAGAACAACAGTACCTGTCATACGGCCAATATACAAATGATAACTTTTCTCAAAAACGACTCTAGCGATTTCGATAAAAATGTTTTCGAATTGGTCCTTCAAGGCTAATTTGATTTTGCCAGGGGTCCTTAACAATTTGAACAATGTTTGAATAAAATAATTTTTGGATTTTTAAAACAATGTGTAAATTCACAAACGCATCACTGCTCAAATGATGCGCAATCACTTTCTACAAAACATTCATTCACCTACATCATTTTTTGTATAAGTGTTCATGGCTCTATTTAGATTGTGACTTTTCACTTCGATACAAAAATTATGTCGGTTTGATGCATCTTTCAATGTTTTGACGAAACGAATTGCGCATCATTTGCGCAGTGATGCGTTTGTGAATCTACACAATATGTATATAGTTTTTTTTTGAGAATTCAATGTCTTTACAACCGGTTTATTTGTTTAACTTTGTGAAAATTGTATTTTATTCAAATCTTAAAGTTGGCTTCTCAATTATTTTTCTTAAGTGTTCTAGAAATTTTATAAAAAAAAATAATAAAAAAAAAAAAGGTAACTACCAACAAATCATTATTGAATACTTAATTGAACAAAAAAAATTCCTTTGAATTTAATTTTTTTCTTAGATGTATAGATAAATAAAGATATGTACAGTAACTCACAGCTTATTTGATACAGTGTCTGGTTTAAAATTTTAGTTGCTAAGCCAGAAAGACTATCGACAAAATTTTAATTATAATTTGAAGAAAAACTCGTGCACTTTAACACAGATCAACAACTGATTTGAAAAACTTGGTATTTATATGTATTACAATAAAAAAAAAACTAATAACGGTGTTAAATCCTAGGTCACAGTTTTTTTAATACAGCTTGATCAGTCTTAGAAAAAAAAAAACAAATGTTTGATTTCGTGGCATTTTAAATATTTTTTCGTGGTATTCGTTGGCCTTTTTAATAGCCTTGAAACCTTTTGGAATGAAATTACCAAGCTTATTTGTTATATCTGGAGTAATTTTAAGCTATTCTTCCGAAAGTGCATTTTTCATGTCATTTTTGTGTTTTCGAACATTGTTCTGCAGCAAAGCCCAACAGTTTTCGGTCACACTCACTTCGGGTGACTGCCCCGGAAGTTCCATCAAGTTAGGCTGATTCCAATTGAGCTAGGTATGCACAATTCCTGGCTTGTGCTTTGGGTCATTGTCCTGGTTGAAACGGAAATTTTGGTGAATACCCAACTTTTAGATCAATTATTTTAAATTTCAGTGATTGTATGTACCTTCCACCAGACGTAAAACATCCCGACATAGCCAACAATATTGAACTTGGATTCCCCTGGCTCTGACCGCTTGTCTTACGTCTGATGAAAGCCAAATACAGAGCTCACAACAGATAACCTGAAAGCAACAGTGAATCATGACGGAGAAAGAGTTGTGGTATTGGCCTGTATGACTGCAGCTGACGCGGGACATTTGGAGTTCATGGAGGGGACGATGGACAAAATATGTACCCGACTGATATTTAAAAAAAAAACATCTTATTTTTGATGTTGTTTACCGTGTGTTGTTTAACGTGTGTAAATTAACTGTGCTAGCTAAAATACTTTCCAGTAAACATTCCAATGAGGATAAAAAACATATTAACTAAAGAAGTTTTTCTACAAATTCCTCACTTTTGTTTGTTTTTTATTGATTCGCTGCTTAATTAATTTTTGTCGCTATTGATTAATTATAAAAGATATTTCGTTCAGAAATCAAAAATATGTATGTCTCGCAAATAGTAGGTACCTGTTTGACTTTCAATTAAAATGGCATGTGAATTCATTGAGGCAACAAACCCTAACGAAAAATTTTGTGTGGTTAAATTCAACCGTTTATGATTTCTTCAGAATCTTAAGATCAGATCAAACAAAATATGCAAAAGGGGCTGGTTGCGACCAACACTAGTAACTTCCCATTGGTGCCCTTGAAAACCATATACATAATTGCCTTAAGAAATCGCTATGTACTTAGGGCCAGTTTTACAGTGAACACTTACCGCAATAAGTTGCACTTAAATTTTGCATAATGGTACTTTTTGGTAATTTTTGCATTCTCAGTTAGTGACACTTACGTGCCCAACACGGGATACTTAAGTGCAACTTATTCAGGTAAGTGTGCACTGCGAAAATTGATATTTTGTATCCTATATTTCCCACTTAAATACCACTACTGTAACTGTAAAACTGGCTGTTAAGCTATTTATAATAGTACAGTATTGATTTTTTTTTTTTTTGGAATACCTTATAAATTTCTAAGAACCTTACGTATATTATTTTTTTTCTTTAATCCTTTTGGTATGGATGTATTAAATAGGCGAGTTCACGAAAGAGAGATATCCCAGGTTTTGCTCCATCAAAATCTTAGCTAGCGAATCCAAAAGTGTTTGTCATCAGTATTTTGACAGCCAAACTAAACTTTTTTCTGAGGAATCCAGTTCAGGCAACAGAGGTTGCTCAGGCCCTCCGAAATCAAATCAAATAAAATTTTAAAGGTTCACTTTTTGGAGATTTAACAAAGCCCCATATTAGTTTAACTCTATTAAACCCTGTAATGATTGAGAGTATTCATTTTCACGGCAGTAAGCAGACAAGAGGAGTGCGAGGTATGGACTCTTGTGGTCGTGATGACGCAGAAAACATATAAATTGGACTCGTAAATCTCCGAAATGTTGAAAATTTGATTGCAAAATAAAACTTTTAAATGCTTTTGTTGCTTCGGGAGGACTTTTATGTAATAAACGAGTCTTGTACAAAGGTAGATTTTTAGTTGAAAAAATAATTTACAAAAATTTATATGTAGATACCTACTTTTTTATTAAAAGAATAGCAGATACCTGATAAATAAAATAATGCAGAACATCACAAAAAATACTAATATGAGCTTACGTGACATGTTAGAGGGAAGTTTGTTATTGCACCTTTAAAAAAAACGCCTTTTGGATGCACTAAGCTCTGTGTTAATTCTATACTTAGCTATGTACAAAACATTTTATCTTATCTTACAATAACAGTTTGTTAACTAAACAAAGCTTGTTCACTAAATTTTAATTAAAATCAACAATAATAACAAGAGGTAAATAAATCTAACTGCCTTATTATGCGTTTGTATTTTTCTAGATTCTCGAAGTTATGTACTTGTTTGTATTTCAAGGTTAGAAGCGTTTTGTTTGTTTATTTTGTTTTTACTTAGCTAAACAGCTCTTTGATTACGACGCAGCTGGGTACAATAGACCTAGACAGTCATCCACCTATGAATTATTATTGTATGAACTTGACTATTACGTCGGCGTCGTTTTATATTCATGTTTTTCTCTCCATCTATGTACATACATACATCTGGGGTTTTCAATGGTTTGAGATAAAATCGATGAAATCAAACGCGCTTGCATGATTCAAATACATATTTTACGACTTAAAATATAAACAAGATTATTATGAAAACAATGGAAACAAAACAAGAGCTGTACTTAGACTTTCAATACTCACCATTCATCCAGGCTTGAATTTGTGAATGAGACATGCTTTCTTGATTTCTTTTAACTGATTTTAATGGAAGCCTTGGATTTGGTGTTGCCATTCTAATTTGCCGTCAAATATTTCCGAATATACACTTTTCACATAATAGTTTCATAGTTTTCAATGTGCAAACAAAAAAATAAATAAGAAAATAATAAATGCACAAATGTGTTTTAATTGGAACTGCAGCAGAAGCAGACAGAAAAAGAGGCCATTTTATTTTATAAACTGTGATGTGACTGTGAGATCGAAAGAAAATACATGAATGAAGCAAATTGTTTTGATTTTGACAGATAAAAAAGAACATAAACATAAATACCCCACTAAGGTTGCAATGGGGGCATTTTAGATTGTCAAATGTAAAATGGGCATTGTTGGTAGCTGCGAAATCGAAATGTAGTAGATTTACCATTGGATTTATCAAACATTTGTTGTTTGCCAATGGCGGTTATATTTAAAAAAAAATGTTTTGATCGGAAGGCAAATTTAGTTTTTTTTTATAATTGATTTGTATATGGTTTGCATGAGAGCTAACTAATTTTATGTTCACCTGAAATAAAGCTAGTTTATATAAAATGTGTACCGCGCATTTTATTTTCACAGTTGGATAAATCTGTTATTTAATTTCATAGCTTCTCATACAATGGCGCTTATCAAGCAAAGTCTGCTGGCTAGGGATTATAATGGTTTACAACAAACTCATCATAGTCTTATCGCTAGTTCTATGTTGGGAGATATCTTTCTCGATTTAATTTTTCCCAGGAGTCTAAACTCTCCTTAAGCGATTTTTCTGGGAAAAAGTCGTGAATTTTCAATTTTTACTTATTCCAAAATGTTACCTGAAATACCAAACATTTTTGTTCTATTTTGATTTTACCAGTTTCAATATGAATGGCCCCAAAAAGTAGATTAACTTTGAAAGCATCTTTTAGAGCATGGTCTTTTATTTCTTCTTACGTTGTGGAAATGAAATACAAAGATTTATTTGTGTAAAAAAATGAATGGCCTGATGAAGATTTGAGGTCCAGTTATACTATATTTGATTCGTTTATCAGCTTCAGTTCAAGATTTTGGCGGATTTATATTGTATATTTGGTATAGGTTCAATAATGGTTAAAGGTTTGAAAATCAGAGATAAAAGAAAATTACCTACTTGAACCCGGGTTTGACGTTATTTAATCCATTAGAATCGGTGAGTTATCGTGGTTGAACCACGTTTGACCGACTGGCCTTTATAAGTTCAATTTATATTCTACTAACTAGAAAACATTTTAAGGGACGGGTGCAGGAATTTTTGAGCCAAAATGTACCGAACGATATTTAGAAAGAAACTATCGTAAGCACAACATTATCATGTTGGAACAGCCAAGCGTTTGTTTTAAACTGGTATTGGAGTGTGTGAAAAAGCTAAACGACCTTGGCAGGAATAATAATGGTTATTGATTACCTGGCAAGGGAAATAGGAGCAACAACGCCCCTAACGAACCCTATTTTAGTATAGGAGAAAATGTGATTAAAAATAAAATCAAAACAGAAGAAGAGGCCAAAAGATCCAAATTAAGCAAGCTGAGAAGACACCTCAGTATTCGCGGCCAATACTCATGATTAAACCATATAGCTAATAGGTAAAAATGATGCATTCGTGCACCAACGAAATAAGTTTCTGGGACGTCACCAGATAAAAGAGAGTGAGCTACAATATCAGAAAGTACTCAAAATGCTTAAGTTTCTCAAAAGGGAACTTGGAGGAAGGTCTATAGAATCAGCGCTCTCATCTAGATTAAGACGGGAGCACAATAGATCAAAGGGTCACATTGTACATAAACCCCAATATTATTCATTCATATTAATTTAACTCGATTAATTAATAAATCTAACGATTATGAGAATATTTAGGGTAAGTATATTTAAGCTCATCCCAGATTAGTGGTCGTAGGAAACGTAGTAGGTATAAGAGTTGTGTTTGAGGTTTAAGTTCCATTAAATGCAGAATTGTTGTGTACCTATCCGTTAGTTTAGTTTATTAAACTAAACTACCTATCCCTTGGCTTTCGATTAGACTTTGATTTCGAAAATATAATATAAAACCCTGTTTCACGTTTTAATACTGGCTTCAAATTTATATAACGCAAATTATGGTTAGTGGTAGAACTTGCTACTTCCAGCTTCTTTTTTTTTTCCATTGAAAATTATATTAGTATCGTTTTTAGAAAACTAAATATGGTAAAGATTTTTTTTTTAAATATTGAGAAATTCTATGGCCAGCATGAATAGTTAAAATCTACAATTAGAAATGAAATTCGAAAATGTTGCCAAAACTTTACCTTTACCCTTAAAATGTGAATTTTTTTTGTCATATGTAGGTAGGTATGTATATACAATATTATTTTTACCATTATAAATTTCAAGTCTTACGAATGTAACGATGAATATTATTAAGGATTCTAAGTGCGTGCTTTAAAGCAGATTAAAAAAATTTAAAACGTGCCAAGAATTTCATTAAATTCATTTAAACGAACAAAGCTCCGAAACAATAATAATAATAAAAAATCAAAGAGAATGTGAAAAAAGCATATCAAGTAAACCTGATTATGGAGAGCTAAATAAAATTTAATAAAATAAAAACCTTAAAAGAGTAAAATAATCAGAATTCTGCAAAATATTATATATGTAAAAGTTAATCAGTTAATACACATTTAATAAAATTAAAAAAAAAAAACAAGTCACCCCGAGCAAGAAGAACCAAACTCGCTTATAACGTTTAAGTAACATTGAACCTAAAAATATTAATTGTGAAAAAAACTGCTGTGACTTTGTTTGCATTTAGAGCTTTGTAAATATTTAGTTAAATTAAATTGTTCCACATTATGGAGAAGGTAACAAAAATGTATGTAGGTATGCATTTCTTATAATCTTTTATTGATCTAACTAATTTGTGTGTTGGTGTTAAAATACTTGAATTCTTTTGAGGTGAATGCAATTATGAATATCATTTAAATAAAGAAAAGGGGTACAATATAATACAATATACTTTAATAATAGGTATATATTATAAGTTTGTAACCGTCAGGCGAGTTCAGTCTTGTTTTTTTTTTTGGTTTAATGACTTATATTTCTTGGTCAATAACCTTTTATTGTTGAAAAATTTGGAACAAATCATGCGTGGTTTATTTTTAGATTTTTAAATTTACAAACCTATTGATTGGAGCACATGAGAGCATTCGTTATCGTTATATCGATCGATTTTTCATTTAAATTTGTTTTTAATAAGTGATTGACAAATCTACATATTTATTCATACGTTTTTTTTATACTGTTAAATTTAATGATCCTGTCATTATAGTAGGTACACACATTTTTGTTAGACCGCTTTCACACAAGGAAACTGAATTGCCAGCAGATTTTAGTTTGTTGGCGAGAAGGGAGTAAGGGGAATGACAAAAGTTTCCCCTCACACCCTTATCGCCTACAAACAAGCTAGTTTCTGGGAACTCAGTTTCATTGTGTCCTTGTGCGGTCTTATTTTTTTTAACACAAAAAATCAATTTCGATTTAAACTTACTTCAAGTTGAGATTTCAATTTTAAGGTTTTTTCTTGGAGCCGTCTTAAAGTGAACATGTCAGCCATGTCAATATTAACTTGTTGTCCCCACACATAACACATAAGCTAAGGAACTGACAGCGTCAACATGTTTTATTGGATCTTCAACATTATGGCTACCATCATATTGCTCACCTTCGCTTTCAGAACTAAGTTCTAAGGCTTGCTATTCTAAATTTGTTTCCAGTATTGTTCCCAGCTTCTATTCTACGATGGCTGAAGAGAAAAAAAGTAATTTCCGAAACTGATGTTTTAATGAAGTAGATTATGTCTGGGAAAACACAGTTCACCATACTTTAAGTATTTTGCAATCTCAAAACTTCCTCATTTTGCCGCAATAATAACAGTGGCACTTTATCTTCCTTATCGAAATCAATGTCAACAAGAACACAGTCATTTAACGTCAATTTATTAATGCGTTCGTTATATCGAATAGCAAATTGTGACCATCGTTCGCTATTTAGAGATGTTAATGTAGATTTCAGAAGCTTTCGTTATATGGCGAATTTGCTATAAAAAAAATACGAGGTACTATTAAGGCTATATTAAATACACTCCGCTCCACTTGAATAGAGACAAATTTTTTTTTTACTTTCAGAGCGTGTTGCGCTTTGGTAAATTTATAAATTCACATAGAAACAGTCTGCGTTTTGTCTCTATATATTACGGTAAGAAGAAAAGTTATTGTTCTAATAATAGAAGTGTAGTCCTGAATTCTTCTGTATCTGCAGTTTTCCCGCAATAGATCCCTCTTATAGGAACTAAAACCAAAAGGTGAATTTATAAATTTACCCAAGCGCTAAACACGCTGAAAGTAAAAAAAAAGTTTGTTTCTATTCAAGTGGAGCAGAGTATTGAAGTAGAAAAAAAAATTATAACGGTTATTAACGAACGGTACCTGTCATAGAACCGAATGTTTGGTTTTAAAATTTCTCGTTAACGTAACTAACATTTGTATATAAGAGGTCCTTTACAAGTTGTTAGCTACCAGAGCAAGTTTGTGCGATCCAGTCGTGTCTATTTTTTCAAATAGCACAAAACTCTAGAATATTTTGTGGAAACATACTACCTGCATTGTATTTGTATGTTTCGAGAGATTTATTTTCTTCATTATTTCTGTTTTTTTATAATTAAAATTAAAGGTATTTTAATTATTTAACAGAATTACTTCATTATCCAACCTTATTATTTAAGTATCATCTTAGTGGATATTTATTCCTTTAGAAGGTAGTATCCAGGGCGTCGCGTGGATTATTTATATGGGTGTGCAAATCGTGACAATAATATAATTGTTTTTAAATATCAATAAATTACGATATTAGCAATAACTTGCATACAAAAATTTCCTATTTATCGTTTTATCTATCAAAATTAAATCAAAATAATTGTTTTTTTTTCGACATACGCTTTTTCTAACAAACCATTGACACAATCTTCGTCTTCACTTTCACTCATTGTTTATTTTTACTTGTTTCTTGAATATTAAATTAAAAACAATTGCATACAAAAGTAAAAGCACCGCACCAAACTGTAGACACTTAAAAATTAATACACAAAAAGCTAATTAAATGATAACATAAAACAGAATAGAAGCTCTGACTGAAATGCATAGATATCCTTCGTACGCGTAAACTTCATCACACAACCCATAATAAATACCTCCTAAGACACAGCCTTCCTATATTTTCTTTTTTCAAATTCCTTCATCGGTGCGTGAAAATAAAAAGAACAAGTAAACTCGTACGAAATCTCACTGTGCACTTATTCTGTTATATTCGTCAAATGAATTCATCCAAAATGATCAAACTGCAAACCTGAGGTAGGTTGTAGGTACCCACTGCCACTACCCAGTAACAGTAACAAAGCCCATCGTCAATCGTCACCCATACGACATACATACATATACATACGCATAATATTTATTCTGATAAATTTGGACTGAACTCGGTCAAAAGTTTTCTGTGCACTTCAGTCTCTGTTTTTGATGTGTTTTCTCTTGCTTGTATCTATTCCCTTTCCGTAATAGTCCAGTCATTTGGGCGAAAAAAAGTGGTTTGCCTGGAAAGTTTTGGAGTAGTTTTGAAAACTTTTCATTTTTATAGATATTGGGTTGCTCTTTCCGAATTTTCATTTTGCCACCTCGCACTTTTGCCGCCAACGCCACCATTCGAGGTAAAATGTCGAAAATATCAGGTTGTCGCATATAGCTCCGAAACAGTAAATGCTATCGAAAAGTATTTCATACAAAACTTGTAGATTTTGTGATCCCGAAGAAAAATAGTTTTGACAATTTTTTACTACGACTCACCGTTAAGAAGATATCGAAAAACGTAAAATGTCAAAAATTTCACTTTTTCACGTATAACTCCTAAACTGTTCATATTTTTGAAAACATCTGAATGCAAGATTTGTACAATATGTTACCCCCTACAGGAAAATACTATTATTTTTTTCCTTAAAAACAACCGTTTTAAAGATATAATTATTTTAAAAGTTTGACAAAAATCCTAAATTTCCAGTTTTTCGCTTTTTACTCTTAAATGACGAAATTGTCAAAAAAAACTTAGACTCAATTTGTAGACCATAATATTCTCTAGAAAATAGTGTTGACACTTTTTTCCATGCAAGACATAAGTCGCAAGATATTAGTACTTAAATAGCGTCAAATGTCGAAGAAATTGTTTTTTTGCATATATCTTTTAAAGCGCACGTTCCATCGAAAAATTATCTATAAAAATGTATACATAATAAATTCTTATATAAGCTTGCATTAACATTTTTTTTTCTAGCAGCCATAATTTGTACGATATCATTATTTCAAGAAATCACAAAAACTCAAAAATACCGGTTTTTAGCCATTTACTCTTAAATGACGAACTTAACGACAAAATTTTTTGAAACTATTTTTTATATTTTAATATTCTCTAGAAGAAATATTAAGACGGTTTTTTACATATAACACATCAGTTGCAAGATATTGCGACTTCAAAAATGGTCAAATTTCGAAAACATAGGTTTTTCGAATACAAAAAAATAAAAAAAATATTGTTTTGCCTGGAAAGTTTTGAAGCAGTTTTGAAAACTTTTCATTTTTATAGATTTTGGTTTGCTCTTTCCGAATTTTAATTTTGCACCTCGCACCTTTGCCGCTAACGCCGCCATTTTGAAAAAATGGCGACCAAAAACAGTTTGGCGAGAAACTTTCAAAATGGCGGCCTTAGCGGCAAAGGTGCGAGATGGCAAAACGAAAATGCGGAAAGAGCATCCCAAAATCTATAAAAATGAATAGTTTTCAAAACTGCTTCAAAACTTTCCAGGGAAAACAATATTTTTTTTTTAATTTTTTTGTATTCAAAAAACCTATGTTTTCGAAATTTGACCATTTTTGAAGTCGCAATATCTTGCAACTGATGTGTTATATGTAAAAAAAAGTATCTTAATATTTTTTCTAGAGAATATTAAATTCTAACAAATAGGTTCAAAGTATTTTCCGTCAAGTTCGTCATTTAAGAGTAAATGGCTAAAAACCGGTATTTAGGAGTTTCTGTGATTTCTTGAAATAATGATATAGTAAAAATTATGGCACCTAGAAAAAAAATATTAATGCAAGCTTATATAGGGTTTTATTATGTATAAATTTTGCGTAGATAATTTTTCGATAAAACGTGCCGTTTAAAAGATATAAGCAAAAAACCTATTTCTTCGACATTTGACGCTATTTTAGTACCAATATCTTGCGACTTATGACTTGCATGGAAAAAGTGTCAATACTATTTTCTAGAGTATATTTTGGTCTACAAATTGAGTCTAAGTTTTTTTTCGAAAACTTCGTCATTTAAGAGTAAAAAGCAAAAAACTGGAAATTTAGGATTTTTTGTCAAACTTTTAAAATAATTATATCTTTAAAACGGTTGTTTTAAAGGAAAAAATAATAGTTTTTTCCTGTAGGGGGTTACATAATGTACAAACCTTGCTTTCAGATGTTTTCAAAAATATGAACCGATTAGAAGTTATATGTGACATTTTAGGTTTTTTAAAATGTCGATATCTTCTTAGGAAAAAAATTTTCAAAACTTTTTTTTCTTCGGGATCACAAAATCTACAAGTTTTGCATGAATAACTTTTCGATAGCATTTACCGTTTCGGAGCTATATGCGTAAACCTGATATTTTCGACATTTAACCTCGAATGGTGGCGTTAGCGTCAAAGGTGCGAGGTGGCAAAATGAAAATTCGGAAAGAGCATCCCAAAATCTATAATAATGAAAAGTTTTCAAAACTACTCCAAAACTTTCCAGGCAAAACTACCAAATGACTGGACTTTCCAGTTTGTACATTTTGGATGAATTAATTTGAAGAATTAAACAGAATAAATGCACAGGAGGTTTCGTACGAGTTTACTTGTTCTGCTTATTTTCACGCAACGATTAAGGAATTTTTAAAGAAAAAATATTGGAGGTGAGTATTACGGGTTGTGAAATTGGGCATATTTGTGTGTATTATTACATAACCTTCGATGAGATGAAAAAAATGAAGGATGAAAATGGGTAGGCTGTTGGTAGGTTGTATAATTGTGCATGTTTTTGAGATAAATTAAATAACGTTCGTTGAGGGTTTTTTTTGTCGTTAGATCAGGGTGTGCAGTGTACACCCTGACGAGACGCCACTGGTAGTATCATATGTTAATATAACGTGAGTCAGTCCAGAAGAGCTATCTTCTGTTACTGTCACACGTACATACAACAAATCATTCTATGTATGTCGCCGCGGGCCTCGCCAGCAAAAAAGATATACGTAGCATGTTAAGTATGTACGTACATATGTATATAAGGTTTTTTGTGTTGTGACGGTTTTTGGATAAACCCAAAGAATTTTAACGAATCCTTTCGTCTTAAAATAGGTACATATCTTAAATCTCAAATCTATAATAATTTTGTGTAAATTAATTGACAAAAAAACCACACGTCAGGTTGCGTGGAAATATTATTTGTTTGCATTAACATTATAGTGGTATTGTTTGTTAACTTTAAATTGATATATGTATATATACTTATTATTACAAATTGGCCGATGACCACTAGACTTGACGCACGCTTTAAGTTTAATATTTTTATCAAGTAGTATAACTCCCAGTATGTAGCTCAGCTTTGTATTTTTGAATGAATATTTAATTAGAAGCACGAAGCTTATTCATTTTTTTTTGTTTTTTTGAGTGTTCGAAATGGAAGTGTACGGAAGGGAGTCAAATCAATTTGGAAATACCAACCTTGTTAATAAGATTATCGTTAAGAGGTAAAGATTTTTTTTGTATTTCTTTAAACCTGTAGTACCTATTCATGTTCCAAACAGAACAATGTTGTATTCGAAATCAAATGTGCACACATTTATAGAATATAATAATCGCACTTGTTAGATAGAGCAATAAAATTAGAATGCAGAAGTTAAAATTGTAATTAAAACCATTAATCGTTTGCTGTAAATTTGATGTTGTTATTGATTCTGAATGAAAATCGATTTTTTTGAGGCTGTATAGATTGTTTTTGTTAAAATTTAATCAAAATTATAGAACCGGTAATGGACCAATGAATAAAAAAAAGAACATATTTACACTATATCTTTAATTAATTTTATTCCTTTTTTCGTGCATATTTTGATGTTCTGAATATCAAAATAGGGGGGGTATATGGCCAGGTAAAGCATTTCACATTCTTGTTGTGCGACTACAGAACGTAACGGTGCGTCCAAAATTGGACCCAAGGATAACTGAGCATTCCTAAAAGCACGAGTATTACGGTTGAATTGGGGGGGGGGGGGGTGCAACTGACTATTCCACTACACTGGTATAAAAGTGCATTCTGAGAAAATATTTGCTAAAATTTAATAAATAAATTGTTTAAACAATTATTTAAAAAGACGGAAATACTGAATGATACATTTTTTGAAAGCTAGAAGTGTGTTCTTTTATTGAGTTTTTAAATCAAGTTATTTCTGTTAATAGTTTTCGGAAAAAATATTTTCAAACTTGAAAAAAATGAAAAAAAAAATATGAACTGTTTTTTTCTTCAAAAAATATGGAGTTGGGTTAGAAATGGCTTAAATTCCTTAGTGGATAAGTGCTTCTATTAATTCTTCATCAAGCACTGAAAAATAGATGACTTTATGTCTACTATATTTTAAGAAAATCTAAAATCACGAAAAATACTAATTGTATTCAATCATTTTGTTTATAAAATTGACCCTCCTGCCTATACTGAAAGAGATAGACCCCTCCCCCTATGAAGAAAAATACTTGTGTTTGGTCCCTCTACAAGAATCCGTTGTTTTTTTTTTTTTGTCGCCAAATATTCCCACCCAAAATTCATAATACATTTATATTTTTTTTTGTGGAAAACTACAAATTTTCAATGGATTCCCGATTTTTTTCTCAAGGGCGACTCAAAAGAAATGATGAGGATAAGTTTAGAAAACCATTGAGCAAATTGAGACTAGTAAATACCGATGGCGGCGCTAGTGTTCATGGACATAGATAAATCATTATATAGATGAGAATCCCCGGACATTGACCATAGATACATCATTATAAAGATACATTGACCATGGATAAGTCATTATAAAGATGAGAATCCTCTGTTTATCCGTGGTAGCGGCCATTTTGTGTAGTTCATGAAATGTTCACCAGGGTCGCGTGCTAATACTATAAGTTGCACACAGTGATTTGGCAAAAAATGCTGGAAACGATCCACCCTAATATACATACATATATTTTTACTTGCGATATACGTAGTATAGGGCAAGTTTATTTTTAAATAAATTGAGATGGAAAGATTGGCGCAAAATTTTAGACGATTTAGTACGATGTTAAATCATTTTTAGTATGATACTAGGTTAAAAATTGTGTTTTGCTAATTTTAAACGAGTTTAGCATCGTACTACCACCTAATATTTTACTAAAGTTAAAATCACCAACTGGCTATTTAAACATTTTAGTATCGTACTAAATCCATATGAGAAGACCCGAATGTTCCAGGTTCGAGTCCTGCTGGTACCCAACGTTTTTTTTTCTTTTTTTTTTGTAAATAATGAAGTTAAAAAGATAAAAATATAAATATCGAATATTTATTTCAATCACATGATGGGTTTCCATCAACATATAATTATTTTACAACGCATAAAAACAATAATTGTGTTCATCAAATTCAAACGCTACAAATGCAATTTACTAGTTAGCAAAAGGTTTACAATTTTGGACTAGATAGTAAATTGCTAAATACTTAGGAAATTGTTTACTAGTAAAATGTTAAGCCCTTAACAATAGGTTGTTCAAAATTATGCGCCAATTTCAAACTAAAACTAAAACTTAAAATCTTTTCCGTGGTATGAACGTTAAAATAAATGAAAATCTAACATCGTTTGTTAAATACCAATTAATTCCTCGTGAATCAAGAAAACAATAAATAAAATCTAAATCAAAGAAAAGGGAATGACAAATTTGTCATCCGTGTTTCAGTTTTTTAAAAGTGAATATTTTTGATTTTTATCTTTTGTAAGCCTAGTATTTGGAGTGAAAGTGAAATATTTTAATATTGCATATTGATTGACAAATGTAAAATTTCTCCACATTCATTTAGATTTTTTGATATTTATGGTATTGCCAGAAGGCGATCCTCAAATGCATTCATTTTTCATTTCACGAGAAGTGAAGAAGCTTTAAGGGTTGTCAGGAAAAGATTAAAATTAAGATCACTGATGGAGATTATAGATTTTGATATCCTAATAAAATTTTAAATTCCTAACATACCGTAGTCGAGCGAAGATTTTTCAGTTTAAAAAAAATTAAGAAATTAGTTTTGTGATTTTTGTTATGGGTAGGATGGATGTCGGCAGTGGACGCACTTGTGAGTCCTGAAGAAATTAAAATTTAACACTTTTCGGCCCATAGTTTCTTCGCGCTGATTTCGATGTATGTAGGTTCTAGGTTTTTTCTCACTTCAAAAATTTCAAATCAAAATTCAAAATTTCAAATCATCTTCAGCAGTTCAAAAAAAAGAGGTTTTTGGTAACTTTTAGACAGATACTTGTCTTTCAAAGACCCAAAATTAGCCTAGGAAACCGATAAGGTTGGCTTACAAAAAGTAGTACCTCGTTTCTAGTGGTCGAATCTTCAAGGTTGAAATAAATTAAAATAAGTGAAAGACAAGGCTACATTGTGAACACAAGTTATTGTTGTGTGTCCAAATTTATATACAAAACTATTTTGAAAAGCCGCCTTAAATTATTTATTAACTTCCCATTGGAAGTTATTGTAATTATGGGGTTCACACTCATCGACAAGTTCATCAACTCGTGTCGAAACGTCACATAATTTGTTATGTGAACACAAGTTGAACGACTGTCGGAAGATTTTCAAATTTTATGATATTTTGCTCAGTCGAACGACCGCTGTAGCTAATGTGAACACTAGTTGAACATCTGAAATGTCTGAAAGTTTGGATTTTAGTGATTCTTTTTAATTTTTTAAGTGAGATTCATAGAAAATGTGTTGAAATAGAAGTAAACCCACAAAAGGAATAGAGAAAATTTGAATTTCCTTCGCTAAAACTGATGCACAAAATTAAATCTACGCCGTGTTTGCTTTTTGAAAATTTATTTACAACTGAAGTTGATGAGGCGGTCGTTGAATGTGAACGGTAGCCAAGATACATATATTACAGGTAATATCACTAAAGTTTTCATATTTGTTCAGTTCTGCGCATATTGTCAAAATCAATAGTAAAAAAATTGAATTTCAAACAATCAGCACAAATTTGTTTTTGTTTACTGTGTATTTACACAAAGGGCAGACATAATCTGTTTTTGTTTACTTTGTTCTTACACAAAGGGCAACCATCTTGAAATTTGACAAGCTGCGCCTGGTATTACCTTAGATATGTGTACTGTGAATGCTAGCAACACGACTCAGGTTGATCGACTTGTTGGACGGCTTTCACACAAGGAAACTGAGTTGCCAGAAACTGGCTAGTTTGTTGGCGAGAAGGGTGTGAGGGGAAATTGTTTGTCTTCATTTTACGCGCTTCTCGCATAGAAACTAAAAATCGCCGGCAACTCAACTTGATAAGTGTGAACCTCCCTATTGGTGCGATTCGTCGAATTGAAAATTTTGAGCATAGGCGCCCGCAGAATTTTTTCCAGGGGGGGGGGGGGTGTAGTTAAAAAATGAATAACTGAATATGCAATTTTTGAATTCCATGTTTTTTTTTATTAAAAGTTTATTTATTTTGTCTAGTCATAGGTCAGTTGTAAGTGATTTTATTTTAGGACTAGAAAATGTGACCTATTGTGATGCAATCTAAACTTATGACACATGATTTAAGGTTAGATTTCAATTTTGAAACTGATGAAACCAAAACCAAGGCGATACAGCCATCTTTTATTATTTTAAGTCATTTTAGTTAAGGGATGACTGTATTTTCGGAACCATAGCTTAATATAACAAAAAACCCTATGAAATCAAAATTATTTGTAAGAAACTTTCCATAAATGTTTTATTTATAATTTAAACATATTTTTTTTAACGGTGAATCCAATAAGAATCCAGTTAACAATATAAGCACACCCTTACATATAACTTAGAGCCAGTTTGATGGTGCACGGTGAATAAGTTGTATAGTTAAGTTTTCCATATTGGTACTTTATGGTCATTTTCGTAGTCTGAGTTCTGAAACTTAAGTGTCCAACAAGGAAGAGTTAAGTAAAACTTATTCAGGCCAGTGTGTACTGCAAAGGCCACTCCTTTGACTTCGAAACTGGTCCTTAATATCTTTTTAAAATGAATACTGACTGTATTTTCTGTAGAGCATGTAAGACATAGCAACCCAAAAAACCACCTATCCACGATATATTCTTTCATAAACTCCTGTGAGCCATTTAAGCCAAATTTCATCAATGGAACGTTTTTTCACAGGATTTCTGGTAATAATTCCGTACTTTCTCTGCGCTCCTTACATAAAACACTATATATACACAGAAATTTGTATGGTCTCTTTTGATTCTTGGTTTCCGTGATAAAGAAAACAAATATGGGATGTTTCACCAACAGAAAATTAATTTGAATGGGTTTTCGGGTAAATTTAACTGGTGTTCTTAAAATTGAGTCATCCCTAAATAAAAATGACTACCAACCTATAACTTTTCGTAAGGTGGCTGTATCGCCTTGTTTTGCTTTCAAAAGATCTGAAATTGAAATCTGCCCTAAATCATGTGTCATGTTTGTATCTACAGATTGTATAACAATAATACAATTTTTTAGTATCATAAACTTCTAATTCCCCTTTTACCCCCAAGCAATTTTGTTGTACCTCTCAAAAAGGTGTAAATATTTTTATGGACTCTTGATTGTTTATTCTTATGGTAATTTAAACGTTCTCTCCAAATTTTTTTTTATTATTTCACCTGAATCCAAAAGGTGCTTTATAAATCCAAAATGATGTTTGTGCTAAAAAGATTGACACAGATTTTTGGTTTATTTTTTTTTTTTTGGATTTGAAATGCATTTATAATACAAACACATTTTATATGTATCTTTTCAAAGCAGGTCAATAATTTTATCAAAAAGTTTAATCTTTTTCAGATTCTACTGCAGTTCAATTTTTCATAAGGTTTTTATTTTTTAGTTTTGGTTATTTTGTTGTCAAAAGTGTATCTGTATCAATATCAGGGTGAACCAAAAACCAGTTTACTTATATGCAAACAAGTTTTCTGTTAAAAAAAAAAAACAAACAAAAATCAAGTGAGTTCAATTCGATTAACAAAATTATGACAGAAAATTAAATTCATCACGACAACTTGCAAATCAATTTGAAATGTAAACAACTTTTATTATATTGTTTAGGGCTGGCCACGAGACGAGACCCTGCGAGACTTTTGTAAGTCTCGTCTCGGTCTCGTTAAAATCGAAAATGTTCAGTCTCGTCTCGGTCTCGTCTCCGAAAAATACGATTTCTGGACAACCAGTTGATTATTGGAACGAAACATTTTCGACTATAGTTTGCATATGTGCAGAGTGCAGAAGAAAATAAATATTTAACTGAAATTGATTTTTTTAATTTATTAGACTCTCTATAAATTTCGGTCCAAATATACAGTCTCGTCTTGGTCTCGTCTTGGTCTCGTCTCGGTTACTTAAAAAGCAGTCTCGTCTCGGCTCGGTCTCGTCATGCGAGACCGAGACTTTTCTCGTCTCGTGGCCAGCCCTAATATTGTTTGATAATTTAAGCTTAAGCCATTCTTTGAGGTTAAAATTTTGTCTACAACAGCATAAAATAGACAAAAAAAAAATTAAAAACCACAAAACGAGCAAATATCACCAAATATCAAATATCGTTGACACAACGGTATATATCACGAAACTTGTTTTTTTTTTTTTTTTTTTTAATTTTTGATGTGGGTAAATAAACATTTTTATAGAGGTAGAAATATAAGGAAATGTTTGTTTTTGTTTTTATTAATTTATTCAATCACTAGCAGACATGAGGCTTCAGTCAGCACAAGACTATACTAACATTATAATGTGGGTTATAATTTATTGTTTGATTCGAAGTCAAAAGTTTTGTATTTGAACTCATCTATAGGTGTCTTAGGTTTATTGATGTGAATTTACGAAAAATGTTTGAGGTTTTTTTTTCTACATTAGGATTATTTTTAACAACGACACCTAATCTAACACTCTTCTAGAACTCTTGAAAGTTAGGTACATATATTTATTTATATTATTGTTCTTATTTTCACAATCACAGAATGTAAAATTCTTGTTAATATTTTCAATGACACTGAATAAGAAGTAACCGCTTACGATATTACATTGAGTTTATGCCGGTTTGACTACATGCAAAAGTGTAAATAGCCGAAAATAAAAGTTGAACAGGGAAACAAAATATTTGTTTTTTTATTGGCCGAAAAGTGAACCAATAACGCCAAATAACAGCCTTGAATATTATTGAAAATACTATAATTTAAAGCTGACAAGGTCCGATTGGTTTTGATGATAAGGAAACAAATTACAACTTCATTTGTAAAATTAAAATTTTTGGCGGTTAAGTTACGTTGTCTTTAAAATTGTTTAGATATTAAATAATTAAGTAATAAGTAATTAATACATATGAAAATACAGTGTTGAAATTATGAAAACTTAGGGTGGTATGAATAAAACGGAGTACCTTCTCAAAACTCAACTTTTCCGTGTAGGTACTTGTTAGCTACTCAATTTTAAGTATAAACTCATGATTTCCGGCAGCCTTGAATATGGCCCTAAGAAGTCTAATTTGTTGCCTCTTTTTCTAGCATCTAGGACGAACGAACGGCGACGAACATAATGGTCACGTAGCTTAAATAATAATACTTTTGAAATGTCAAAATATATTGAGCACGGAAATCATCTTTGAGCTGTCAAATTTACTGCCACTTTTACAAAAAAAACACCTCTTTAGTTGTATTTTATGTATAAAAAGCGAAACGTTCCTTTGATGCCGTATTTATGTTTGGCAGTTTGCAAGAAAGAACCAGAAGAGAGAAATATTATGTGTCTGGTATTTTCAATAAACATATCTTAGTATACCGTACAATGGGGTTACCTTGTACCAGATTTCGATGTTCTGTGTAACAAAAACTTTTAAGGAAATAGAAATAAATGGTAAGACATTTTAAGCTGGAACCTTACCTAATCGATAGTATATTCCGACTGAGCCAGAAATTGAGCAATTTCGAGAACTTAATTTCAAAATTACCCACGGAACCCTGCCCAGACTACAAGTGAGACAATGTTGTTTGTGTTTCTTCCTAGCCGAAGAACATTATTTTATGGTTCTAACTGAGGCTTCGAATATGATATTGTGTGAAACATATTTAAATTGCTTTACAAATATAAATTAACATTAATTAACACGGTTCGGACCAAAAATACGAAACAAAAGATATTTCAAAGGTATAAATACAAGATGACAGCGAATATTTGTTCGTATTTTTGTTAGCTCTGTTTGTCTATTTTATCGAAAAATTGGTTTAAAACGCAATTTCGTACGCAATTTCATAGAAATCAAGGTGATTCGAGATTATTTTGAAAAAGCATAATTCTATGGAAAACTGTGCAATTTTTGCAAGATGATTTCCCAAAAATTTACTAAAATTGCGCAAATTAGTTTAGTGGCAACAAAGTATTAAGCTATAAAGAAAACATTCTTAAATAAGATACGATCTGTGAGTTTTAACCTGCAAGTCTTCAAAGTGGGCCACTTACAGCCCTATATTCTACCGTTGTGTGGCTCACAGGTCACAATTTTTTGTGAGGCTGATTTTGTGAGGTTTCCTATGAAGCGGTCACAATTTCGTATTCTGTTTAAGCACTCATAAGTAACCTCACAAGAAATTTTTTATTGTGATGTTGGCAAACTGATTTCTGAAAACAAACTGATTTCAAAACAAAAACAAACTACTTATTTGGCGTAATTGAAAAAAATAATAATGAATTCTATTGGTAAGCAATTCCTTAAAACCTTGATATTGATATTTTATAATTATTATTTTATATTCTAGGTGATCAGAAAAGTAAACGAGCGTCGGGGGAGCAGCTTGAGTTTTATCAGTATGTGTATTCCAAGAGTTATTTTTTTCAATACTGCTTCTGAGTGAAAGATATCGATACTCCTTTGCAAAACATCAAGAGCAGATTCCAAAACGGTATCAACCATGCTTCTAGGACAAGCTATTCTAAAGATATACTCCAAAAATTTTCAGAATTAACTTTTCGAGTTTCGGAAAAGTGGAGAGTGAAAAGGTTTTTTGGGTGTATTATTGAAACAGCTTTCTCTAAAAACATGGTTGATACCTTTTTTGAATCTGCTAATGATGCTTTACAGAGATACATCGACATCTTTCAAATTAGTTCAGTATTGAAAAAAAAAACTCATGGAATACACATACTGATAAAATACATATACGTATTCCAATGTTATGTATCCATACACTGAGCTGTGGTTGGAAAACGAATGGATTTTCCTTTGATCTTCACTAAAAGTTGGCAGATGTAGGGCCAGATCATAATTTTCGAAAAATACGAAATACGAATACGAAAAAAGTCACAAAATTGAATTCAAGAGGTTATTGTGACTTGTAAGGTTATTAAATTCACTTAATATATAACAAGTGTTATTATATCCTTATCTTTGCTTACAATTAGTTTTTAATAATAAAAACTTTAAATAACTTTATTTAAAGAAAAAATAAGGAAACGAATAACTGAAAAAAGGTTTATTGACATACATAAAATTTCATACTATATGCTTGATCTTTTATTACTACTGGCTATTATAAAAAATAGTAACGACTTATATACGCTTCCCAATGTGCGTTTATGAATCGTCTGTACAACAACAGACTGTAACACGTACATGTACGTTTTTGAAATATTTCAAAACTTTCATATTAAATTTCGAACTAGTGTTGACGTATTTTTCAAGGTCGACGTAGACATTGTTAATACACTTCTATAAAGAAACATTACAAAATGTATACCTACCTAAATATATGTAAGTAAAGTAGGTAACTAAAACTAAATAATGTAATAACTATAATAATATAGTAACTAAAATATAATTCCAATACAAACTTACTATTATTGTAACTATTTTGTATGCCTCTGTTGTCGTTGTTGCTGATGATATTTCTATTACTATTCCTTCGGCCACTCGCAGCGATGTTGTTATTATTATTAACACGTATCATTTGCAGGTTTTCATTATTCCCATCACTAGTTGTCGGCTCATAGTTATGGGCATACGCACTACCCCAGTGCACATTGAAGTCCTCTTCGTCCAGTGTTAGGAAATGATCAAGCACTTGCACACCACGTTCAAGTGGTCCATGGAATTTGTTTAGCAAATCTGCACACTGTCGCCCAAGTTGTGATACATCCGATTGACCAGTGGCCCAATAGAATAAATGTCGTCCCAAATGACTGCCTAAATGATTGGCGAATGCTTCAATCATTTTATTTGGTCGTCGTCGTGATGATAATCTTCATAATGACCCGCGCGTCACAAGGTTTGCTTAGATTTTCGTTGTTCTTGTTTTGTGTAATTCATTTAATTATGACACAGCGCACTCTATAATTCAAAATAATAACTCAAATATTAGTTAAATGAACATAATTTGAGAAAACTGCGCGACTTTCACTTGAGTTTTTCTTCTTTAAATCATGCAAAACACAAAAGTAAGGAAACAAAAGATAAGGAAAAGAAATCATCAACACCATACCATCATCATCGACCTCGGTCCACGCGCTGGTTTTATTGAGAGCAACTTCTTAAGAGTCAAGACTCAAGAGTTACGCAAGATTCACATTCGAATAAATCTCACTTGAGAAACCAATAAACTCCCACAGACGTTGGTAAATACTTTTTACTACTTTTCCGGTATTCTTTTGTTGTTGTTATAATTAGTTTGGACTTAAGGTATTTTGCGGCTTATTTGTTTGTTTTGTATTGTTAACGATTTGTTTATTTTTTGGAACAAATGAGCTAAATTAGCGCACATCATTAGCAAGCATAGTTGTCAAATACAGTCGAAGTCCTCTAACTCGAAAAATGAAACTTATTTTTGTGATCCTTTTACATTTATTCAATTGTGGTTATAAAAAATCAAATGCTTTTACTTTAAAGTTCCTTTTTTTATCCTACATCAGTTTCAATATGTTCGCTAAGTAAAAAAAAAAAGTATTTAAGTTTTAAAGAGGAAACAGTACCAATTGAGAATGCGTGACTACTTGAAGTAATATCATAACGATTTGACCATGACAATGGAACTTATTTGTTTAATATCAAAAAATCCATATAAAACGCATCAGTGATTTTAGTTGCATGATAAAGTATTACGTTATTATTTAAGTAGTAAAAGTCCCCGTAGATAAGTTGGGATAGTTTTATTTAACCGCCTCCTATTTGTAGGTAGAAATTATTTATGATTTGATAATTGAATGTTTTTATTATCTACTTATTTTTCTGTTTAATGATATAGCAAAAAAACTATGTTCAATATTTAGCCGCTTGAGTTGGTTTTTTGAACAAAGGTTACATTTATCATGAAATAGTTTTTTGTCTATTTACATATCTTTGGTAATCAAAAAATCCTTACTAAATTAATTTGGGAATATTGGTCCTAAACTTAAGACTGTCAACTTGGAATCGAAATGCAGTAGTGAAAAAAATTGTAATTGTTAGTTTTGGAGGATGTACAAAATTTTGATGTGGTGGTTATCCAACTATTTCATAAAAATAAATGGCTTTATTGATGCTGAAACAAAAACCAAAGACACTTAGTATCCCAGATTAAGGGAAAAGTACCACTTTTGCCTGTTTTATTAAGCAAAAAGGGAAAATAGGGAACAAGCAAAGAAAAGAGGACACAGTATTTCCAAAATTGATACATAAAGTTGTGTTCTTTCAACATTCACTGCTCGCCAGGAACACTAAAAATGAACTATGTTTAAAAATACGCCCATGCAAAACCTCACTTATGGTTTCTGTGTATCTGAATGCATTCATTCTTTTGACATTTATCAGGATTCTGAAAACTGTTTGTCTTTTTTCACACATATTCATTTATTTTACATATCACAGGTACGGCAAAATATCTTGATCTGGTTATTGATCGTAGATTTAACTGGTAAGAAAACATTAAATCAAAAGAGAAGATAGAATCAATAGCACTCTATACTTTAGGAATGATCATCAGTTTACCCTTGAGTTTTGAGCCCAACTTCAGACGTACCGTTAAGTTTCTTTGTGGTTTAGTCTCCATGTTGTATGATGTTTTGAAAGAAAATTATTTTTGAAAGAATCATTTTTCTTTCAAGTACCGTTAAGTATAGAGATTCTTTCTTCAGTCGCACAACAAGAATGTGGAATGCTTTACCTGTTCCTTTCCCCTCCCCCCATTTTGAAATTCACAACTTCAAATCAATGTGCATCGGTATCTCCTTTTAAATCCTTCGAGGCGGCCATCTAAGCCATAGCTGTGACAAAGTCAAAACTGGTGGATTGCTGTCGTAACGAGTTGAGATTGCTCAGCGCAACAAACTCAGTTACCCTACGATGGGTCCCAGGACACCGTGATATATATTAGAATGAAATGGCCGACAATGGCAAATAATTGGTGAAAGTAGTGGCATCCAAGGATCCTTTGCCAAACCGAATCGTCAGTACTGATGCCACTGATGTTGGAGAAAAGGAGAGTTCGCAAAGCTTCATCAGAACCGCAAACGATAGGTGGTCACTAATTGAAACTTTTCGGGTTTTGAGAAATCTTTCGCCAGATATTTGAAAGAAAAAACAGAATACTTATTTACGCTAAGCAGGCCTCAACTATCCCTCTTGGTTGGAATCCTTACGGGTCAGAACTCAATGGGAACCATCTGATTTATGTAGAAGGGTGTGAAGATGAAGAGGCAGAGGAAGGCTCATCTCACTTTTACTGTGAATGCCCTAGGTTAGCTAGAACCAGAAAAACAGTCCTCGAAGAATATTTTTTCGACGAACTAGGTGACATTTCGTATCTGCCACTATGAAACATCCTGAAATTCATACAGAATTCGGGTTGATTCAAGGAGGCTCCCCTTACCTAATCTTCGACTCATTTGTTTCTTCGTACGAAGAAGCAAAGTTGCCAGAGATTCTTGTTTCTTTTCTTATAAAGTGTATTGGTTGAACGCAATTACGGACAGCGTGATAATGAATGCGGTAAAAGTCTCTCAAATCGTTGACCGGCTAGATTTTTTTCCCTCCCCCTACTTCTTGCCCTTCTCGCCTACAAACTTCCAGTTGCTTGGAACTCAATTTCCTTGTGTGTAAGGGGGCTAACACTCCTTGCCTCGTGCCCTTCTCTCCTACGAAAAACGAAATCAAAGTTGCTGGCAACTCAGTTTCTCGTTTCATATGCGGTAGCTTTGTTTGTAGCAACTTTCAGTTTTGAATGTAAGACTCCGGTTACACTATTCGTTTTTATTTCTAAGATGATTAATAAATCGATAGCAACTTGTGTGCGCCGCGTGAAAGGGCTAAAAATATTCTCTAATCTTCTAGTCAATGATTTGAGCAATCAGAAAATATTTATGTTAGAAAATGTTGTCTTATCAAAATTTGTTCTTACTTAACTCTTAGGGAAAAAGGAATTTTTTTTTAAATGTAGGGGTGTGCCAAAAAAGGGGAAAATATTTTAGGATTTTTTAAGAATTGTCAAAGCAAATTATGTGAAGCATCTGAAAAGCCTCAAGGAAAGGTAAACTCTAAAAAGGTGAATTATTTTCAGAAATTGGTCAGCCAATTATTTTCAGAAATTGGACAACTAGTTTCAGTAATGTGTCAGTTATCTGTAACGAATTTCAAAAGTTATTTTTTCAAGGCCGTTTAAGACTAAAATAAAACTTTAAAAATTCATAAAAAAAAACTTTGGTTGATCAATTACTGAAACTAGTTGATTTTTTACTAAAAATTTGGTACCCTTTTAAATTGTACTTTCTTTGCAAGTACCCCATAAATCAGGGGCTAAAATCGCGAATACCCCAGAAAAAACTTCACAATTGATTAAAATGTTTTTATGGCCTTACCAATTTCTGTAAAAAGTTGACCTTTTTTTTGACCAATTACTGAATTTTAAGATGGAATTCTTTTTGTTTATGAACAAACCATAAACAGGGATTTATGAGCTAATGGTAACTTCGATTGGCGATTTCATGTCATCAGAGAGATAGACGGTAGACCACTTTCATGTCACATCCTACATAACTGGTCCGAACCCTATCTGATATATAAAATCGTTCGTTACAATCTCTGAACCAGCACACAAAGTACCTAGCTTGGCATATTGTTGTCGAACTTTAAACGGGGACGATCGAAAAGGTTCTGGATTCAAATACCAAAATTAGCTGATGAGCGATTTCCTTGATTAGCAACTCAAACTTTACGTTGTTTAAGACTATTGGATTATTGAGAATGTTGCGCTTAGGGTTCTAAGGCAAATACTGCTTCAAAGTATCCGGATATGTGGATATCAGAAACTATTCGGATCCATGATCGGATATCACCAAATATGCGGATAGAGTCAGATATCCCGATAGTGATTTTAGCCAAATTCGACACTATCCGGATAATGTCGGATAACCGGATCCAGATTCTGATCCAGTTTCATTTTGATGAATTATTTTTATAATAACGGTAAAACAGAGGGCATATTATTTTTTTTACCATAAGGTACTATAAATACTGAATCTGGATTTCGGATCTCACTTGTCGGATCTCAGTTATCTTATTAGTCACGTTTACGCTGTGCTGGGATATCCTACCTTAGATACTCAAGTATCCATCATGTTTGTTTGTGAACGACCGAAACCGGATAAGTTAGCTTAGCGGTTTAAGATCGAAACATCTGACAGAAATATTTTTTTTAATTATCTTGTCCACTAAGGAACTAGTTTATTTGAAGTGCATTTGTTCTTGAAAGTGATTTAAACAATAAAGAAATATTCCAATAAATTAAATAAAAAACCTAAGCGACATATCAAATAAAAAAAATTAAATAAATTGGGTAGCGCAATGGCTCTTGGAGAACCAGGGCCTAGTGACTAACGACTTGCAACCATTCCTATGTGCGCGTGTCGACAGAAATACCGAATCTGAACGGCTAGACGAGAAGCACTTAATCATGACAAGTGATACTCTTGAAAGATTTGTCAATTCCTCGCAAGAGGCAGAAGCCCTGAAGAAGGTGGACGAGGCTGGGAAGTAAACCCAAACCTCCAGCGTTACAGTCGAACGCACTAACCATTTAGCTACGGGCTACTACCAACTCAAACCAAAGCAAAATAAAATTATCCGATTTGAAGTCAGCTGTTCTTGACATTTCTCATCCTCATAAGAGAATTTTTAGGAAAGGTTGAGAATTCTTTTTTAATAACAGCTATTTTATCATCAGCTGGGTTTTCTCAAGGCATTACAACAACACAACTAGTTAGTGAACGTGGCCATTCATAAGTATCCGGATATCCGGGTAGTTTGAAGATTCGGATATTGTTTGAAGATCAAATCGAAGACTTCCATTATTCAAGGTCTGTTGTATATACATATTTCTCTTTATTTAAATAATCTCTGATTTCGGAAGATGTGAATGACTTGTTGTCATTTGGAATGGAGTAATTGCCAATTGGCTTATAAAGACTTCATAATCAAAAGAATATCTTAACGACATTTTATTTTATCGACATAGATCTTATCCGGATTGGATCTCCATCAACCCAAACAGGTTTTACAATAGGTAGTGACAAATCTGTATTTTTTCGAATATTAAGCATGCATGAATAAAGAAATTAAATTTTTTCGGTATCATTTTTTTTTTTAGTTCATGAATCTGCCGGTATACCCCTTAAGCCGGAACCACACATGTCGGGTGTGTTGTGCTGTGCAGTCGAGTCTCGAGTGTCGCTATTGCCACAATGTATTTCATATTCGTAGAACCAAAAAATTTGTCTCATGTGTTGTGTGGCTGTGTTACGTTTGAAATACATATATAGAATGACAGCGACACACTACTCAAAATCAAAACACACGAGACAAGTGTTGTCCCGACTTAAGGCATAAAATCAAAATATTCTGACAATTTATTACAATGTTTTTTTTTTTTTTTTTTTTTTTTAATTTGTCGCTTTGTCTGTTGAATTTTATTAACTTATTTAAATTTATTTCAATTGTGGGCTCCTTTTTAAGAACATCAGCATTATTTATATTTACACAACGCTCTCTTTAAAAATATTCGATATTGACGATGTTTGTTAATTTTACGAAAAAAAAAAAAAAAAAACGGGAGATATTTCTGGGAAATTTACATGACTGTGACAGCTTGTGAGATTGTTGGTGGGTGTTGGATTGTTCCTTGAGCAACCATTCGAAAAAAAAAACTCAAATGACTCGCTAATTGACTTTTAACTTTGATATGCTAAATAAATATCAATATTATCACTTTTTTCAATAGCTAAGTAAATTAAATCGTGCTGCAATTTGTATTATTTTTATTTTAGATTTGTTCAAATCATCTGCTATACAAAACACTCAGGGGCCATAAACAAAGTTTTACTATTTGCAAAAAAAATATTAAACAATTCTGATGATTCCAAATTTCTTAAGCAAACATTTACTATTTAACTTTGTTTTGGTTAAATAAAATTTAATTTAAAAAAAACCAACGCATAACAGCACTATTCGCTTGCACTTTTCTTATCACAAAGGAACACTGTCTTTTTGTTTTATTTTTGTTAGCGGTATATTTGAACTTCAAATTTACAAAAGCGCCGCCGAATTTTCCCGCAAAGGCGATTCTTTTTTACCTGTGTTCGATTAGAAATTTCCTTCAAAAGAATTGCCAATGTCAAGTTATAAAGATGCGCTATAAAAGGTTATTCAATTTGTCTTAGTTTGAGAAAAACGAAATAGAATCGAATATGCGATCGATAAGCATCGACATCGAGACGAAAGCTCTAGGTGTTTGCGCGCCAAAAGACACTTTGTAAATGAACCACACCACTAAAGTCGGGTTTCAACTCTCTCAGGTCTCAGTCTGAGTCTCAGCGATTGCCAATATTTCCACTGCCCCACCGACATACATTTGAAACAAGTGTCAGTGCCTCTCAGTCTTATAGTTCGGTTGCAGTTTTGGCGGTTGCGGTGGCAGGTATTCGTATTATAGATCGAATTATGGGAATAAACCTGTTGCGTTGTTGATGCCTGGGTTATCGGCGACGACGACGACGACGCCGCGTACCAAAAATTTAAAACAAACGAGTGAAGATTAGTAATGAAAACCAATCGAACTGCTTAAGCGCGTGTAGACTATGAGAGAGTGGATACAAATGTGAGATGCTACGCACGCTATTGCTAGTTTTTGCTCTTTTTAAATTCTGACAGCACCATTTTAATGCTGAGTCAACATCAACACCATTGGAACTGTGATATTTACCATAAGTTGTTGCTTCAGCAACTCAGCAAATCATTTTTCTTTGACTTTTGTTTTTTTTTTGTCAATGACATAGACTCTTGGTCGAGACACGGTGATTGGATGACATTGAAATTGAAATATTTATTTTTCTATTTTACGAGTATTTTAGTTTGAAAATATAAAACTTGAAGAGAGTTTGCTAATGTTCTTCAAGTTTTATCTTTTTCAAATGAAGATAAAAGTAATGAAAAAGTTGTAGAATTGATAGATAATTATAAATTAAGTAGGTACGAGTACCTACATGTAGTAGGTATGTCTTTAATTGTTGTTGAATCTTCCACAAATCATTCAATAACCATACTTAAAATATTTTTCAACGCCCCATCAAGCTAATTATGGTCTTATCAAAAAAACACCTGAGGTTTTATACTGGATAAACAAAATCTTCGTTATGAAGTTGAACAACCTCATACAACACACAGTATCTACTGTGAGTGTAGCTTCATACTTAAGACTTGCTGTCAAGGCCACATGCATCCCCGTACAGATTTGTATTTAAGAGTTGGCAGAGGTATATTGATATAAACCGGTAGAAAAATATTCAATGAAAAGTCGATTGCTGCGATATGGAATCCTCTTTTCATCTTTTTGTGTATTTGGCGTATGAATTATATTCGACCCGTCCAGCCCGAGGAAGTGTTAATAATGTGCATGTGCCTTAATTTTGTTATTATTTTTTTTTTGCTCGTGTTATTTGTTTGTTTATCATTAAACTTGTTTCTGCGCGCATACAAAACTTGAAAATGAAATAAGTATGCAAAAATTCATTAATTGCTTAAAAATTAGTGTCGATATGTAGACATTACTTTTTTGTGTGTTCTCTTTTAGCAATTAGGTTAAGCTTAGAGGTATTTATTTGAAGATAAATACATATGGCTATAAATATTAATGGTGTCTTAAAAATCAGGACATAATGTCCAAATCATTATTTTCATATTATGGGGTAGTTTTTCAACAATATATGAATGAATGAATGAATAATTAAAGGGGTTTAAGTACACTGCGACCTAAAGATCTATTGTGCCCCCGTCTAGAGCTAGATGAGATCGCTCATTCTATAGCTCTTTCTCCAAGTTTGTTTCTTTGAGAAACTTGAGTATTTGGAGAACTTTAAGAGATGGTAGTTCGCTCTCTTCTATCTGGTGACGTCCCAGATACCTATGTCTTTGTTGCACGAGTGCATCGCATTTACCTAATATGTGGTCAGGTGTTTCCTCATGAGTGTCGCAGAATCTGCATGTGCCTCAACAGCCCAAGAATACTTAGGTGTCCTTTTAGTTTGCAGTGACCAGTGAGGAAACCTGTTATTATTCTGAGGTTATTCCTGCTTAAGCCTATACAGGATGCAAAGCGTTCTTGGTTTTAGCTCCCAAGAAGTAGTTTCGCTTGCCTCAGGTGGGGGAGTTCTGTCCAAAATTTGGATCTTTTTGCCTCCTCTTCTGTTCTGATTTTATTTTTAATCATATTTTCTCCTATACCACAATAGGGCTCAGGACCCGATAAGGGTGTCGTTGCTCCTATTTTTGCCAAGGAGTCTGCCTCTTCATTGCCCTGGACACCTACGTGCCCAGGTACCCAATGAAGTGTAACATTATTATTTTTGCCAAGGTCGTTTAACCTATCCACGCACTCCCATACCAGTTTTGAACTAATGGCATAGGAGTTCAGTGAGCGCGGCTTGGCTGTCCGACATAATGGCAATGTTTTGGTTACGGTAGTTTCTTTCGAGATTTCGTTCGGCACATTTTCCTATGGCATTTACCTCCGCTTGGAAAATACTAGTGGACTGTCCCATCGACAGAGAATGTTTGGTTCTTGGCCCAAAAATTCCTACACCCGTCTTTTGAGACGTTCTCGCTCCATCTGTGTACCATTTGATGGAATTTGCATTGAGAGAGTAGTTTATTGTTTCGCCTACCCACTCTTTCTTGCTACTTAACTCCGTTCTGAATATTTTCTCGAAGTTGTACTTTTTAGTCATCCCATCTCTTGGAATGTCAAGTAATTTCGATACTGAGGACCTGGAAATGGATTCCCTTTCTCTAATTCCTATACATTTACCCTTCCCAGTACCTTCCCTGGCGAATCTTAGGATGGCTCCCTTTGCTGCGCTTTCTACTACCACATAAAGTGGGGTTAGGTGAAGGATAACCTCCATTGCTGCAGTGGGACAAGTTCTCATTGCTCCAGTAATGCATTTGCAAGCGAGCCTTTGAATTTTGTCTTGTGATTTCCTAGTTTTAGCTAATTCGGTTCTTTTGTGCCATGCAACCATGCATAGGTAATGACGGGCCCTACCATCATGGTGTAAATCCATCTAATGATGTTTGGTTTGTAACCCCATGATTTCCCTGCAAGCTTCTTGCATATCATAAGGGCTTTTATGGCTTTCCCGACAGTTATTTCGACATGTTAATTCCAGAGTAGTTTGCTGCCTAGTGTAATTCCCAGATATCAACAATATAAGATAAATAATAAAATTGTTTACATTTGGAGTTTTGGTTAATTATATGGCAATTAGGAGTCGAATCAGGAAATTGAGAAATTCAATATCTATTAACGAAAATAAGGGAATTTAAAGAAGTACTAAGGGTATTCATGAAACAAAATAAATTTCCACTTTGCAGAAAGAAATAACTTTTCACTACACATTTGCATGAACTTACTTTACTTTAGATGGCGCTCACAGCCCAGGTTGGGCTTCGGCCTCAACTAACAAACCCCTCCAGCCAGCTCTGTCCCTAGCTAGCCGCATCGAGTTGCGCACACCGAGTTGGTTGAGGTCGTTCTCCACTTGTTTTCGCCACCTGTTACGGGTTCTTCCTCTGCTGCGTACGTTGGATTCGAGGACTCGTTGGTTGGAAGACGTGGTTGGATTCGAAGACTCGTCGGGCAGGTGCGTTGCTGTCCATACGCTCCACGTGCCCCAGCCATCTCAGCCGCTGTAGTTTCAGCTTTTTGATCAGGCCAACGTCGCTGTATAGCCCGTATAGCTCGTCGTTGAATCATCTCCACACTCCTTCGATACACACCGGACCGAAAATCACACGAAGAACCTTCCTCTCAAAGCATCCTAGCAGACTTTCATCCCATTTTTTCAGTGTCCATGCTTCTGCCCCATAGAGCAGGACCGGGATGATTAGGGTATTGTATAAAGTCTCCTTGGTTCTCTGAGAGAGGGTTTTACTACCTAAACGTCTTCTTAGACCGAAGAAACAGCGGTTGTCAAGAGTAATTCATCGCTTGATCTCTGCACTGATGTCATTTTGCGAGGTAATAGTGGAGCCCAGTTAGACAAAGTCCTTGACAATTTCGGAGTTATAACTATCCATCGTGATATTTTGCCCTAATCGACGATGTTGAGATTCCTCTCTCGATGACAGCATATACTTCGTCTTGTCCATGATAACGCGTCGCCTTGCATCAATCCTTTCTCAACATCAAAGGATTCGGTGGTATTCTTACCGATTTTGACGTCCATCGTCAGTTTGGCAGGGATGCCGAGATATCCCATGGCTCTGTATAATTCGTCCCTTTTCACGCTATCATACGCCACTTTAAAATCGATAAAGAGGTGGTGTGTATCGATCTGGAAATCCTGGGTACAGTAGGTACCCAGTTTGAAAATATCCATTCATCCGTTTAGGCTGTAGGTGCGTGGACCGACAGACAGACTTTTAATTTTGAGACCCACTTTTTCGAGTTCTTTATCACTTTGCTAGGGAAAAATAACATCTCGAGTTCGACTTTTTTTACGAACGAAAAACAGTAATAAAAAATAATAATTAAAAATACACCAATAGGTAGGTAGGTAGGTAAATACCTCGATCAACGCATCCTGATAGACATATTTAACAATCTGTGGTCGATTTACAGCTAGTATCTAGTACTTCAGAAAAATGTTATAAATAGTATGCAAAAAATAAAAAGGTAAAGACATTTTTTCATATATTTAACAATTTTGCAAAATGAAGTCTTATAACCGCCGATCGCCGACAAAAAATGATCTGGAACTGAGAAAACTGCAAACTATTTTGTATAAGTGTTCGTGAAAAATTAAAAATGGTTAGCTTGTGTATTAGCCCTAGTATACAGATGCTGTCGAATGCTTTCTCTATATACAGAAAGCACCTAACAGCAACCTGATAGGCATTGAGGGAGCGAACAACGTCGTTTTAAAACCTCAAGAGTGGTTGCAGAGTGGAATGTTTCTTCCAAAATCCAAACTGCATATCCGGGATATTGGTGTTCGTGGTGCAAAACACCTTCAACTTCCGAAGAACTAATATTTCAAGAATTTTTCTGGTGTTTTTTAACAAATGATATGGCGCTATACCCAGAAACGGCACTCCTGTCGGCATTTTTCTATACCGGTACAATTTTCGCTGTCTTCCATCTCTTCGGAAAATAGCAATTGGTGAGGCAATTGTTGAAGAATCTCCTGAGGAATAGCATAACTTAAAGAAATTTCGTTATGATGAAGTTGGAAATCATGCCTGTTGTGGATGATTTTTAAGTCCGCCCGTTATGAGTTAACTCAGCAAATTCTTCCGGGTTGGTAAAGCTTTCAGTCCGTTTGGGATCAGTGGAACAATTATCATTGTTGGAAATGGTAATTTCAGTGTGCTGAAGCTGCTTTATTGTACGTGCTCTAAGAATGTGTAGGTTCAGGAGACATAAGGAACTTCATATGCAATCAACGCAAATTTGACTCAGAATAATCAAACTTTGTTTGGACTTGTATTTAATAAAATTGGGTGGCGCAACGGCTCCTGAAGAACCAGGGCCTAGTAACTAACAACTCGCAACCATTCCTGTGTGCGCGTGTCGACAGGAATGGAAGCGACCTACAATTTTATGCCGAATCCGAACGGCTAGGCGAGAAGCACTTACATATACATGCCAAACTTAAAACTTGATTTCAATACTTTTTTTCAAGTAGTCGTTAAAAAAGTACCTTACCATTTGATTCACGCTCGAATATAATAAAAAATCGACATAATTCAAAATTCCGTCCGATAATTTTATTTTCAATTTAACTTCAACGTGACACACAGTGCGTCGAATGTATGGAGATGGTGGACAAAATTCAGTTTTTCATAAAAAAAGGTTTTTGTGTGAAAAATAAGTTTTGAAAATACAAAAGGCAGTACATTCAATCAACACAGAGATTTTAAATGTCATAGTGATACTTAAAAGATAACACTAAAGTGCCAATCAGGGGAACGAAAGTTGACCATTAAAAACAAAAAAAAAAAAATAAACAATATATATATGCATTAGTTTTTAACTTTTATACGCATTATGAGAAAATTTATTTGTATTAATGTAAAAAACTTAAATAAATAATAAATAAGTATTAAAGTAACTAGTGATTCAATTTAAAGGGTATCACCATTAGAGTCTTCACTATCTGTGTAAATTTGAATTGATGATTTTGAATTTTCTGGAATTTGTGTGTATTGTGTAATATTATTATCGTCTTCTCTTGCAATTTTTAAATTTTTTGTCCTATGTTGTTATATAATTGGATCAGACCTAAGAAGTTAAAGGGTCAGTAAGTCTTCGTTTGCGAATTTCCGAGATGATTTATGAGTGTGAGCTAGACGGTGCTTTCGGAATTCTTTATGACTTGCTTCTAGGGCTTCTTCTGAAAGTAGACCAATGGTTATTTCAAAAAATTGCTGGTTATTCGGACCGTGAATTAAGAGTTTATGAACACTGATTGGCATACAATACCAACTATTAAGTTGAAGATACAATTTTTTCGAAAATGTTGATATGTTAATACTAAGCCCAGAAGCCAAAACTCTTTATATGATAAAGAGTTTAGCTTAGCTTGATCAACCCCCTCACCAGAAAATCGACCAGATACCTCCGCTGCAAATTTTAGCTCTTCGCTCGATTGAGACTAAAATATCCTCTACTCTTCGTTTTTTAGACTTGTGTAAAGCAACTTCGAATGGTTTTTGCGGTCTTCCGCGACTAATTCCAGGTGTATGATTATATACATTATTTACTATAACATTTAAAATACCACAAGGAAGAGTGAAATTTTTGTTTAACAAAGTTCCATGGCGTTTGAAAAAAAAGGCTCAGTTTCACGAGTATTGGTTCCATTGCCTATCAATAAGTCGAAAAACTTGACTTTTTGGGCCAAATCACTTTTAATTAAATTGGAACAATTGGTTATTTTTAATTCATTTAACATGAAATCAGTAACTTCTTCAATCTTCGAGGTCTAAGTGGAAGAAACACATTTTTCAAAATCGCATGAGATCTACTATGACACAGTCAAATCTAATTGCAAACTAAAACTGAAGCTTAATTTACCTAGACTGCTGATAACAATCCCTTTAATCTATGAAGAAGAAAAGAAAAGATAATTAAGAATAACAAATAACAGTTATTTAAGACGTTCTAGTTGGAATCCACAGCATTGCAGCTTAATATCGCACATTTTTTTTTTTGATTTTTGTCCACTGGTCAACGCACTGTGATGACCGCACAAACAATTTATAAAAGTTAGCCGAACATTTTTACAAGAACACACTTGATTTAAAATAAAGGTAGATATTTCTTGCGCAACTTTTCAGTCAACTCCCTCAATTTGTCAATTTTTTAAAACCATGGCAATCACAGACAATAAATTTGTCCCCTTATACTACGTTTTCACTGGCCAAATAAGGTAATTTCGTTGCAAATTTCCTAATCAGATCCGAAATTACCTCATTTCCCATACAAATCCTCGTTCTCAAATGAGCTAATTTCAACCAAATTTGCACGAAATCAGGTTCGAAATGAGGTAAATCCATCCATCAGCAGTCGATTCCGAAAGCTTTAAAAAGCTCTTGCATGAAAATGTCAAAACACAAAGAGAAAACAACAAAAACAAATGTTTAACTGCCATTCCAAATTCAAAATGAATTGAGATATCAAAAAAAATTAGCAAACTTGATTATGAAAACACTTTTTTGCCAAATTCCGAAAGTACCTCATTTCGTCTCCAATAAAAAGTAAAAACGTAGTATTATTTGTATTTGTATTTATTTATTTTTTTATTTAATAATTATATAACTTGAGGAGTTTTATTTTCAACCTGTGATTTTGTTTTTATTCACTCAAAGTTGACGTTTTCAACTTAAGATTTTCAACTCTAGAGTTGATCAACTTTAGATTTTCTCAACTCCTACAAAAAGTAGAAGTTAGTTGAGGAAACTTGAGAGTTTACATACAAATATTGTTTTTTCTATGTTTTTGTGACAAAAGCTTGTCGACTTTAGCTATGGCAAGCAAAATATTGTTATAATAATGTTCCGATGTAGTCAATTATAAAGGAATTGGACATTAACTTCTTTGAAAGTGAAAGATGATGGAACTGAACACGACGAGCCATTCTACGCATAGAGAAGACACTTAAGGAGTGCAGCAAAACTTGAAAGTGCAAAACTGGGATGACCATGACTTATTAGTCTTTTAAATTCAACAAAAATGATTGTTCAGGATTCTTTTCGTTGCTTTTGAAGATAACTGAAAATTAAAAAAGATTATGTTTCTTTTAAAATGATTTATTGAATAAAAATGAAGCTTAAATATTCATAACAATAACGAGTTTAAATAGATATGTTCTTATGGAAAACAGCCAAGCGGACTCTGTACTTATTTTTCCAAAAGTTGATTCCTTGACTTCTGAAGTTAACGACTGACCTTTCTTGATTCAGCTCTGCATTCTTTTGTTCTTGTTCAGACCGCACAATATATGTATGAACATACAAGGTACCCTTTTCCGTTGAAGAGTCTTCTAAAAAATCATTTTTCGTTTCTGGATGCTGGCTTTCTTTCTTCGTTGCTGTTTTTGGTCCGGAAGTTTATAAGAGATTCAATTTTTTTCTTGACATTCAATGACGTACTTTGGCTGGACTTATTTCTTCTCAATCATTTGTAGATATATCGACGATTTTTCACAATTCACAATAATCATAAAAAACATACAAAACTTGAAAATATGAATTTCATTGATTTGATGGCCGTTAATTCAAATATAATTTGGAAATGACAGTTTTTGTTTAATGTTTCACAATCCCAGGGATATTTTTCAAACTGGAAGTTGATCAACTTTAGATTTTTAACTGGGGAATTGAGAAAACAGTTTGTGAATAAAAAGAAATTTCAAGCTGCGATTCAACTCTCGAGTTGTGGCCAACTCTTAAGTTGGTATACTTGAGAGTTTGCCTCAAGTTGAGAATTAGTGAAGAAAAGCCTTTCGTCTGAACGTACCTAATGAAAGTGTTTTGCGGGCTTGGCACGCAATTTTCTTCGAAATATTCAGCAAATACTTCCGCGGTGTCCTGAGTTGTCTTGACTTTCCCTTGTCGGCAGTAGCGGATCCAGGGGGTGGCTGTAGGGGCTAAAGCCCCCCCCACAGCCGAATCATAAAATGATTAAAAGTATAGAAAGCAATACATTACAACGTGAAGAATTTTATATTCCGTCTAAAATATTGTTAAGATATGAGATTTGATGGGGTTGAACTATTTGCATACACGTTATGTAATTTTTTTTCTAAGCCCTAAGATTGGGGCTAAAGTCTGAAGCGAATTGGACAAAAACTAAGTTGGGTTGGGGGCTATGAATATAAACATGTTTCATGCAACGACAATTTTTCCCTAAAAATAAAACCTAGAAAATTGGGAAGAAAAAAACAGCTTTGGAGCAATAAGGTCTGAGAATATTGGACAAAAAACCTAGCCAGGGTTAACTTACTTCCGAAAAACTAACCTTATTCCAGAGAGTTTTTGGGGCTCAAGTCTAGGGACTGCCAAAGTAAGTAAAAAGAGATAAAAATGGCCGGGGCTTAACATTAACGTGTCAAATGCCCCAACTATTTATACTAAAAACAAAGCTAATTTACAGAAAGAAACGCATTTGAGGCTTAAACCATTTGATAACAACGGGATGTCAAGTTTAGTGTAAATGTTAAATACAACAGGAATTGTTTCTCACGGCCTTGGCTGGGCTTAGAAATTTTCGGGGCTACATTTTCAAAATTTGAAAGGTCCAAGGCAATAATTTTACATAAAAAACATTTTTGTACTAGGCAATAACATACAAATTCTACAAATTCCAAAAGCGTGAGTTTTCTCTGTGCTCGTCCAGAAAATCATGCAAAAGCAAATGAATATTTTCAATCCCTCTAGACTCTAGAATGACGTGCAAATTTGTTCGACATATTTTTTTAGCATGAATAAAAAGTGTATGCAGCGTAAACACAAAAATTAATTCACGCTGGCAGAATTGGGCCACGGCTTATTTCTTAGAGCAGCTTTGTCTTATGTCCTAAAGTGTCAGTTTGAACAAAATAGTTTCTCGTTGATTTGGCTAATTCAGGAAAAATGAGATCTCAGAGGACTGATACCGTGTCAAAGCACATTTATGATCTTTTGTCAGTACTAACACTTAAATATAATTTTTCGGAACTAGCCAATTATAAACAGTTTTCAAATCTTGTCAAACATGGGAAGTTCAAAACATACCCACAGCTTATTTAAAAATATAACTACATAAGGTAGGTATCTAATCAATTTTTAAATAATATAAATAAACGAATTTGTACGCGTGGTTTAAGCATATATGGCTCAAATTATTATTTTGGTGCACCTTTGAATTTGCTTCTATCTCCGCTACAGCAATTATGTATGAATAATTGTTATTGTACTGTGTAGATATTGAAAACATTTTAAAGCGCGACAGGAGCGGATATAAAGGCACACAAAAAACGGATATCATTAAAATGAAAGTGGAAATGTCAAAATTCGTTGTCTTTTATATAACTACACATGTATCTCCATATATCTTTTCAACAAAAAAATACTTAAACCTTAAAAGTTAGACCGCACTCGCCGGAACTACACTTCACACGAATTCGTAAGAATTTGTATGAAGTTCAGTTGCCGCTTAGTGCGATGTATCTCCTAAAATTTCATAAAAAATAATGTTTTGCAGCGTTGTCGTGAAGTGTAGTTCGGCTGAAGTTGGTACGGTCATGCATTAAACCTGAACTCTCTATTATATGTTATAAATTATAAAATGTATCGTAGGACAAGCAAATTTTATTACTTAAGGTCTCAAACTGGATCTCCAAACTCTAAGCCCCCCCCAGAGCCAAATCCTAGATCCGCTACTGCTTGTCGGGTACTAATTTTGTCTGGCATTTAAAATCCATTTTTTTTTTGTAAAAAAATAATATAACTAATTTAACTAATATTTTTGTTTATATAAAATGATTCAACTTTTAAAAAGTAAAAAACAAAATTATTAAAGGTGCTATTATATTGTCATATATATAAGGCAAATTTGCCTTATAAATAGGTTCCAAAAGTGACATATAAGTGTAATGTGCATACTCATATGACAGAATATACATGACACAATAATAGTGGTATTTATCTGGTCATAAAAATATTTCTAACACACTTATTAGTCACTTTTGGAACGTATTTATATGGCAAGTTTGCCATATACATATATATGATAATGTAAAAGCACCTTAAGATCGTCATTCATGAAAATCGGACAACTATAACCTAAATTTCTACGTTTCATAGGTAGCTACATCGAACTTTTTTCACATTTTAATATTATTTTTTTGTAATGAAAATCGATAATTTTTTTTTTGGAAAAATGTGATGTGTGCGCTTTTGCCTTTAGACTTACAGTTTTAAAACTAATTACATTTTTGTAGAAGAGGTTTTCATCAATCGTTTATTATTATTTTTGTTTTTAATTGTTCAAATTTTCATCAACTTTTGAATAACGACAGATGCACAAAGCTAAATAAGAGCAAAAAACCGTCATCAGCGAATGTTTCGCGACGCGTCGGTTTTCGACTGTTTTTTTTAGTCTCCGTCTTCTTTTGAATACTGCTGGCCACGAGACTGCTTTTAAAGCTTCCGAGACGAGAAAATGCAAATAAATTAAAATTCCAATTTCAATTAAATAATTATTTTCTTCTGCACATTTTAAAACTATAGACGGTGTTCACATTCGACTGACACAAAAAAAAAGTCAGCAAAAATCCACAAGATAAAATTTCAATTTAATTTCAATTTTCAATTTTATTTCAATTTTCAATTTTATTCAGGTTACAAGGTGAGTACAAATAAAAAGTAGTCTTTTATAGTACAAGCTAATGGTATACAATAATAAATATAACATATCCAAATTATAAAAACCAAAAAAAAAAATTAAAAAAAGAAATACAAAAAAATTAATTTTCGTATTTTTGTTTACGTTTTCTTTTGTCATCGGAATCAGTCAATCAAATGTGAACACCGTCATATGGGGGACAATTAATATTTTGGACATATCGAGAATATTTAGTTCCAAAAGTCAGCTGACCAAGATGAGCCTGAGACGAGACCGGGACGAGACTGCAATTTTAATTTTTGTCCTGAAAAATGCGAGACTGAGACCGAGACGAGACTGAATTACATGAGACCGAGGCGAGACTGAAAATTTTCGATTTTAACGAGATCGAGACGAGACTTACAAAAGTCTCGTCTCGTGGCCAGCCCTACTTTTGAATGTGATTTAAGCTTGAAAAGGTAGTCTTTTAAAGCTTTTCTTCTATTTCACATTATTTTTTATCGAAATTTACAAATATGTAGGTATACCTACAATAAATATCTATACATACAAATTTATTTTATAGGGCAGATTAAGCTGGCTTCATATCAAGTAGATGATTGTGCCTCCGATAGTAAGATATAAATTCGATCTAAGCTAAAAAAAAATTGAGAAACATATTGTGTAGGTTGTTGATCCCTTCTCGCGATTTGCACAACAAACAAATTGAAGTGGCCGTGACGAAATAAGATCGACTGCCTTCAACCTTTCATCTTTTTAGTCGATTAAACCTAACCACCGCGGCGGCAACCTACCACACGATTGCATTTGGATGAATGAGTGAACACAAAATTAATCTTCACATGACACATTGGTAGCAAATCGTACGTTTCCCACTCAAATTTAATTTTAATTCGGCCGACTTAAAGTACCTACCTATAAAAATTGGTCAAGCCTTTCACCATGTGATGTTAAAGAAATAGAGATCATAGAAATTCATAAGCATAATACTTGTGCCACAAAATATAAACAACAAGTGATGTCTTAATGAAATTTTTAACTTTTTTATTCATATAAGTTAAAGTGCTAGTTGGGTAGGACTTGCTGGTTCTTATGTGACATAACAACATAGTCAATATTTTATTATTGATATACAATTTTAGGACCTAGTTTGAGAAAATACTATGGACTTGGCTTACAAAAGTCAATTCGTGCGAAAAAGTCAAATTGATTTTTTAACCTTAAAATAGCTTTTAAGTTTAAAGGTAAAACGAAAATCATATATTTTTATTTTCAAACAAATCACCTTTTATAAATTTCACCAATTTACCTAGCTCCATCCATTCATGCTTAATTTGTTTTAAGAAACCATTACTTACCCTTCAAGTAACTAATAATAATTACACAAGTAAAAACGTAGGAAAAAGTTAGCTAGAAGTGTCGTAGGTGCCAAATATGTACTCATTTCGTATGACCAATTTGAACTTCAAAATTAATGCCTTCTTATGTCGTATCAGTTTTAAAACAGAAAGTTTCAGTCTTACAGATGGATGTCTCTTAGGAGGTTATACCTGCTATAAAATAACACAAAAAACAACGGTAAAAGGGAGTTTCACACACTCTTGTCATTATAAAATCATAATTTACACAAAATCATTAAAACGAAATTAAAAAAAAAAATCAACCTGTGGGATTTTTGGAAAATTATTTATATTTCCATAGATTTAGGTAGTAATAGGTACGTATATAATTCGCTGGTCACGTTACGTTCAACTAATTGCTATCTCCAAAGGCCTTATACTTCTTAATTAGCAAATTACTTAACAATAGCGTATAATTTGGTTAGTGTCTGGCAATAAGTAAAAAGTAGGTTTAGGTAAGTAAGGTTTTTATAGGAGAAAAAATATGCTTTCGCTAAGTTGTCTTCGTCGTTGTTAGGAATTTACCTTGTGATATTTGCAAACAAAATGCAAATTCTTTTTAATCTGTCTTAGAAGAAAGGAGATAAAATAACAATCCATAAATTGAAAACTACAATTACCTATGCTAACTCACCTGATGTAATCCTTGTATTTACGAACATTGTTGCTTTATGCACTTTAGATCCATATTTTACAAATAATGTATAAGTACAATTAATCTGAACATACATATTATTTTCATACGATTCTGGAATCTTTTATAATGAGCCTTGCTGAATTTGGCATCAGGTTTGTTTTCTTTATACACTCGCGAGCAAAAAAATGAAATCACTCAAGTATGCCTTCTAAAAACAACAATCGCGATGGATACAATACCTTTAATTAATTGTTAATAGGCTCGTTTTAAAGCTTGAACTTTAAACTTTAAATTAAGGGTAAAATCATAAAAATCCATTGGTTAGCTTTCGCGCTATCCGCCATAATAACAAAAATAACAAATTATACTTGTTAAATTTGGCAAGACTTTGAAACGTTGATACCCGATAAATGCGCCCATAGTTGGTATTTGGTTTTGATTGTGCTGTTAAAAGTGAATTGCAACATATCTTGACCCCTTTGGCCTCCTTATGTTAGAAAAAAATGGATACCACGCTTGTAGAAGTAAGTCAAGTTGACAAACTACTGCAACAAGGAATAAACCAATGTACTGTGGCCCGTCAGCTCGGTTTAAGCCAATCTTGCACATCAAAGATCTACGGAAGGTTTAGACAAACTCGTAGGTTAGTCTAAAGGCCAGGATCTGTGTGCCACCGCATGTTATGACTGATTCATGGTGATGGTGTTTCTCCGAAATCGTGATTTGACTAGCGTTGACGTCCAACAATAGCAGAGACAGCTACGATAAATACTCGTTAATAGACAGTTAGGAGACGACTTAAGGAAGCAAACCTTAGCCCAAAATGTCCCGCCACGGAACCAAAGTTCATTGCATCTCATCGACCAGCTCGAGTATGATTTTCACTATGCTCTACAAGATCCACCATACCCATTTTGAATATCTGACAAAAAAAAAAAAAAAATTAAGAGACAGCCCTAATGTATCTATCTATCATACTATCATGACTGGATGGTGGAAATTTGCGATTTATTTAATCCTACAGACTAAGTTAAAGCGTTTCCAAGTGGCTATAAACACCACCACTTTCCACTTCGATGATAATTTAAATGGTGATATTTATTTGTCTGGATTGGATCTTATAATAAGAATTTTCGTCTTTTAAGTTTCTATTTTTTTGCCACAAGCTGTCATGAATAATTGATTTTTCCAAAAAAATTATAACCTTATGCTTTTACTACTAGATTTACAAATAAAATACTTGGTATATACATAGTAGTCACTTGAAAACGATTGTAATACATTTCAAGCCAAGCAGCTTTACCCGAGCAAAAAATTAAATCTAAAAAAAAAATGCACAAAGAGTATTTAAATCCAGGAGAAATGACACCCGAAGCCTTAAATCAGACTTCCGATCGTCCAGATAAAAAAATTCACGTCTCTATAGCTTCGTTCGTTGAACTTTACTCAGGGTTGACCCAGGCACTCTTGACAACCCCAAGTCCCCAAAGAGTTGCCAAAAAAAAGAGATCATTTCAATTCTGTACCTCAAGTAGTCGTTAAAAAAAGCAACTTACCATTCGATTCACACTCCAAGAATTTTTGAGAATCCTCAACAAACAAAATTGTATTTTCAATAATACTTCAACGTGCCCATACAAACAATTCATTAGAAGATCGACTGATTTCTAATTTTACATCAGCTGTCAATTTTGGCAAGAACACACTTGATTTGAAATGAAGACGCACATATTGGGTACGTTCCAGGAGACTTAACTACATCCATTGAACGATAGTCTACCTCAAAATAACTTACTTTTTTTTCCGCATTTCATCATGTCAAACTTATAACTTTTCTTGAATAGTTTACCTCAAGATCGCTTAGAAAAAGAGAATCCTCGACATGGATACTAAATTCCATCGTAATGTAGGGAAAATTTCATTTTAAATTTAATTAACTCGACCGCACAAACGATTTATAAAAATTTAAACTGATTTTTAACTTCATAAATAACAATTTTGAAAAAAAAAAACACACACTTGATTTAAAATTAAGGCAGATATTTCTTGACTAAATTTCCTGTCACTTTTCAGTAAAAGTTTTCTTCATTTGAAGTCAATTTTTTGAAAGCTGGCGGCCAATCACAGACTAGAAAGTTGCCTTACTTGCAAGTCGCCTTAGTCATCTGAACGCACAGTACACATATCTAAGGTATTATCAGGCGCAGCTTTCCCAATTTCAAGATGGCTGCCCTTTGTGTAAGTACACAGTAAACAAAAACAAATTTGTTGTTATTGTTTGAAATTAAATTTTTTTACTATTGATTTTGACAACATGCGTAGAACTGAACAAAAATGAACATGCTAATGATATTACCTGTAATATATGTATCTTGATCTGAACGTACCCATTACTTGGCTAAATTTCCAGTCAACTTCCAATAAAATTTTCCTTCATGATGCCTCACTTGCAAGGTCCTTAAGCCAAAACCACACTGGTCTCGTGTGTTGTGTTGTAGAGCCGTGTGCCGCTGTCATCCCATATATTTTATGCGCAATAAAGCGACACAACAAACGATATAAAATGTCTCCTTTCACACAGGGAAACCAATTTCTGGAGATTTTTTTTACGTTTTCCCTTAATTGCCTTGTACCTTTCACACAAAGAAACAAAATTGCTGGAGATTTTTGTTTGTTTTCATATAAAGTCTATTGGCTGAACGCACATTACGGACAGTGGGAGAAGGAATGTGATACGAATCTCCTCAAACGTTGACCGGGGAGATTTTTGTCATTCCCCTTAGTTTTTGCCCTTCTTGCCTATAAACCCCCGGTTGCCGGCAACTCAGTTTCCTTGTGTGAAAGCGGTCTACAATGCAGCGATAACGGCACACGACAACACACGTGATATGTGTGAATCCGGCTTTAGTCCTCTAAACGTACGCAATTTATTATTTAAAAATAAACAATTTCCTTCAGTTGTAGGCCAGAGTTGTAGGCCAACATCAGGTTCAGGTTTTTCAAGAAGTCCTTGGGTGACTACAGGGCTCAAAAAATAAACCAAATAACATATCAACGTGGTGTGCTTGTCAACCCGAAATGAACTGATCTTTGCTCTTGCCAAAATTCAAAATTCGAGTCAACGCGCAACATGTTCGGATGTGGTCAAATCAAGTGTGATTTTCAAAAATTAACATGTCAACTTGTCGACACCAATGGGTATAAATTCCATTGACACAGATTGCACGTTAACATATTTTGGGTCAACATTGGTCGACTGTATCGTTCGTGTGTTCTTCAATGTATCATGCGTTGACACACTCTATGTTGGCATTATATTGACGATATTTTTGGTAACGGAAAGATCGAGAGGTCAACGCATTGACCATTTACGTTGACCATCTAACCGTAGCTCTATAAATTCATTTTCGGCAGATTGTTCATTTTTCATCGCCCGATAATACATTGAACCCTAGATCAGTAAGAACTCTACTTTCATGTTTAAGGGGTCAATTCGAGTTTAATCTTTAAAGATCTCGCAGCTCGCACTGAAAAACTGGCGACCAACGACCGACGAATGAACACACAAATGGGAATTAAAAAATTAATAAACCTTAATATTACACAAAATCTAGTCAAAATGGTAGAATTCGATTTAAGATTAATTTTAAAATTATAAAATCTGAATTTTTATTTGCTTAAATATGAGAAATTTGAGAAAATAAATTGGTCGTAACGAAATGCGGCTATTCGCGACAAAAAAAAATGTTTTCTTAAATTTCTCTTGTTTGAGCAATTAAAATGAAAATTTTAGTATCTTAAAATAATCCTCAATTATATTTCTTCCATTTTGTCTAGATTTTGTAAAGAATTCAGGTTTATTTATGTTTTAAATCCCATTTACAGTCTTTTTACACTTAACTATAAGCATTAAATCAATTAATTAAAAAAAAAACTACAAGCATGTAGTTAAAAGGGAATGCTCCTATTCAGTTTTTCTATTAAATTATATCTAATAGTAATTAATTAATCTTATAATAATAATTACTTGATTGCTAAATGGTAATAATAATAAACAAACAACTCATTACTTACGTATGTTTGAACAAAGTATAGTCTTTAATTTTATTCAGTGATTTATAACTTTTCTTATTGCATTTTTGAATTGAGCTGCTATTTTCCGCATTATGCATTTTCAGAAATTATGATTATCTAATAATATGATTATCTAAATACTACGGGCGACCTGCATCGTGCCTGATCGGGAAACTATTGATTGCTCAGAACTTGGTCTGGGCCAGTAGCGCAACAATCAGTCACGATGAAGTGCTTGTTTTACCTCCTCGTGGTGGTCCCCGGGCAACTATTTGTGTATCCCAATATACATAAATAGGCCAAAATTACAAGTGCGAAAAGGCCTAGCTTTCTAGGATAGGTTACGGAGGTTAGCATTCTCCGTAACTGAAATCAACCCGCTACCGAAACCAACACTACGCCTCGGATAATTAATGATAACTCGTTGACGACTTTTGGCTATTGTACCCGGACAAAGATTGGCTTCTGGAATGTGTAGAAGCTTTTTGACAATGGAAAAGAAGGTCCTCAGAATGCCAGATTCCTGCAACTAGAGAAGGAATTCATGAGGTATAGGATGGACATCTTAGGGATAAGTGAAGTTAGATGGCTGGGCTCGGGGAAGTTTAAGTCACCAACCCGTAACACTGTACTATTCTATTCCGGAAAAACACATTGTCGACTGACAGACAAGCAACTTCCAACCAAATTGACCACTTCGCGATCAGCCGGCGTTTTAGAAGCAGTCTCCAGGACGTCCGTAACAGAAGAGGTGCTGACATGGGAATGGCCCGGGACCACCATCTGATGGTTGCTACCGTTAGATTGCGTACAGCTGCAGTTCGGAGATCCCAAGGAAACACTCGAATGCCCAAGTTTAATACAGATAGACTAAAGGATCCCGCAGTGCGCCAACAACTAGGGGACCACCTTTCACAAGGATTGAACGCAATCAGCAGCACGGAAACCACATCCATCGAAAATCATTGGTGTGCTGTGAAAAATGTGTTCATATCCGGTGCTGAAAGTATAATCGGCCGGGCGCAAGGGAAAAATAGTGCTTGGCTTTCCGACGAAACTTGGACAAGGATCGAAGAAAGGAAACACCTTAAAGCTCGCATCGCAGCTACCCCAGCAGCAGGGAGAAACGAGCTTGAGTCTACGTACCGCATGAAGATGAGGGAAGTTCACCGTAGTGTGCGACGTGATAAGCGTAACTACATCAACGCATTGGCTACAGAAGCAGAAGAAGCCGCTAGTAGGTGTGACAGTAGGACCGTCTACAGAATTACCAAAGAGCTTACTGGTGTCCAGAGCTCTAAACAACACCTGGTTAAAGACACAAACGGATTCCTGCTAATTTCGGATGAGGACCAGCTCATAAGGTGGAGGGAACACTTTTCTGCGGTTTTAAACCGCGTTTTCGCCAGTGAAGTGAACCCTATTCCCACTGAGCTACCCGAAGTAACAATTTCCCGAATACGCACCGTACCCCCCAGTAAAGAAGAAATTATCACCGCCATCAAAGCACTGAAAAACAACAAAGCGGTTGGACTTGACGGTATTCCTGCAGAGCTCTTAGGAGCAGCCCCAACGACATCGAGCGAGCTACTGCACCCACTTATTAAGAGAGCTTGGGAAACAGAGAGCTTTCCTGAAGAGTGGAAAAAAGGAATGATTGTCAAGCTCCCAAAGAAAGGAGATCTCACACAGTGCGAAAACTGGAGAGGAATTTGCGTTCTGCCTGCAGTAGCCAAGATAATAACAAGGATAGTTTTGGACCGAATTAAAGACCACCTCGAAGACACACTCGACGCCGAACAAGCAGGTTTCCGCACTGGATCTTCCTGTGTGGATCACATCAACACCTTGCTGATCATCATCGAAAAGTGCGTTGAATATCGATCACCACTTCACCTGCTGTTCATCGATTTTGAAAAGGCGTTCGACAGTGTCAATAGAGAATTTATTTGGCTTGCTTTGCGCAGGAGGAGCATCCCAGATAAATTGATTGCTATTATCAAGGCTACATATGATGGATCCAAGTGTCACGTTTTGCACAAAGGTAGGCTGTCAGAGGAGTTTGAAATCCAAAGTGGAGTTAGGCAAGGCTGTATACTGTCACCAATACTGTTCCTGTTGGTGATAAGTGACGTACTGCACGCAGCTTTGTCAAGTGGAAACGGAGGAATTCAGTGGACTCTGCAATCTCACCTCAAACATCTGGACTACGCGGACGACGTATGCTTACTCTCTCATAGGATCATGGATCTCCATCAAATGGCAACAAGGGTGGAGAGAGAAGCAGAAATCGTAGGGCTTAAGATCAACTCGGCAAAAACTAAAAGGATCAGCCTTGGAACTTCCTCATCAATCCAAGTAAATATTTCTGGACAACCGGTAGAGATGGTAGAGGATTTCCAATATCTTGGGAGTACTGTCTCTACGGGTGGCGGAACTGAACTGGACGTAAACAGCCGAATCAGAAAGGCAAAGGCTGCGTTCGGAATGCTGTCCAAAATATGGAGAAACAACTCTTTTAGCTTAAAGACCAAGTTACGACTGTTCCGCTCCAATGTTGAATCCGTTCTGCTTTACGGCTGCAGCACTTGGAAAGTCACTGACACTCACTAGAATGCTGCAAACCTTCGTTAATAGATGTCTACGAAACATCTTGAGGATTTTCTGGCCCAACCGTATCTCCAATGCCGAACTTCATGCGAGAACGGGTCAGGAGCCCATAGACTCCATTATACGAAGAAGAAAGTGGCAGTGGATTGGCCATACGCTTCGAAAAGGTGATCGGTGCATTGCATCTCAAGCAATGCAGTGGAACCCGCTCACACAGGAGGGAAGACAAGTGGGCCGGCCTAGAAGTACATGGCGAAGAACGGTCGAACAGGAATCGGCATTTGGAAAAGTTGGAGAGAGCTGAAATATATTTCAAGAAATCGTACACGATGGCGCGTAGGTGTAGTGGAGGTCCTATGTCCCGTAAGGGACGAGGACCTAAGTAAGTAAGTAATAACTACCAAGATACATTTTTAACACCTCTTAACTTGATCCACTGACTTAAAAATCCATCATAACATAATATGGCTTTTGTTTTGGTCAATTTTGTGCCTTTTAAAAATGTTCATCGATATTTTTTACGGTTCCCACTAAATCTATGTCAAGTGCTACACCTATCAAATTTGTATTCTCTTGATAATTATTATGACACGCTCTCTCTCTCTATTTATTTATTTTTTTTATTTTTTAAAAAGCCAATAGACTTTTAACATAGTCACAGCTAAATCTCAATGTCAGAAGCTTTAAACATGTTTTTTTCTTTATCTTTTCAAGCCGGTTAGAGTATTTATATTGTCGTTGCTTGCGGCCATAGATACAACACCTATAAGAAAAGATGCTATAGAACTGCCAAATCAATGGCTATATATGAACAAAATCCAAGGTTGTACATCTTTTCAATCTCCCATGACCAATCGATGTTTGTGCTAAGGCAACACAAAAAACCAATACCAGCTATGTATGCATATAAATGGTGTTGACTTTAGTCTATTGACTCAAATGCCTTGTTTAGAGCTTAAACTGAAATAATTGTTTTGAACTCAAAGACATACATACTAGCGTTAGATTTATAATTCATGTTTGTTTGAGTTCAATACTTAATTATTGACCTTTAAAAGTGTGGTACAAAATGGTAAAAGATTTTCTTTATCAGTAGTTATCTACTTATTTCCGGTTTATGCTTTAAACAAAAAAAAAAGTAGGCTAGACCTAATGAAACAGGTTTCAATGCGGAATATAGATTCATTACACAATGTGATTTTTTTATTAACAAATTCAACGTCAATAACAATACAAGAGTTAATACACTTGCTTTACATTTTGTAATGGATCTAAGTGCATTCGGCTAAAGTATGGTAGGTCATGATGTCTTATTCACCAGAAAAAATTGGTTTCGGTACTTAAAATAATTTTAAAAATTACTTTTCATCATCACGAACCAAATTGGTGACCTTTATAAGCTCAGTTTGTAAAAAATAAATCATTCACCTGTGACCCTTTGTTCTAATTTTCATTTCAAAGCTAGCCCAAAATATCAAACATCTAGTATTAAAACAAAACACGGAATTCCAAAACACAAAAAATTGGTATTCGGTTGAATCTTATAATGGTTTTAAGATAATAGGCTATATAACCCAATACATTTGTTGTTCTCTTAATTTTATTACATTTAAATTTTATTTACTCCTATACTTTCTTTATATTACAGATCCTTGCATATACATTATGAGATTTGCGAACAGATTACAATTTGGCAATAAAACCCATGAAGTTTCCAACACTGCACTCCGAATAGTACAAAGAATGAAGAAAGATTCATTACACTCAGGTCGTAGACCTACAGGTCTATGCGGTGCTGGTATATGAAATCAATTTTCTTATGAATTCTTACATAATTATCTTCCCTTTCATTTAGCTCTCCTAATTGCTGCCCGAATGCATGAATACAATCGTACAATTCACGATATTGTTCGCATTGTAAAAATTCATGAATCTACCGTACGAAAAAGACTGACAGAATTTGCCGAAACTCCAAGTTCTGCTCTCACTCTAGATGAATTTATGTCAGTTGATCTAGAAGCTGAGCAAGATCCTCCAGCATTTAAGATGGCACGTAAAAAGGATCGTGAACGAATAAAAGATGTAAGTTTTGAAGCATTTAGCACGATATTTATCGATAATGTTTTTTTTCTTCTTATTTTAAGATTGGGGAACACGAACTTACACAACTGCAAAAGGAAATCGATATTCAACTAGAAAAGGATATGAAAAAAGCCGCCACCAAAGGACGTTATAAAAATATGGCTGGTAATGATGTTGAACAAATTGATGCAACTAAATTTATAAACGAAGCCAATATGGAAATTCTAAGCGAATGTTTAGCCGATGATCCTGATGTAGTTACAAATTCAATTATCCATAAACCAATTGTGATTGAGGGCCTTAAGCCGGATATTGTCTCAATGTGTACACCATCAGCAAGTGAACTTCAAGAAAAAGAACCCGAAGAAGGTACTATAGATGAAGTTGGTGAATTAGATTTAGAAGGACTTGATGATGAAGAAATCAATAAATATATACTAACACACGAGGAGGCAAAATATAAGAACGATATGTGGATGAAATTAAATAAAGAATATTTGGATGAAATGAAAATTAAAGAGGAAAGACTGGCCAAAGAACGCGAAGAAGGAAAACCAGAAAAGAAAAAGCGACCTCGAAAGAAACATATAGGGCCATCGAGTACTCCGGGAGAGGCTATTAAAAAAATGTTGCAGGAAAAAAAGATTTCAACCAAAATCAACTATGATATTCTCAAGACACTTACAAGTGTTTCTAAATGTGATGAAGAAACTGTGACCGAAATGGCGGCGGAGGAAACAGCTGAGTTGAAACCTACTGCAACTACGAGTGTGATGCCACTTAATAGGTTTGTTAGATATTGTATACTGTTATACATTTTTTATATTTTTATTTGTGGAAAGTTAAGCATTCGTAAAAGAATTAAATTTAATATTGTCTGAAATAACGATTATAGGATATATAGATAAATTCTGTATTTCATCAAAAAATATTGCATCGTCATAGTAGTCCTGCCAACTGCGAATGCCTCATAAAAACGATTATAGGGAATGTTTGAACTAAATTTTAATTTGAGACGATTCTTAGACATTTTCTAGGAAAAAAGGAAGGTTAAGGCGCGAATATTAATTATTTTATTCATTTCGAGATATCGTCAAAAGTGCCGTAAAAAGTTTCTTTAGTACTTTTAAGACCACGAAAATATGTATATTTATTTTAAAAACATAATTTTAAATAGTTAATTTTTCTCTTTTTACTTGCTTTAAACATAAGTACGCATGCACATATGTAGGTACTAAAGGGCAAGTTTAGGGTGCGCAAAATAAAATCGACATAATAATTTTACCTAACATAACGATGATAAAGAACACAAAAAAAGTGGGTCCCGCAATTTTGCTTATCTGTCTCTGTCAGTCTTTACCTCGAGCTGCAGTCTAAACTGCTGAAGCGGTTTTGTTAAAACTGTGGATTAAAGGTTGTTTAGTTATATCCTAGAGCGGAAATTGATTTTTGTTAAGTTAAAAAAAAAAAATACAATACCTGCCGTACAACCGAAATGGTCACTAATTCGGTCAAACAAATTTTACCGATAACGGTTATGAATGGTACCTGTCATTGATTTTATTTTCATATTTCTCGTTAACGCCTTTAACGATTTCGATCCACAAAACGAGTTATCCTTCGTTTGATTTCAGCGATGGTATAGCTTGAACCAAATCACTTGGCCATTTTACTGCGCAGGTCTCTTTAAATTTCTCTGCTCATCTCTTTAATTTTGAAAGATACACAAAAAAATACGGAATTCACTGAAAAAAAGATGTACATGCTAGCGTTGTTGTCATTATAGCTGCTGCGAAGATACTGATGGCTGATGCACTAAGGAGGGTGAGTTTTGTTTATAGCTTCGCTCACAGTAAAATAGAGATGAATTTCCAGCGGTGGACTTTCTTTTAATGAAGTATGATCATGGATTATTTTGCTTTCATGGCTTGATGTCTAAAAAAGCATTTCATCTCTGGTGAGATTAAAAAGAAAGATTTTTAGGTATAAACTTTACTTCGAAAAGAAAAAATTCTGAATTTAAAAAAAAAAAAATTCTGAATTTTTGTTTTAACCATTGGTACCTGTGACTTCGGAGTCAATGATAAATAGTTAAGGGATTATTATTTGTTTCTATGCTTTATGGTTTAATTATTTGTGGCTTAGCAACAGATATGTTCCGGGGGCGATGCGTTTATATTTATTTTATGGCGTTAGTTTTAATAATTTTTACCTACGAGTTTTTACGAATTAATTTTTTCGTCAGAGGGAATTTACGTATTTAAATGATACTTGCTTTGGTTTGGAATTCAGTTTTAAAAAACCAACCAGAAATTAAACAACGAAATTTAAAAGAAATCTCCATGGATTCATTTAGAAAAGAAAAACCTAATGGAAGCCAGGCGCGGAATATAGTTGTTAAGATATATAATGAAAAATTGCAAAAAGCCAAGAGTTTGTTATTTTTAAATCGCACGAGTATCGCAACCTCGCATACCGTGAAATTTACTGGAACTTCTGAACGATCAATCAGAAGAATTATTAAAGAATACAAAGAGACAGGAGTTGTGAAATCACGAAATAAAAAAGTACCACATACGAGGTGGAAAACTGGACTAGACGAATTTGACCTCACAGCTATTCGGCGAATAATACACAATTTCCACCAGGAGGACAAAATGATGATCTGTTTTAAAATGTTGAGAGAACGAGTCCAGGAAGATCTAGAGCTTAACTTATTACATCTCTCAATAGGATTCGAAGAAGGAACGGATTTACCTACAAAAAATCGCAAAACAACCGCAAACTTTTTTGCGAAAGAAATGATATTAAACTCATGCGAGTGAAGTATCTGAGAAAAATCAGGGAGTATAGAATAAAAGGATATGACATCATTTATTTGGACGAAAGTTATATTCATAGCTCACATACAAGGCCAAGGGCATGGACTGATGATAGTAGCAGTGGATTGAAGACACCAATTTCAAAGGGACAGAGGTTGATAATGGCGCATGCAGGTGGTGAAAAAGCCTTCGCCTTACTTTTATTCAAGTCTGGAACGAAAACGGGAGACTACCACGACGCCATGAATTTTGAAAGTTTCTGCAAATGGATACAAGAACAAGTTTTGAATAACTTGGAGGAACCTTCAATTATTGTAATGGACAACGCCTCGTAGGTTAACCACCCTATCATCCAGATTTGAATCCCATTGAAAAGATTTGGGCAACTGTCAAATTCAAATTATTAGATGTTCAAAAATTAGCAGAGGAAGAATTTTCAAAAATAACGGCTGAAGATTGGAAATACAAGTGTGAAAAAGCTATAAGAACTGAGGAATTAAACTTTTCTCATGACCTGACGTGGGACACAATATCGGAAACAATTATAATTAATCCAGGTGACAATTCTTCAACAGACTATTAAACCTACATTAGTTCTTAAAATTTAATATATATGTAAATGTGCAGTTATTATTTAAATTATATCATTGTTATTTATATTATATATACTTTATTATTATGTTGTATATTTATTTTTGAAATACAAATTTATAATAATAATTTAACAGAAAAATAAATTAATGTAAATTATTCCTTAAAACTATTTGTTGTTTCAACTTTTTTCTCTGAAAAAACATTATTTCTTAAAAACTCGTAGGTAAAAAATTATTAAAACTCGTAAACACTGATCTATTAATATTTTTCCCAAAACCCCACTGGCCAAAAAATATATCAAATAAACACTAACGCCTTAAGATAAATACAAACACATCGCCCCCGGAGCATGTATGTTGCTAAGCCACAAATCATAAAACCATAGAGCATAGAAACAATCAATAATCCTTTAACTATTTATCAATGACTGGTCCTTTTTTATGTCTAACCCAATTGCAAAAGATTTCCTTTTTATTATAAGTGCGCTGAAATAAGTCAACCCCAAATAAAAAAATTAAACTCATACATTAAATCTCATTTTAATTTTAAAGAAAAACAAAGTTGAGTTGGGCATTGTAAAATTTAAGGAATAATCATTACTCATTAAATATCTTGCGCACCATTTTTGTTCTCTTAAATCCTCTCTCTGCGCAACCGGCCGTTGACCAACTGATTTGGTTGAAGCTATATTGTTGTCTGAGTTAATAGCGTGACAGCGCATCGCCTTGTCTGAATCCTTTTTTGACGTCAAAGCTGTCAGTGAAGTCTTTGGCGACATTCATAACGCAGCATTCTGCACAGTTCGTCTCTATAGATAGGATCATAAGTGACCTCTAAATCGAGTAAAAGGTGCTGAGTGTGGATTGGAAGTTCCTGAATTTTTTCCAAATTCTGCCGTAGTATGAATATTTCTTCGATGGTGGACTTACCTGGCCTAAATCCAAACTCATGGACTTTTCACACGGCAGAGAAGATCTTGTAGGCTATGTTAAGGAGACCGACTGCAATTAAGAGGTCTCATCTCTTGTGAATCGGACAAACAATGCTTACGTTCCATACATGGAGCATGCTTTCCAATAATAACAATTTTTCAAAATTTGATAATAGATTCACTTATTGCCGCCGCAAATATAGCAATACCTTGGGGAGATACGTCAACAGCATAACGAAAAACATATTTTTCCGATTGATAAGACCGTGTTTTTAGCTCATGGTAGATTAAGAAGAAACTAATATTCCTCCGGTGCAATGGATGATAAGTGGAAATCAAAAATAAATCGAATGTTTATTTATACAAAAATTTATTGAATGAGAACATTTATGTACGTGCATATCTGCATTTTTACAAGTAAACTCTATCTTAAATAATATTTCCTGGCAGTTGACAGAAGTTCAATGCAGTTCTAGGTCAGGTTTCTGCACATTCAAAGCAGCTTTTTTGCTTTCAAGAGCTTATTGTTCTTATTCGCATCAAGCCCTCAAGTCCTGTTTTCTGCTTTCTCATCTTAAGATGTTTTTTCTCCTTATTTGAAGTTTTTTTTTCCTATTTCTGTCTGTGGCTTCTTGTCCGAAAATTTTGTTACTTGGCTTTGAAATTCAAAATTTAACACGCAAGAAACACATAAAACTTAAAAAAAAATCAATTTGATTGACAATTGATTCAAATATGAATTTGAAAACGACAATTTCTGTTTTATTTCACAAATATCCCAAGGAAATTTTTCAAACTGGAAGTTGATCAACTGCAGATATTCAACTGCGGAGTTGAGAAAAAAATTAGTGAATAAAAAGAAATTTCAATTTGCGTTTTAACTCTCGATTTTATGTCAACTCTTTTAAGTTGGGCAACTTGAGAGTTTGCCTCAAGTTGAGCAATAGTGAAGAAAATAGCTCTTAATAAACTAAATTTTATTTAATTACCACTTTTCACTTCGCTGTGTTAGGCCCAATTTATTCAATCTCCATTAAGTTTAAACTCGATATTAAAAAAGGGATTTTTTAATTTTTTTTATTTATTTCCCATTTTTAAAAGCGAATTTAAATTTAATGAAGAGTGAATAAATTAGGGCTTATTTAATTATTTCAATTAAAAAAATATATTTTTGATTAAACGTTCGATATTATCGTGGTCAAGTGTAACTATGTCGAAACGGCTTTTAATCATTAATTTTTGTTTAACTGTGGCTAATGAAAAAGTATATTTTTTCTATTTATTTTTAGGAGCAAGCCGCCAGCATACACAATTCTACAACCGCAATTTAAAAAACCAAAACTCGAATTAGGTTTACCAGTTGCAACTGAAACCAAACCAAAAGTCGAAGAACTTGTTGTTGAAAACGGTATAGATATTTTTATTTCATTACACAAATTAGTTTTTTACGGTTTCTGATTCCATTATTAGATGACTTAGATGAAGAAGACGATATTGAGGCTGAACCTGAACCTGAACCAGAAAAAGAATACTCTTCATTAAAGGATATGCTTAATGATGGTGAAGAAGATGATTACTATGGATATGATGAAGATAACTATTGAAATCTCATCTGGCTTTTTATTGTTTAGGATTTGCATATTTTTATGTTTAGTAGGTATAGTTTAATATGTATATGTATATGTTTTACATGTGTTAATTTTTTTTGTATATTTAATGCTAAGTTTATTATTTTTTTTTTTTCAATAAATTATAAAATATAATTTACTTTAAATGAATATGTAGTTTATGCATAAACAATGCAAATATTATGCATTGATAATCGATTGTGTGATCAAATAATTTATGAAATACAAAATAATGAGGAACAATTTGTTTTTTTTTACTGTATTAACAGGCTGAGACAGGAAATAAAAAATAACGTTGAACAGGAATGTAAATTTTGAGCAGCATTTATTAGATTTTCTTATACGGTTGACTAGTCAAACAGTGTGCTTGTAGCTGAGTCTAAAAAGTTGTGTTATATGCTTTTTTAATTGTACAAAATTCCACTTTAACCGAGGTAGAGTTGAGACAACCGTTTAGATTGTTTTTAATCCCCCAAAAAATTATTTGAAATTTTTATTTTAAGGTGTCGCCATCTAGTTATCACCAATAGTCCTAAACAAAGGTTCTGACATTGGCTATTTATAATTATTTCATGTACAACAACAACAAAGTAAAAAAATAATCTATTCAGCAATAATTCAATTTATATTCAGCCATGCAACATACCCAAACATACAAACTCCTGAAAGTATGAAACCTTATAAGAATATTTTTTTAAATTATTGGATTGTATAAGAGATGATTCAAATCATTTACAATAACGGTTAGAATGTAAGAAATATAATATTTGGGAAAATAATTAAAAATATTGCGATACTTTATGTAGGTACATACATAAAAAAAAACATTGAAACCGTTTATAGCAGGTCTTAATACTTTTCAGAACAAAATATATAGGTAAAACGAAATAATTTCTGTGTGGTTTGTAGACTATGACTATCTTCGTGCAGGGTTTTACGATATAAGAATGCAATCTTTTGTGAGTGCAGTCCTTAAAAATCATTCATTCAGTGCACAGATTTCATATTGAAATACAATGTTTATCTACATATTTTAACACATATGTATATAAAAATAATAAATATTTCCTTTTTTCGTGACCTTTCTTGACGATAAATGTAATCCTAATGTGGGCTTCATGTCAGTGTTAGATAATTTTTTATTTATAAAAACAAAATGACAATATTTACAACTGAAAACAAAACAGGAAGGTATATGGAAAAATAATTCTTATCTTTTTGTATATTATGTAATGCTTTTTTGTTATTTATTTAAAAGCCTTGAAAAAGACTTTTTAAATAAATTGTCGTATCCTTTTTTATTTATTTATTTTGTATTTGCTGTATGGCTGTATTTATTTATTTAAAAAAAAATATTTTATGATAGTTAAGGGTTCCAAGTACGTATACAAAAATCAGTGCCAACTTAAGTTTCCTACTTTGACCACAGCAATATGATGCAAACATTGTGCGTTGCACTTAGTTAACATCATGTTTCTGGCCAAAACTATTTGACCGATTTGGATCGAATTTTCGAGTTTCGTCTTGTAATATTCTAGACTATTTGATTCCAAATTGTTTGCATAATTGGACAATTTCTGACCTATTTTTTGAGTGCTTCAAAATTACTTAGTTTTTCAGATTTTTTTAATTCATAGTTAGATAGCATCACAAATGTAACATGCATACATTTAAAACTGATGTGGTCTTGTAGAAAATTTTATAACAAACAAGTTTATAGCAGACGGTTTTTTCCTAAGTTGCATATTTTCAAAGTTATAAAGGAAAATGGCGGAAAAAATGGGGTGATTTAGCGTTTTTTTCACTGTTTCATTTTTCCTGCAGCGAGCACAAGTTTTTGAAGTTGCAAACTGAGCATGCCGACTAACACGCAGAATAACATGCCCCAAAAACATATCAAAATTGCAGAACTATATCGCGCTTTGCGAATTTATTTACTGGGGCGTATACTTACTTTTTTTTTCAAAAAAAGCAGAATGCCCACAAATGTATAGGCGGCAAACCCAGAGTTGATTAGAAGAATCATAAATCGTTTGAAAGGGCTGTAATTGTAGATAGCAAATATGGAATTATGTATTTTCTTAAAAAGTTATCCCCGGGACTAGCTTTGGCAATTTAAATTTTTTAAAAACAAAAGTGTTTCTTCATGTAAAAAAAGTAAAAAAGTGACAAATCTTCATATTGTGGTTGATCCATGGTATTAAATAGGCCCGCCACAAGACATTTTAGTGTAGTAGTGTAGTGCAGCCACATGATAATGCTGTCTTTGTGTTTGTTTATAATGGCGGTTCACCCATACCGTTACACAACATAGTTTCAAAAAAAATAGTTAGGGGCCTAAGCATGCCGGACGGCATGCTTCTTCAAGTCCAGCTTAGAAATAATTCGCATACTGTTATACAAATCAATATTTTAAGATCCGCCTTTTCTTTGCTATGTAATTTTAAAGCCAAAAAGGAAAACAAAAACCGGAAAGCTAAGACTTTTCAAACGACAGTCGTAAAATTCCGAAATGTTTGTTTTTGTATAATTTATTTATTATTGATTTCTTGGACGAGACTATTGATATTTATAGAAGTTAACAGATTTTTGCATTAAAAGAATGCATTATTCAAGGCATTATGTAATTCTTCCTATACCCTCCTATACTGTTGCTCCTCAAATTCCAAAAAATAATATAGCGTCCGCCACGCTTGTAACAATTTTTTGCTTTTCTGAATCTTTTTTTTTTTGTTTTCGAATCTTTGCTTTCCAAGCCTTGTCCTCAAAACAATTTTTTTCGAAACTCTTGCGCATTACCATTTATCAAGAAGATATCAGGGTATGTTTTCTAATCAATACCGGATTTTTTCCGTACTGCCCTCAACAATTTTGTTTACCTACATGAAAAAAACCTTGCTTTCAAAAATAATAAAATTGTCATGGGCAGTCGCCCGTGGATAACTTAAAAAAAAAAATAATTTCATATTTATATGTAGTCAATGCCCTTTCAAATCATATGTTTTCTTCTTATCGACTCAGGGTTTTTTGGGCACTCTCCTGGCTCCTCACCTTTAGCACCTCATATATGGGATATTCGCAAAAAAAATATGCCATCTAAAAGGTCAAAAAAGGTCAGCTACTTTATGTAATTGGTCAGCCATAGATTTTTTTAACAATTTTTTTAAAAAAAATTCAAGGTCAAAACTATTTTTAGCAACTCATTTATGGGATATTCGAAAAAAATATACACCATCTGAAAGGTTACCTAGACCTTATTTGGTCAACTAATTTCAGTAATTGGTCAGCCATAGTTTTTGTTTAATTGAATTTTTAAATTTAATTTTTTTAGGTCGTATTAGACTTTTAGCACCTCATTTGTGTATATTCGCAAAAGAAGTATACCACTTGAATGGCCAACGACTCGTGATAAAAGGTCAGCTAGTTTCAGTAATTGGTCAGCCATAGGTTATTTGATATAAATGTTTGAATTTTTTGTTTCTCAAGGCCGTATAAGACTTTAAACACCTCTTTAAAAATTCATTCTTTTATCACGAGTCGTTGGCCTTTCAAGTGGTATACTTCTTTTGCGAATATCCCCAAATGAGGTGCTAAAAGTCTATGGCTGACCAATTACTGAAATTAGTTGACCTTTTATGAGGTCTAGGTAACCTTTCAGATGGTGAACATTTTTTTGCATATTTCATAAACGAGGTGCTAAAAATAGTTTGGACCTTAAAAATTAAAAAAAAAATCTATGGCTGACCAATTACTGAAAGTAGCTGACCTTTTTAGACCAATTATTGGCCTTTTAAATGGCATACTCATTTTTTTTTAAATTCTATAAATGAGGTTCTAAAAGCCTTATACTGCGGCGTTCAAACAAACTACCATTTGAAAGGCCAACGACTCGTGATAAAAGGTCAGGTAGTTTCAGTAATTGGTCAGCCAAAGGTTATTTTATATGAATTTTTGAAGTTTTTTGTTTTTTCAAGGCCGTATAAGACTTTTAGCACGCGATACAAAATATTTCAGCGATATTTCCAATTTGATTTGGTCGCTTTAACCTTGGGCGTCACTGCCTTACGCCCTTAAATTATGATACAATGTTTTCCAAAAAGAGATACTGAAATAAAAAGAATGTCCCAGTAACTTGCGGATAGCGGGCAAAACTCAAGAATCAATATTTTAATCTTGATACAAACAAATATTTTAAAAAATTATTTTTTTATATTTTCGAAAGTTTTCTTTGATTATTTGCAGAATTTTGTTAAACAAAATTTAAAATAGTAGAATTTTGACCGCAACCCTATTTTAAATTAAGCTTCAGGATATATTTTTTTTATTTAATGTATACTTAAATACATAATTTTACATGTATCGGTATAGTATACCTATCGATATTTTCTTCGAAATAGGTAAAACTATTTTCAAATACTTTGACGCCAAGTGGGCGACAAATTCACGATACCATCTTTGCACCATCATCAGATTTGTATAAGGTTGTTGTTTAGGACTTTACCTACCGCGTTGACGTTCTTTCCCAAGTCCAAGTCAATGTGTGATGCATTTATATGTGAAAACTGACAATTTATACAATTCGATTAAATTGAAAATTCCTAAAGGCATTTATAAATTCACACTAGGTACGTGAATTTAAAAGAAGTAATGTTTTTTTTCTACTAAAAGGTGATTTACGTTCAGGTTTATGGCTTCTTAATTAAGCAACTCATCCTCATTCTGGAATATTAATATGTACATAATGTGCTTGTGCACCACTCATGTAACTGACTATTTGAGTTATGAGTGCAGTGTACAACAATGTTTTATTTGTATATTAAACCCTTGGACTTCTTCCAAGTCCTCTATGAGAGTGTTACTCTAACATTATGAAATAAAATAAATTTCAAATTCGTCTTTGTTTTATTGAGTCCAATGATAATTTTAGGTTTTGGTTATAATAAGAATATTGTTTGGATTTTTTAATTTTATTCCATTATTTTTTTTATAATTAAAATTCTTGTAGTGTCGTTTTATTGAAGCTACTGGGCTTCGTTTTCCAGAAAAAGGAAAAGTTTAGAAAAAGAAAAACTATTTATTACAATTGAGAATTGTGTTTATTTTTTATAGACGAACATATATCATACTTATACCGGCGGCACGGCAGCAAGGCGAAAGATCCAATTTACGTCGCACAAAAATAGTTAAGTGATATTAGTTTGGTTCAGTGAGGAAAAAGCCGATCCAGACAGAACAAAACAGCACAGACTCGCTAAAATCGTCAGAACAAGTTAGAACAGAAAAGCTATTTTACCTAGAAAGCAGGTACAGAAAATCGTGGGGTGAGTCGCGTAAGGTGATTTGTGATCATTACATTTGTGACAATCACATGTTGTGATAAAATTTAATTTTCCATCTGCGTAAAATGATCACAAAAAATGGTGCGAATTTGGTATCTTTTAAGAGAAAACATTGAATTGTACTCATATTAGTAAGATTTGACATTTCTTACAAGTTGAGTTGAATTTATGATTTGCCGCATTTATCCAAAAGTTTTAAAATTAAACAATTTAATGCCGTTTTCCATTGGTTTCACTCAAGGTTCCACTCATTCTGGAATCCAATGGAACAGTTTGTAATGCTTCTGCTCAATTCTGACGTTTTATATTTGTATTTGTGAATCGTCAAAAGATGTAGTTGTAGGGATGAGCGATATTGAAAAATCGTCGATGTTAACATCGATAAGTCAACATCGAAGAACCAATCTCAATGTCAAAAATTATCGAATCAGAAACACCGTTTTTTTTTTAACATCGTCTATACAAAAATAGATCGAACAAGTTGCCATGATTTCTTCTATTGATTTTAATGTTTGAAAATCGATCTTAATTATTTAGCATGAACGAACATCTATCATGTGTAAACGGTGCCTTAGTTTTCTGAACATCAATGATTTTCATGCTTCAAAAGCATTGAAAGATAAAATACATTTTTCGTCCAACATCGATATTTTTTCGTCTAACATCGATGTTTTGCCATGCCAACATCGATGAACATCTTAACAATGTTTGTTCATCTCTCACAATTTGCTGTCAAAACGCTTGAGTGAGTTTTTTTTTGACATTTGATTTTAAATGTACAGTCAAACTTCTTTATAACGAACTTCCTTATAACGTAAATCTCTTTATTGTGAATTTCATTTTGCTCCCCTTAAAAAATATCCTATATAAATTAGGTTCTTTATAACGAAATTCTCTATGCGAAATTTTCTTTATAAAGAACTAAGTTTTTGGCCTGAACGCTATCTTATTTCTTTATAACGAAATGTCAAATTTCAAATTTAAAAAAAAGCTTTCTACGATTTTGTTTTCTTAATTTTAAAGGGGAACTCGCCGTTTTCAAGAATATTCTTTAAGTGAATGAATATAGATGAATGAAAAAGTGTACATGTTTAGTATAGATTTTACACATATCAACAGTGGTCAATCGTTTGAGTTTGCATTTTAAGTTCGTGATACATTCATAAAAAAACTGTGAAAGCGCAAGGCTATTTGATTTTCACAAAAATTGTCCATTATTGAAAAAGTAGAAAAGAAAAAAGATGTTGCAGTAAAATTTGGTATTGCGTATCGTTTATAACATACATACATTGTCGAAAATTTAAAGAATGAGCTACCTTCAAATTTTTAATGTCTGCAAGCAAGAGAACTTAGGTATCTACAATTTTCTTAATTGGATTATTTTAATAATAAAACAAAATGTTATAATTTATTTGTTTTTGATTAAAAAATAAAAAGATGTACACAGATATCTTAATTTTTTTTTCAGTTATTTCTTGATCTAATTTTCTTTTAAGATACAAAAGAACACTTGCAATGTTAAAAAATATAATTTTCTCTATAACGAATTTTATATAAAACTTTTTTATAACGAAGCAATTTTCTGTTCACTTGAATGTTCGCTATAAAGAAGTTTGACTATTCTGATTATAAATCAAGAATGGAATTTCTCTTCTCAGAATCATCAGAAGCGTACTTTTTGTGCCAATGGAATGGTTTCAGAAGACTTCCGGATGCTTCCGTACATCCAAAGGAAAACGGCTTAAGTGAACAGTTGCAAGTAAATTAATACAGATTTTCGACAAGGATTCTTTTTTTGAAATTCTTTTATTAAATGCACCTTTGAGTACGGAACAATTGTGATCAAGGGTTTGAACGCCAATTCACCCATACATTTTGGAAAGCATGGTTACTTTTCAATATTTTTGGTGTAACTCGAAAAGCAAGCCGAACTTGAGAAATAAACTTAAACGACTTTTTGTTTGAAATTAAATTTTCTATCAAAACGGATAGTTTTAAAAAATTTCATAAGAAACCAAAGCAGGGAAATTTAACAAAAATCGAACTAAAAAAGAAAAATCATTGATTTAAAATTGTTGTACTAAACTGTTCCTACATAGTACCGGATGTAGAGATAGAGATAAACATATTTAAATAAAGGAAAGAGGAGTACAGGATTAATCCTTCAATATAATGGATCAAACAAATTTTTGATATAAATTGGCGGAGATATTTTCATCCAAAAATATAACATTTAATGTTTCAAATTTAAAATATTAAAAAAGCACTTTGATAAGCAGAATCTTTTAAGAAATATAATTTTTGAGAAAACGCGAAAGCTCCGCTTGTTTTTTTTATTAAGTCAAATTGTCATTTTTTTCGTTCTCGAAAACAAAATAAAACTAATAGCACTATGGTGCGTTCTTTTAGTAACCATAGTTAACTATGGTTAACTATAGTTAACAATGGTCGTTCCTTTATTACAAAATAGTTACGATTTGTAACTATATGACGTCATCACATCGTTCTTAAATTCAGTTTATTAGTGTCAAATAGTTACAATTCGTAACTATTTCCAACTCATCTCCATGATATGAGTTAAAAGTGTTGATCTGTCAAAGCACATGTGAGAAGGATTGTTTACAAAAAATAAAAATTGAAGAATCAAAACAAAGCTTTTGGTGAAGTGAAATGAATTAAAATTGAATTTTCTACCATTTTTAATGGAAAAGAAAAATAACATGATATTTTGGTAATTAATGATGAAATAAAGTTTTCCAAAGTGTTCGCTTGACAGTTCAACAATATCTAACAATAAATCGTTCCTAAATGAAATGTAACAATTTCCAACTAAATCTAACAATGACACTTCAACAATTTTTTTTGACATAACAACCATAGTTAACTATGATTAATAAAAGAACGCACCACTAGTCTGTCGTTGTGAGGCTCACAGTTCAAAATATTTTTGTGAGTTGGTTTTTGTATAAGGCGGTCAGAATTTCGTTGATGGTCAACGATCTGATCAGCCCCTATCAGTGTGGTTTGGTTTTGGGCCAGGCAAGTCAACCGTCGCGTCGATCAAATGTTCATACTCCGACGGATTTAAAAAAAAAAAAACAGGAATCCCAGATCGATACACACCAACTCTTTATCGATTTTAAAGTCGCGTATGATAGCGTGAAAAGGGACGAATTATACAGAGCCATGTCATATCTCAGCATCCCTGCCAAAATCGATCGCTTGTGCAGGATGACGATGGAGAAATCTCGCTGCTCCTTTAAAATCGGAAAAAAAGAAACCCACCGGATACTTTGATGTTGAGAAAGGATTGAGGCAAGGCGACGCGTTATCATGCAACCTATTTAACATCGTTCTTGAAACAATTGAACGCAACGCACAATTTAACACCACCGGTACAATTTATCAAAAGTCCGTTGCATATGCAGACGACATAGGCTTTGTTAGCAGAACGAAGCGAGCTGTAGCAGGCGCTGAAATGGGATTGGCGCTTAGTGAGCACAAGACGAAGTATATCACGATGGACAGATATAACTTCGAAATTGTCAAGGGCTTTGTCTACCTGGGCTCCACTATTACCTCGCAAAATGACATCAATGAAGCGATCAAACGAGGAATTACTCTTGCCAACCGCTGTTTCTTTGGACTAAGAAGGCATTTAAGTAGTAAAGCCCTCTCTCAGAGAAGTAAGGAAACTTTATACAAGACCCTAATCAGCCCAGTCCTGCTCTATGGGGCAGAAGCATGGATATTGAAAAAAATCGGATGAAAGTCTGCTAGGGTTCTTTGAGAGGAAGATTCTTAGTGTGATTTTCGGTCTGGTGTGTATGGAAGGACTGTGGAGGAGAAGATTCAACGACGAGCTATACGGGGCTATACATCGACGTTGGCTTGGTCAAAAAGCTGAAAATACAGCGGCTGAGATGGCTGGGGCACGTGGAACGTATGGACAGCAACGCACCTGCCCGACGAATCTGCGAATCGAACCCCAATGGTGTACGCTGCAGAGGAAGAACCCATAACAGGTGGGGCGCACAAGTGGCGAACGACCTCAACCAACTCGGTGTGCACAACTGGAAGCGGCTAGTTAGGGACAGAGCTGGTTGCAGGGGCTTGTTAGTTGAGGCCAATCCTGGGCTGTGAGCGCCATTTAAAGTAGGTAAGGTCACAATTTCGTATTCTGTGGAAGCCCTCATAAAAAACCTCACAAGGAAAACGTGAATTGTGATCTGCTGAGTGTTAAGCAGCAGATCATAATTTTTAAGTTTTAATGAGACGAGCTAACCATGAGTTATGAGGTTATTGTGAGGCATCAGTGAGGTTGCCAGAATTAGGCCATATATATAGAATTATACCTTATTTCAGTTGACGTTATTTAAAAAAAATTTGAAGGTTTTGGTAATTTTTTGTATCAAAATGTAGAGCATAGCCCAGTCAAACTAGACAATAAACTCGCAAAGTGGGATTTAGTTCTGCATTTTTGATATATTGTTGGGGCATGTTAGAGTAGTCTGTAGCTAAGTTTTCAACTTCGAAAAACCTGAGCTTGCTGCTGGAAAAAGCAACAGTGAAAAAAAACGCTAAAATCACCCCATTTTTTCCGATATTTTCCCTTATAACTTTGGAAATATGCAACTAAGGAAAAAACCATCCACTATATTCTTGTTTGTTATAAAATTTCCCACAAGACCACATTGGTTTAAAATTCATGTATGTTATATTTGAGTTTCTATCTAACCATGAGAAAAAATCTGAAAAACTAAGTAATTTTGAAGCGCTCAAAAATTCTTTATTTAAGGCTGCCTGCATAGCTACACTATTTTTCTATATTTTATTATCTACCCAAGTTGAAATTAGAAAATTCTGAAAAGTAGATATTATGAATTCCACGCATCCCTATGTTTTTAGTGAGGCTGAGTTAATTTTATTTATTTTTACCAATCTGCAAAACGCGGCCGTATTGCAAGTTAAAATGGATTCCCACAATACCGTTGAGGCTCAACGGATGAGCGGAGAATATTCCAATATCAGAGAGTTCAGTAAAACCCGGTTTTAATCCCATCGACATAAAAGCACATCCCCAAAGGTACAACAACTGTTTTAATGTTTAAATATTTAAAATGCAGTCAGTTAAATTGGGATTATAAATAATTATCTTCAACGACTCAATAGACATCAAAAATCGCCCAAGTGTCAATAACCATAATTTGTTTTGTTACACTTGTTAAAAATAATAAATGCGATTACAAATCAAAAATAAGTATATGGAATAATGCACGGCATCGATATGGACTTGCTCCTGTGGCACCCCTCCTTCTGGTCGTAATCTTCTTCGTAGTTGTAGATATCGTTGTCGTTGGTCGTTATTATTGGAAGCACAATTACGGCCAAAAGCTGAGCTGTCTAATTTGTTGTCTTAAATAAGTTTAACAGCGATGCAACATAAGCCCAAACACGATAGCCTGCCTGCCTGATGCCTACCTACTGAAAAGTCTTCACGATGATATGGCTGGCGAATGGCGATGATGTGCCGCACTCCTCTCCTGCTGCTGTTCGTTCGTTTGTCCGTCTCGTCTCGTCCAATTCAATTTTAAACTACTATATTCGACAATACCTACGAGAATAACGATGACGATGATGTTCTCTACTGTTGCCCGATCTGGATCTGAATCTGAATCCGTATCCGAATCTTGAACGTTGCGTGTGCACTTGGTGCAACCGTTTATATAAAATGAATTCAAAAATCATAAATTAACCCTTCTCTGATGTAGGTTTATCTGTTCCATATCTCCAGGTGAGATCTCTCCCAGAGTGCTGTATCACCACCACCTTGCCACAAAGACAACAACAAACAAAACAAAGCAAAACAAAAAGTAACAAAACAACAACAACAAAACGAATGACGATTCTTCTTAAGGAGAAAAACATTTGATCCAACTGCTGTCATCACTTCGTTGGTCAATGTTGAACAAGGTTTTGAACAGAAGATTTTCTGTGGAAAATCGCACTGTTGAATGTTGATGCTGATGCAACAAACTACAGGGGCGTATTAAGTAAAACATAGAAATAATGTATTTTAATGGTTAGGTAGGTTATATTTTGTTGGTAAGGAAATGAGCTGAAACTTTCACTTTAAATCTAACAAGTAGTTTTCCAGTGTTAAAGAACGATCTTTCAGTACCACGGGCATAATATCCAGAACGGCAGATTGTAATAATGTATATTGCGTTTTCTCGGTGGCTGTTAGTCTAAGGGCCAGTTTTTCAGTGCGGGGTTAAAGTTAAACGCGAGTTAACTCACCAAATTTTGTGAGTTAACTCTGGATTAACTCAAACATTTTTTTTTGATATATTATTTTCCTTTAAGGGCCAGTTTGTTCACAGTGGGTTAAATTTAGTATGTGACTTTCATAGGCTTTAATTAACTAACGCTAATCAACCAAAATTGGCTGATTTGTGAAATCCATGATTAGCAACTCATACTTTGATTTTTTTAAACAAAATTTGATCAACAAAAAACAATTGAGGATTTTCCAGCTCACTAATCATTGATTGAAGATAATCAGCTGTGAACAAACTGGCCCTAAGACTTTCTTCATCTAACCCCAACTTAGAAATTGCTTCTTGACGTTATACTGTATACAAATCGCCGGCTGAATACTTAAGTGCCCCATAGACCACTTTTTCGGCAAACTGAGTTAAAGATGCAGTTATACTAATTCGAATATTCTCTATCGTTTGGCGCTATCCCCGTTGCTCTATCTCAGTTATTAACGAAGTTACAGAAAGCACTTTTGCTCTATAAACCACAAATTTTTGGGTTATGTTGATATTTATTTGCCGTATATCAAAAATTTGTAGTAGGTGGGACGATTTGTGAAGGAAAGTTTGGAAAACAAACGTTTAATACTTAATTGCCCCATAACCGCGGGAGATGGGATATAGAGCATTTAGGTACTCACAATATATTAAAAAAAGTGAGATTTTGGTGCTTATGTGCTCTATATCCATGGACAAAAGTGCAGTCAACTGGAAAAGTATAAATAAGAAGTAGCATTTTCGCCGAGTAAATAAATAATCGGCCCTAGCAAGGTATCCGTCGGAACGGAAAATTTTCCGATTTCCTCCGAACGGGAGGCTTTTTGCTCCGAGGTATTCTTCCGAACAGCTGTTCGGAACATTTTTCCGACATTATTTGATGTAGCCCGGTGTTTTGCGTTGACATGCGAAGTAATGCGTTTTTTGGATGAAAAATTTAAAATATTGTTCCGAAATCCTCCGACAGAAATTGTTCGCGGTATTTGTTTCCGATTTTTAGTGAATTATAAGAAAAATGTAATAAATAAAAAATATGATTAAAGAAAGAAATTTTTTGTACTTGGTGCTTGAATTTACATTTCCAGGACAAGAGTAAACGAAAAAACAAGCAACAAACAATACAAGCTCTCATAAACTTGTGCAAGATATCTATCTGTCGCATGTCAAATCAATTGGTCGTGGCATTTTGTATTTTCCTTTCCGAATCGGACACCTCGAATGTAATTTGAATCTCCGACGGAGTATGCGTTGCGGAGAATTTTCCGCTTCACGGATACCTCGCTATGGCAGAATATAAAATCCTTAATTTAAACCCAAAAATACTGTGTTTGTTTTAATTCAATATATATTGATTATTTACCGACGCGACGTTTCAATTCTGGTTTGGATCTTTTTCAGGGCTAAATAAGTAATATCGACTTTTTTTTTTAAATATTGTGAACAAAAATAAAAACGAGGTCAAAATGAGGAAAAAAAATATTGTAAATAAGAATATTTATATATCTTCAGGTTGACAAACTAAATACCTGCGTTTAATGTATTCTAAATAAAGTTTTTGTCGATGATAATCAAGCATTTTTTTTTTTTTTTTACTAAAATGGATAAAAACAAAAAAGGTAAAAAAGAAATTTAATTTGAAAAAAAAGGGTGACAAAAATACCAAAACTTACTCCTACGAATGTTGAAGTATTTTTAAAACCAAATTGAATGTATTTTTCTAGGAAATTTTATGGATAAAAGTTCATTATCAGTATTTTTCATAATTAAGTGTTAAAATGCTCTATCATTTTCGTACGTTTCTTATGGACTTTAAAATAATCCAATCTGGTATAGAGGAAGGCAAAGCCACTAAATTAATATTACTTTTTGTTTTATGTTTTAATCACTTAAAGTAAAATTATAAAAATTAATAATGCTAGAAATTTTGATTTTTTTTTTGTTATTTTTGATTTCGTTGATTTCCGAATGTCCAGTGCATAAAAGTCCTATATCCATAGGAAATTTGAAGTTTGGTTTTCATAGATTTCGTATTCGTATGGAAGAGGGTTCTATATACATTTTTGACTTTTTTCAAACTTTATTTTTTTTTTTTTGTTAAATAACCGTAAAGTTTTTTGACATCAGGACTTCAAAATACAAAAAAGGATTTTTCAATTAATATATATAAAAATTCAGATGTCGAAATTGTCAAGTAAAAAAACACGGAATTAGTTTTCTGAGGAATATTTTTTTTGTATATGGGGCACTTAAGTATTCAGCCGGCGAAATCTACTTCCAGAGTTAACTAACTCTGGTTTAACTTATGACTGAAAAACTGGGCTTAAGAGTTATTGAAAACGACCCTTAGAACAGATGATGGTATTTTTTTTTTAAATTACCAAATAAAATTTAATGGCGATAAATTAAAGTAAACTTAAATCAAAAGTAATGCCGTTTTCCATTGGATGTTCGGAAGTGAAGAAGCGTCGGAACTCGGAAATAAAAAATAACTCTTCTGAAACTATTCCATTGGCACAAAAAGTACGCTTCCGACATTTTTCAGAAGATAAATTCGCTTCTCAATTTCAAGTCAGAATACACCATAAGTTAAAACAACTTGAACTGTATCATTGGTTCTCAGAATGAGGGGACCCAGTGGAGTTGAGGTGAAAGTGATGTTTCATTAATTTATAGATATAATAGGCATTAAAGTTGAAACCGTCAAAGTCTGTTTTATATTTTTTAGTGTCAAAATATTGCATATGACATCTGTCATATTTCTTCGCTCAAACTGTGATTTATTTAGGCCTGTTCAGCTTGAAATTGTTTAAGATATATGATGAAGGCGGGACGTTAAATGTGAAGTGTTTTTAATATCGGAAAAGTCGGTAATTATATTAATAGTTTACTATTATCATCCGAAAGCCTTGCGCTTTTATCTTTAAGACATTTTAGTACTTTTGGCTATCATTGAGAGAATGAGTTTTATTTGAAATATTCATTTGAGGAGATTAAAATTTGTATGGTAAATATTCGAGATTTCAAGGAGAGAAGCTTTCCATTGTCAACAATCAGTAGTGCCGTTACCGCTTTATCACTAAAGAGCATTTCAAGCAGCCGTTAAAGAAACATCATAAAGTGCAAGGTGCAAGTGATAAGGCAATAAGAGGAGAACCCATCTCCTTGGGGTTATTAGAAATCGCTTTTCCATGAAATTTTTTCTATGTATATATATTTAAAAAATTTGTATCCTGAACCTTTTCGAAATCAGGGACAAATTTCAAAGGACGAAAAATACATTATCATGGATATATTTTGAATATAAAATTAAATGCTTTTTCTATCGGGATGATTCGCTGTTTTAAAAAGGAATTAAAAACGGAAACAGTAATGTTAAGTTTTTCTACACAAAAAAAAACTCGCGTTTTGAATTCCGAATTCTTCAAATTATAGTCAAATTCAAAGAAGATGGAAGTTTTAATTGTCTTATAATATGGAAGTAAAACGGATATCACCAATTGATTAACAGCAAACCGACCAAAGGATGATATCCAATCCAGTCAGCTATAAAATCAGCTTCTTTATGGAAAAATATAAGTTATCGATTGCTAATGATGTTTTTCTTTAAAAAAAAATTATATTAAGTTTGGGCTTGGCGTTACACAACATTACCAGTAGTGAACATTTAGACGCAGCCACGGTCTCTCCATTTTGTTCGTCTTCGATGCATTATCCCCGTTTTATTTCTTCTGCTTCTTTGCTTTTTTTCAGTAATTAATTCATACAAATAATGGAGGCATATTGAATTTAACGTAGATCCTATCTAATTAATGTTTCAATACTCAATGAATTACGTGAAGCAGTATTCGGTTAATTATTATTGGAAGAAATGACACGTACTTATACAATTGGATGCACAGTCAACTCCACTTAACTGAAAACATCGGTTATCTGAAACAAGAAATTTATTTCGGAGCCTTTTTGATAATTTTTCACACTGACTGAACCCCGCTTTATTGCAAACTCCGGATAATTGAAACAAAATTGTTTGCCTCAAATGAATATTTTTCACTTATTCAACTCCGCATAAATGAAATTACCTTTTTTTCTTTTTTTTTTAATGTAATAATCATATTCGGTTTCTGATTAAAAATGTAAATACCTTTTGTTGTTTGAATTGTTTCATAGGGAAATATAACTATTTTGACACAATACTAAAAATCTAACTACATTTTTTTTTTTGATTTTTAGGCTTAATGAAATTTAATTTGTTTTCACAAAACTCCGCTTATTTAAAACAAGTTTCAGTTATTCGAAGTTCGGTTAACTGAAAACTTCGCTTAACTGAAACATATGGTATATGTAATTATAGTGCTTCAGTTAAGCGGAGTCGAATGTATGTGGAAAAGTGCCAAATATTCCGCTACAAAACTGTAAACACTGTATACACATTGAGGCGTATGTTCAATGGTTTTCAAGCGAGACTTATATCTTGCAAACTCATTTTATGTAGCCAGTCTAGTACCATACCCCCTTAGAGCTCAACAATTTGAAGAGAATAACCCAAATCTTTACGAATTACTACTTAAACAAATTTGTGAATGGAGAAACTGTCGCAATTATTTATTTTTCTGGTTTAAACGTATTGATACATAAAATTCAGCAAATGATTGATCATTTCTGAACGAGCTTTGTTGAAATTACGCTTTTTATTGTATTCTTCGTTTTACATTACCTATAGGCAATAAATGGTGTATTTAGTCTTGCGCGTTCAATTTGTTTTTGATACGTGATTATTTGTGAAAAATAACAAGTGCAGAAATGAAGATTTCCCACTGAAGTGTAAAATCTTAGAACTGCAGACTTAAACAGGCCCAGGTGTACAGTGTATGTGTTAACACGGAAGGTATTATCTTCAACGTATTCGTTTGACTACAAGGATACGCGGATTATATGGACGTCATCTTCCAGCTCCAAACATGTCATTATAGAGCCCTTTAAAGTAGATGACTAATGATAATGACAAACAGGAGAAAAAGGTAAGTTTTGAAGTGAACGAGGATTATACCAAGGTAATGCTAGCAAGGTAATACTATCGACAAGCAAGCAAGCACGATTGGCAAACAAGCTTTTGTCCACTAGTTAACATAAACTTCTTTAACTTCGAGGTTGTTTAGGAGTTCATCTCCTGCGGGATTAACATTAACTCTAAGAATGACACCTTTGTGGAAATACGACGAAGATTAGGAATAACTTTAGGAAAAACAGCTACTTCAGTTAGCCAAAATAAATGGTTTCAAAACTACTTCCGTGAAGTATTTTTTTGTAGTATGTTTTACAAAATCGTTATAAAGTGTAAGTTCTGCTCTATGGTGCTGACTTTTGGAGGATAAGCACTTAAAGAGACATGATACTGGACTCTTTCGAAAGAAAGACGACGATATTTTAGGTCTGTGAGTGAAGGCAAAGATGTGGAAGTAGTCAAGTAAGTCAGAACATGATGACTACATGTGCTCACAAGAATGCTTCAGAACCAAGAGATTTTTCAATTCCATATACCATTCTCTAAGTTGAAGACAAGAAAGAAGACCGAACTTTCGGTTTAAAAACCACCTAACCATTGCGGATGCCAGAACGCTTTGGTCTCGATAACTGGAAGCAGCGTGAAAGGCACCGTTTTTCAGACAGTGACCTTTTATGAATCGGGAGCCTGTTAAGAAAGTTAGTTAAGGGGCCAGTTTAGCGATCAGTAGAAACCATCAGTAAACATTTTCTGTTGGATAATTTCATTTGTTATAAAAAGATTTCAGACATCAAAATGATACGAATCGATGGCAAATCTATTGAAATATTTTCTTCTAAAAAAAAAATAATCTCAAGAAAGAATATTTTTTTTTAAAAAGCATTTATGTATTTAACTGATAGGATTTCGTTTTACTGAACAGCTGATTGTAGATTGAGACAAAATGGAACACTTCGTTCCAGTTTTCTGTGTTCCATTTTTTAACTGTTCCAATCCATCAGTAAAAAAAATTACTGAAGCATTTTGAATCATTCAAAAAAATAAAAGTTTGAAGTCCTAAATGGCCAATAGCATTGCATATAAATATCTATAGTAGTATAGTATAGTGAAATCCGCCTTAAGATATCGCAACCAAATCTTAAATGAAGCATTTTGATAACATTTGAACATTTTTAAACTTTCAAACTTTCAATATTAATTATCTATATACATATACATATATATATCTACTTTTAATCAAATATTTATAAAACAAAGTAAATTGTAATAATTCGAAAATAATACTCTTTTTTCTGGCTGACGGAAAAGACAACATATATTGTGAATTTGTAAAACATGATTTTTTAATTCTTTTGTTCAATAAAATCACACACTTACTACTATTTAAAGTTTGTGGCTGGAGGTTTGACATTTAATTACTGATATAACTTTACTGTTTGCTATAACCGTCCGTACTTAAAAAAATCCAGTTTTCACCTGTTTCAACTTTTACTGATGGTTTTTACTGATGTTATATTTGTAATCGCAATAAATTCCACATCCATATATTTATACTGGAGAGACATTCTGATCGAATGCCATCGTTTCGACAACAAAACAGAAAATATAGGAATAGCAGTCGTGAAAATGATAACGCTCAATCGTTTTTATTTTACAGGGGGCTCTCCTCGTTTAAGAAATATCTTAGCGAAAATCGACTATGTTTTTAGACTCTGAAGGCCCTTAGCAGTAAAACAAATAATTGGTATCTGCCACGCCAAACATACCGCCACCTTTCTTCTACATAATAAGTCCACCCCTGATAAAACTAATGGCTTAAAAACATACACTATAGACTACTATATCTGGATGATACAGGCTTTAAACGGTTAGGCTTGCCAGGTGAAGAAGGAACCCATCAAGCTCCGTGGGTATTTAGGAGGAACTTGATTACAAACGAAATACGCCTGGTCCAGGTCCAGGTCCTAAACATAGACACGTAGTTATATATGCAGTTAAGTTCCATCGAATGTACACAATCAAACATTGGCTACTTAAAAATAAATAACTAAATGCAATCACATGAATTGGTGTGGTATAGTGTTTCTTCTGATTTCCTTGCTCAATTTCAATAAGAAGGAACTCTTGGTGCTGTTGCTCTTGCTCCTTGGTGGTTGGTCACCACCATCCAGCAGCAGCAGCAGCGTGTCTCAAAGCAAAGCACCAGAGATCGTGATTCCAGAGTTTCCATTTTCATGCCGCCAAATGGGGTATCCTCACATTTGTATGTCGACATTCACATAATTCAAATGGCGAGGGCGCATACAAATTAGTCGTATGCAAAAATATTTTATTATTTGTTCCGCAAAGCCTTATGAGTTTAGGCTTTATGCCTTCGGCCTGCCGGCCGGTCAGTCGGCCGGTTCGTCTATACGTGTGTTCGAAGTTGTAACTTGAAACTGAAACCCATGGTCTTTGTTGCCAATGTTTTTTGTGTTTATGTGTTTGTTGTGTTTTATTTCTTTTGAATGTTTTTTTTATGGATTCCGCCCTTTTTTGTCGACCAAAAACTACACATTTAAAAGCAACAATGTCGGCATTTTAGCTTTTTTCGAAGCTTCAAACGATTTGACCGCCAAAATGCATTGCTGAATACTAAAGGCCACAAAACAAATTTCTTTGAATTTGGCCGTTTTCAATTTTGTTTGGCAAATCCGCAATATGCTCGTACATAGTATTGTTTTGCTTGTGAATTTATAATTAAAAACGTTGTTTTTTTTTGTAATCTTGGTAAATTTATCAGGAGAAAGTTGAGATCACTCGAAATTTGATTTTTAATGAGGATACGTAAATGAACATTACTGCAGCGGCATCACTTCACCTATTAAAAAGTCGTGAAAGTTGAACAAGAAATATTAAAGTTTGGAATTTTGACTTGTATCTATGTACATTTCAAAATTGCATGTAAGATATTTAATATCCTAAAATATCCCTTTTTTTTGCAAAGTTGTTATCATTGTTTTTTAATTAAAAGCAGATTGCACTCACAGACACTAGAGAACACACACTTTGTTTTTTTTTTTTTTAAATCAAAATCGTTGGACGCATTTTGAGAAAAATAAGAATTTTTGACTTTTGAAGGGTTAATTTTGGTTCTAACTCCTTGGGGAAAGTTGAAATATTGAAAATCTTGCTATACAATACTATTTAAACTTAAAGAAAATCAAAAACCAAACAAATACATAGTTTTAACAGAGGTAGGTACCATGGAAAAGCGAACTGGATCCATTTGCAACAACTAAAAAAAATCATGTTCGAATCAACTCTTTGACCCAGGTTTTCTTGTCGCAAATTTCGACTCGACTCCGGTCCCCCAAGCTCATCTCAACTCGATGTCCCTTTGCAAAGGACCGAAGCTCAATTTGATACTTTATGTAAAAATAAAATTTGGCGTTAGCATCTTGACTCTTTCCGAAGATAAACACAGATTATTGAAAATATGCACGAAAAATATAAAAATATGCATTAATTATGGAAATATGCATTTGTAATGAAAATATCCTAATTAAGAATCTAAAAAAAAGCCACCAAAAGATGGGGCTACATTTATGTATACAAATTATATGGGAAGGGCAAACAATTTTTGATATTCTTGAATAGATAAAAAGCTGAAGAATAAAGAAAAAATTATTATTCCCAATTTGTGAAAACTCATCTACAAAAATATACCAAGCGCAAGGTGTATTTGAATCACATTTTTCTCGCAATTAAATAGAAGGTCGATTTAACCACCATGTTATAGCGATCAGGAAAACGAATCAGGAACAATTTTCAAATGAATTTTTGCACTGTTTTCATTCGATTTAAAACACAAATGCTTCACGAATCGATGAAAAATAACTCATACATTTTTTTGATCAAATACAATTTTGAATTAAACAATTAGGCCCGTTTCACACATATTCGGTTTCATTCGGTTCGATTTCGGTTTCCGTCTAGACCCCTTCACACACAGGTTTATATTCGGTTTGTACTCACTAAGGCTCGTTTCACACACATTCGGTGTCATTCGGTTCGGTCTCTATTCGGTTTGTTTTCGGATGTGCCTGATATGTGTGCAACGATAAAACGGTGCTCTACGGTTGCTATTAGGGTTTTGTTTTTGCCGTTTTATCGTTTCACACATATCAGGCACAGCCGAATACAAACCGAATTGAGACCGAACCGAATGAAACCGAATGTGTGTGAAACAAGCTTATAATTTAAATTAAATAAAATGTAGGTTTTTTTAAAAAAATAATCAGAAAAACCGAAATCGAACCGATTATGTGTGAACGCTACGTTTACTTTGTGTGCCCTAGACCCGAATACGTGAAACGAGCCTTAGGCTCGTTTCCCACACATTCGGTTTCATTCGGTTCGGTCTCTATTCGGTTTGTATTCGGCTGTGCCTGATATGTGTGAAACGATAAAACGGCAAAAATAAAAACCTAATAGAAACCGTATAGCAACGGTTTCAAAACTTTAAAACGGCACGTATTCGGGTCTAGGGCACACAAAGTAAACGTAGCGTTCACACATATTCGGTTCTATTCGATTCGGTTTCTAATTTTTTTATGTTTGTTGTTTTTTTTTTTTTATTAGTTTGATTTAGTTTTAATTATGACTGAGTAGTAGGCGACTCTTTTCGCACTGATTTTTTTTTGTTTTCTTTTGAATTAAAATAAAAATGGGCAATTTACATGAAGTTGATACGGATCAATTAATTAGGAGCATACCATCAACTGAGCGCTCCGAGCGCTCAAGGATTTTTTAAGTGAGACAGAAAATCTCAACTGAGCACTGAGATTTTCTGCGGAGATTTCTGATCCAAAAAATTCTTGGATTCACTATTTAATTTTTTTTTTCAGTTGAAACAGCTGTTTGTTTGACAACCAAGTTATAATTTTTTGATGTAGTGCAAATAAGAAAGTGGTAAATAAAAACAAACTAAAGACGGAATGTTGGTGAAAACTCAAACTAATTGAATAAGCTATAACCATTTTCATTAATTTCAATAAGTTTTTTACTTTAACAATTAAATATTTAAATAAAAGTTGAAATCTTATTTCGAAACTTGTATGAGAATAATAACACATGTTTTTTTTTTAAAGAGAGCGGAGAATGTTGTCCCACCAAATGATTCTGCCTCCATTAATCTGACATTGAGCGCTCAATGAGCGCTCAGTTTGTGGTACACGCGTATTTCATTAGTGCAATGTCGACCAGTGCTGTGGGATAAAACTAATGTCAAAAATAAGGATAAATTTAAGACACAGGAAGCGTGGAAAACTGTTTGTGTTGAACTTACCAGCAATTATGAAGAATTGGATGACACGCAAAAATTTGAGTTGGGTATGTAAATGCATGTAAATACATTTAAATACTAGCATTTATTAGTATAATTTATAAAGTCATAATAGCATTTATTAAGAACTTATTTAACGAAATCAGATTTTCGAAAATTGCCAGCTCACGGAACCAACTTCAGTCGTGAAATAATCACTCAACACATTTCTTACATCTTTTGCTGATGCAGACGCATGATTTCTTCTCATTTCAAATGAGGGATTTACTTGCACATTTTAAAATCCTGAGATGAACAACGTATTTTCCATTTCAAAGCCATCTCGGTCAACCAGGAAATTGTGTAAAACTACACAAGCTTTCACTATATCCGTAGCAAAATCAGGACTCAAGTTAATTGCACGATGAAAGATTCTCCATTTGTTACTGAGTATTCCAAAAGTACATTCCAAATACCTGCGAGCTCTAGAGAAGCGATAGTAAAAGATCATTTTCTTGACTGTCAAACTATGTCCACCGTATAGCTTAAGGAGATGCTTATGCAAGACAAAAGAATTGTCCCCTATGAGGTAATGAGGTAATTCGGGACTCTGTGAGCCGGGAAGGCACTTGTTATCAGGTATATCCATCGTTGCGTTAACAATAGATCTCCAAAATTGACAGTTCTGAAAAACGTTAGAATCGCAGTCCTTCCCATAAGCTCCAACACCAGTGTTGCCAAGTCGAAATTCCAAATAAAGTCAGACTGGTTGACTTTCTTTGTCTCTTTCAAATCAAATTTTGTTTCTAGTCAAATATCCAAATATTAATGATAACATAAATACATTTTATTAATTATAAACAAAACATAAAGTATTTCAACTTTAATTCAACGAGTTTATTAAAATAAATAATATTTCATAAATTATTATTATAAAAAAATAGGTACATACATAGGTACTTAAGTTAAGGTTCATAAAGTTAAAGATCTTCAAAATCTGAGCTATCACATTCAAATTCATTGGTTAGGTAATATCTATATTTTTATATACACATAGCATATGTTCCAACTTTTTTTTTTACTTCTGCAGGGATTCCTAAGTTATTGCAACAGTTTTTATTGCGCAAATGATTTCTTATCGTCAAAAGAGAATGCGTTAACAACAGCTGCATTCTGTTTCTTTGTTTCGTTTTGATCAAATATAATTGACTAAAAATTCTTTTTACTTCTGCATTGGAAATGCAAAACCAATATTAATAAAGAAAACTTTGCCAACTCTTTAAACGGATTTTCTCCACTGGCATCGTTATCGAATAAACTTCGCACCAGAAAGGCACTGTCTCTTTTATGTTTTTCCATTTTATGAAACAAAGATTGCTCCACTGGCTTAAAATCTTTTCTTTTGAATCAGGCTCAACCTTCATCTCTTCCAGAACTGGAAGCAATGAGCTTTTGTTTTGGGAAAGGCATGTGCCGACAGAAAGCATGCTGATCTGTTTGAGAATTTTTAGATTTTTTGGCACTCTCTGCTGTAATTCTTTTATTTGATTAATAATAAAACTTTTGCAGTTTTTTTTTCTAAAAATATGAATTTCTCCGTCGCTCACTTCCGATTTGATTTTCAATTCGTTAAGTTTTTTTTTTTGTAAACCAAAACCAGTTGTTTTGTGCAGCTTGTAGCTAAGCCAGAATGACAGCATATGATTGGGATTTGGGAATGGTTTTTGTCAGGTTGTATTCCATATTATATATATTCAAAGGTAAATTCATTGAATGCAGTTCATAGAACACTCGGCCTACATTGAAGTTGAAATGTATTTTAAAATATTTTAACAAAAAGTTAAGTTGCATATTGAATTGTTGAATAAAGTCAAAAAACAAGTCGAAACACTTTTGACAAGATTTGTATTTCATTTCATGTCAACAGCGATGAAATCTTGTAATTTTTTTTTTTTATAATTGACGCGCACTCAAGGGGTTGTTAATACCCTTAACATGTAAAACAAAGTGCGAGCGTTAGGAAAATAGGATAGGGTTTAAAAGGAGATACCGATGCACATTGGTTTTGAATTACTGAATATCATAATGAGAGGGAAAAACAGAGTTAGGTATAACGTTCCACGTTCGTGTTGTGCGGCTAAAAAAAGAATCCCTGTACTTGACAGTACGTCCGAAATTGGGCTCATGGGTAAACTGATGATCATCCCTAGAAGCGCGAGTATTGCGGTTAAATTGTTTTCAAAATAAAAATATTAATTTTCAATAACATTATCCATTTTACTGGTTTACCTAAGAGTTACGGCCAACATCTTAATAGGTTCAACACAATCCCTCATAAATGTATTTTCAAATTGCAAATGATCCTTTAGCTTCAGATGTAACTCATCAATTGATTTCGTAGACATCTTGAAATAATTTTCAAATTTTTCCTCGCTCTTTCTTAACTCCGGAAATATTGAAATATTGCATAAAAGTCTCGAGAATTCCTTCTTCCTTTTTTAATTTTTCTATAGAGAAAGGAAATGGCAATAATTCGACTTCGCTCCATGATGAATAGTAGACGACTGAATACCGAATACAAACCGTATGTGTGTGAAGAGGTCTTACGAAAACCGAAAACGAACCGAATACAGATCGAATCGAATGAAACCGAAAATGTGTGAAACGAGCCTTTCATACATATGTATGTGTCTTCAAAAACATAAAAATGTTAAAAAAGGTGCCAAAGTTCTTCTTTATACATAAACATGATTGTGTGTAACAAGTCAGCCATTAAATGTAGTGAGATCTAAAAGTACTTCAAGTTCACCTTAGTGATGACAATACACAATACTCAAAACCTTGAAAGTCAGGCGTTAAACGTGGTAATACTACGTTTCCACCAGACACTAAACCGAGATTTAGCAAGATTATCACAAATCTCCTTGAAATCTACAAGATTTACCATACAAATTTTAATCTCCTCAAATGAAGATTTCAAATAAAACTCATTCAAATCTACTTGGAAACATTAGTTTGTCAAATCAAACAAACTTTTTTTTCGAAGAATAATTGTGGAACCGACCTATTTTCGTTTATTGACAGATGGAAATGTAAACAAAAACTATCTATCTCACTTCCACTTCACATCAAAAAAATGAAACACCATTTGAATGTTTTGCCATAATCCTCTTTTTGTGCAGTGGAAACTCCAAGCAAATCTCATTACCTAAATCTCGGTTTAGTGGTTGGTGGAAACGTAGTATAAATTCGCAAAATATTAATACTCCTATCGATCAGTTTGTATCTAGACAGGAAGTGAAACATATTGTTTCCACCTTAAAATAACGAAAGTCTGATGGCGTTGACAACATCAAAAATATTTATATAAAAAGATTACCTAAACCAGGGTTCGTCTTTCTAACGTTTTTGATAAATGCGTGTCTCAAACTAAAATACTTTCCTAAGACCTGGAAAAATGCTAAAGTCATACCAATCCCAAAACCGGGAAAACCCCTAAAACTCGCTACCAGCTATCGACCGGTAAGCTAGCTAGGTTGCCTCAGTTATTTAATCGAAAAAGTCCTTAAGTGAAAAATACTACTAGTCATTGATAATTTAAATATTTTTCCAAATGAACAATTTGGATTCAGGATGCATAACAGTATATCTTATCAAGTCTTAAGAGTTTGCGAACCGTGTGAAGAAAAATCGTTCTCTTGGAAAACCGACAGGTCTCATTCTACTCGATATAGAAAAGGCATTTGATTCAGTATGGCATGATGGGATTGTGCACAAAATGGTATCTTTCGGATTTCCCATATTTTGTAAAAATAATTAAAAGTTTTCTGTCAAACCATTGTTTTAGTGTATTTGAAAATAATACTCCGTCAAATTGTTGTCATGTACCACCAAGGTGTGCCACAAGGATCAGTACTGGGACCCTTTTTATACAAAATGTATACATCTGATATTCCCAGCTTACCGGAATGTCAAATAGCTATATCCGTCTCATTTAGTCTCAACATAGAGATAAATTTAAAAAATGCAATCGAACTGATGACTCAGTATTATACAAAGTGGAAAATTAAGTTGAATGCTGGCAAATTACAAGCCATCTTTTTTAGTAGAAAAAGAAAATCTTCTTATTTTCCGAGCAACCAGCTTATTGTTTTTGGTAATAACGTTAAATGGGACTTAATTGTGAAATATCTTGTGATTTATATAGACCAAACACTGACATTTAAGGAGCATGTTAATAAAACTCTTGAAAAAGTAAGCATAGCTAACATATACTCTACCCTTTTATTAAAAGGAAGTCACACCTTAGCAACGAAAATAAAATGATAATTCAAAAAGTAGTTTTTCAGGCAATCCTGTTGTATGGGCGCCAGGTTTGGGGAAATTGTCCAAAATGTCACCTTAAAAACTACAAATATCACAGAACAAATTACTTAAAATGATGCTTAACCTTCCTCGATATCATTCCACCTCAGATATACACGAAAAGGCAAATATTGAATTGATTTCTGTAAGAATAAATAAACTTAACAATTCTTTTTCACAAAGTTGCTTAGCCTTTGACAATCCTTTAATAAATAAATTGTTTTCTTAACCATTTTTCTGATGTTAACTTATTAATTTTCTGTTTAATATTTGTTAATTCATGTATTACCTTAATTATTTATGTACATAAAGTATTTATATGTTAATTTATGTATTCAATGTCAGAACCGTTGGAGAATTGTCACCAAATTCAACCATATCAGTGCAACCCGATGCACTCGCTCACCATTTTCAATTGCTGTTCAACCCTGTAACTGAACAAAACTTTTTTTCAATATGGACTTCCAAACATTCAGATACATTCAATAGATGATAACATAACGCTGGTAGAAGTAAAAACTGCACTTAATATGGCTAAGAATGGAAAATCTACTGGATCTGATGGCATACCCTCGGAATTTTATAAATTTTCAACAGAACCCTTTTTGAATTTCCTTACTAACTTCTTTAGCAGTATATATGAACATGGAAAAATGCCAAATGATTTTAAAAAATCTTTGATTTTCCCAATTTTTAGGAAAGGTGACAGAGATCTGCCTGAAAACTATAGAGGGATATCTTTCGTAAACTCTTTAAGAAAAATCTTCTCTCAAATAATCTACAGCAGACTTGTTTCCTGGATAGATGAAAATGAGCTACTAAGCAGGTTTCAAGCTGGCTTCCGTGCTGGATATTCAACAGTCGACCAAATATTTTCCCTTCACAGCTCTGCTAAACATTTTATAGATAACAAAAAGAAGCTTTACTGTTTTTTTTGTTGACTTTAAAGCTGCGTTTGATAATGTTAACAGAAATAGTCTTATATATAAACTATCAACGTTGGGATTATCATCGAAATTTTTAAGAATGTACAAGGAACTTCTATCGGAATATTTCAATACTTCGAGTGGAGTTCCTCAAGGCTGCATACTGAGTCCGATAGTGTTATTCATCGATGATATAGTTCAAAAGCTTCCTTGAGGTGTAAGATTTGCTGGTTTAGTGATAAAAGTTGTATTGTACGCAGATGATTTAGTTTTATTAGCTGAAAGTCCAGCAACTCTTCAATTGATGATAAATAAACTATCAGAGTATTGCAAAGTTTGGGATATGCAAATTAATATAAGCAAATCAAAAATTATGGTATTTGAAAATTATTCTCGAAGGCACACCGCAGATGAAAGATGGAAACTAGATAATGAATTACTTGAGGTGGGGAGCGAATACAAATACCTTGAGATAACTCCAACATCAAACCTATCGTGGACAAGTCACTTCAAAGTTAAAAGCGCAACAGCAAAAATTGCAATTAACACTATATGGCGGAAATTCTATGCGAATAAAGATGTATGTACTGCTGCAAAGTACAGAGTATTCAATGCAACTACCAACGCGTGCTTATGTTATGGCAACGAAGTCTTTGGATGCAGTAAGGTGGAGGAGTTTGAAAAGCTGCAGCGGTTTTTCTTTAAAAGAATATTCAGACTCCCGAACACAACTCCAACATATGCAATTTTTGTGGAATCTGGTCTTGGAGAAATCTTCCTCAAAAATCTTAGAGACAACTGCAACTACATCATAAAAACGATGAGTAAATACAATGGTAGTATTCAGAAAACTATAATGATGTATCTTTTCAGGTCCAAAAAGGGTATTTTTGCGGAATGGTACAGTTTGGCGAACAGTCATAACCTCAAATTACACTTGACAGAGGATTGTAGCCAATGGCGTGATGCTTTTTTTGATCTGATAGCTCAAATTGATGAATAATCATATTGTGAACATCTGAGAAGAGCCGTCCCATCGGAAACAAGACACATCTACAAGAATTTGATTCATCAACTTGGTACAATGAATTATTTCGATGACGCTTTTAGTGTGGATAAGATTGGCTTGATATTTCGTGTGAGGACAGAACTTTTGAAACTTAATTTTATTCCATATAGGCAGGATTTGTCTGATATATGTAACCTTTGTATTTTGAATGACCGTGAAGATGTGCACCATTTCATAGGTGTATGTCCCATTTTACCAGAACATAGAAGACTTCATTTTGAAAATAACTATTTAACAAGAAGCGAAACCTTTGAAATTCTAAACGGATCTAGAGGATGGTTGAATTTAGCTAATTACTGCAGAGAAGGTTTAGGATATAGAAATAGTATTATAAATTTCTTTAACTGACTGCAGCAAAATTGGATCGAAAGGAAGCGAATTCAACGAGCGAGACGGGGCGCTCGGTTTCAACAAAACCTCCAACGCATTGAGTGGCCTAAATCCCACTTACGCTCTTAGTGGTCCTTATTTTGATTTTTACATCTATTTGGATTAATAACATTGTTTTTTTTTTCCTTTTTTTTTGTTTTTAATTGTTAGTTTTTGCATTTATTTGTTTTTATGTTTTATTTTTGCTTTGTAATCAAATGTAACATCACTCTGGCTGACGGCTCAAATGCCATGCCATATTTATTGATATCTTAATTTTGTTTGTATTTATTTTGACTTTCAATAAAAATCTATCTATCTATCTATCTATATATTTATATATTTATTTAGTCATTATTAATTAATTAATTTATTTATTTATTAACATATTTATTTATTTATATATTTATTTAATTATTTATTTTCTAACTTTATTAGCTTTATTATTTACTTACTAATAAACTACCAATCAACTACTTATATACCAAAATTTATTTATTTATTCTTTATTCACTAACTCAAATTGTACTTCCTATAATTTATTTCATAGCTTTAAATAGTTTTGAAATTTTATTTTTATTCGAGTCAAAATGTACCTGCCCTTTTGTATTTTCCTTCAAAATGTTTGTATCTAAACATTATGTAAATTCAATATCAAATTATATTCTTATTCAGTAGAAAGATATTAAAAATGTATGAAGAAGGTCTTAGTTTCTTTTTAATCACTTATGTTTTCGGTGTGATATATTTTTCAGCATTAGAGAATAACTCATGAAGAAGTGGTAACTGAGTCAGCAAATTTTATTACCGCATAAAATTTTTCTATAAAAAAATCAATTTTGGGTGAAGGATCTCAATGAGATCGGTTCCAGACTATATTGTGATGAAGGGGCTTATTCAAAAGTTTGTTCACAGTGGGTTAAATTTAGTATGTGACTTTCATAGGCTTTTATTAAACAACGCTAATCAATCAAAATTGGCTGATTAGTGAAATCCATGATTAGCAACTCATACTTTGAATTTAAAAAAAAAATTTGATCAACGAACACATTTGAGGATTTCCCAGCTCCACTAATCATGGATTAAAAAGATTAGCAGTGGACAAACTGGCCCTTAATATCTTGTCTTGAACCGTCTGAAGCTTGAAGTACATCAGGGTAATACAAAAAGGGCAACTGGCAGCAGCACTCACATCTATAGAGTCTTGAACTATACAAAAGGCCAAACTATTTCATTGAAGAGTTTGATGTTGGTAAAATAGTATGGATGGCATGATATGTGACTTTATTAACTTAAATTCAAGCAGATTAAACCGTAATGAATCATCCGCCTGCAGTCTCTACAATATGAGGGAGGACGCGGATATCTAACACTTTTTGGGCAGATGTCCCGTTTTAAGAGAATTTAGAGCCACATATTTTGGAAAAACATTTTTTTTTAACGAAGACGAAATATATTATAGGTACGCTGAACGGTGAAAACTTAGGAGAATTGAATGGATTGATTAGTTACATAACAGTAGCCATTTCTTCCAAAAAACAACTCATCGACGAATTTAATTAGTATGTTGAAAATGCAAAGTATTGGTCAATAGTTTTGAATTAATTTTTAAATTTTGAATCAGTTTTTTCATTTTAATGTTAAAAACATTTAACTCATATAAACAACTTAAAAACTTATTGGTCTTAAAAACATAATGCAAATAATATTAAGGTATAGGTACATATATCAATTTAAACTACCTGATAGACGACTCTTACGGCCATTGTCATAGTTTGGACAAAAGGCCAAGAGAAAATGTACCTATTTGTGAAACGGAGTTGAAAAATAATAAACAAATAAAATCTAATACAATACAATACAATAATACCAGACAATTTTCCTTGCATCCTTAGGAACCTACATTAGTTTGGAAATTCAAATTATATATCTACAATGTATATACATGTATCTTTAGGTATTACAGTACCACCAACCAACCCATGTTTTAAAAAATTATAAAGCCGCCTGTTTACTTTTTTGTATAAAAGAACGTAATTTAGCATCTTTGTGAAGACAAAGGCCATTAAGACTTAAAAGAGTTAAGTTAAGACGATGATGTGATGGAAAACATTTTTACTAAAAAGTGACATCGCGCATGCCAAAAAAATTAATGTTTTTCTTTTTTTGTGAACAGAATGAGCAATTCTCGGGTCAAACGTTGCGACTCAGTCACAGAACAGTCACAGTTGCCGCGTGCGCACTCATCAAATTAAAAAAAAAAACCCTCAAAAGTGCCGCAAATTTACGACCTTACCTCAATTTGGTTGGACATGGCTCAACGGGGCAGATGACACAAGGATCGGCATTAAATTTTAATTATATTATGTTGTGTTGTATTTGTTGTTGTTCCTGCTTCTTGTTGTAAGTGGCTTTTGGCCAGAAATGTGTTGTGTTCTACTTCTTAAGAGAGCTTTTCATTTTTTCGTTTATTTATTTATAAAATTTGTTTTTATTTTTTTTTAACTGTCTTTTTCTGTTTTTTTTTTTATCAAAAGCATTTGAATACGTTGCAGAGCAGTAATTTTAAAAACAAATTCTTTACGTGCATGGAATATTAAATGATAGGTATAGTTGTACGAGTATTATAATGGTTGCGGTGTGGTTACTGTGCCCGATGGTTTTCGGCTCGTAAACCTTAAGCTGTCGCAAATTTGTTAGCGCGGGATGATGAGACTCTGTGGATTCAGCACAGATGTGCCGCACTGATCATGGCCGAGACATTAGTGATCGGTCTTGTAGAAAACAGAAACCCGTTTTCTACGTTTTAGGTATACCTAGATACGTTTTCTTAGCATTTTGTAGTCTTTTCAACTTAGTGTTGTGGCATGTAGACACCTAAGATTTGTATCGTAAATTGTTTATGTCAAATTTGATTTTTCTTTGTTTGTCAAAATAGTCACAGTTAAATTCACTTGAAACGACACCTATGGACACTTTCGATTTAATACACTCAAAGAATAGCTTATACTTTTCAAATGAATCGTACGAAATCAAATGTCGTTTACCGTCGATTGCTCCTAGCACTATACTTTTTTAATGCTTTTCGTCCTATTAAACATAGAAAATGTGGAGTGAACGAGTGTATAATGATTGCGCCCAAGGACTAACGGAAAACGTCATAATTTTTTGGCAAGAAGCAATGAAGTTCTTTGATGAAATGGCATTTTCGGCAAAATCAATTTATCGCTTGCCAGGGCAATCAAAAAAACACCCTTAAACCACAGTTTTTTTCTGGGACTCTTTTGAATCTTGGTAAACATGCCAAATGAAACATTTATACTAAATTTCATTTACATCCCATTATTTTAAAATGGTTTTGGGTAAAAAAAATCATTCCATAAAAGTGATTTTAACTTTCTACTGGATACATGTATCTTTTCAATTTTTTTCTCTTTAGAATCAGCGTTAAAAAGCACCCTAAAAACATGTGTCGTATAATTATATTGTATGATAATACATTTTTCAGCTTGATGGGCCCACCATGTACATAGTTTTCTTTAATTTGTTTGTTTAAGGTCTTATAACAATGTTAACCAAAATCTGTTGATTTGCATAGCACTTGCGATGGAAAGTCCTGAGAATGTTAAACCACTTTTGTATGATGTGCGCCAAACTGATTTTAATAATACCTATAACTTGTATTGAAATGGTCCACTCGGGCGCATGCGTACTTTTATTATTTTATTGAATTTTGAATAGAATCTTTTTATTCGATTTATCAATAACCTGATTTTAATATCGCCAAGATCAAGTCAAGATTCGATAATAAAATAAACAGAATCAGATCAATGACAAGAGTGTTCTATACCACCCAGTTCCTTCTTCCTTATTTTGTATGTATTTCTTTAATTTTTCTTCACTTCAAACATTATGTCATCAATTAATCATCCTAGGAGATTTCAATTATGGTGATATAAGCTGGGAACCAGATCTGGAGGATAAATATTAGGTGCCATTTAATGTTAAAATTGACATAAAAGCGTCTGTCATTGATTTCTAAAGTCAATATAATCTCATACAAGTTAATAATTTTGACTACAGTCTGAATCGTATTCTTGACTTAAATTTTACAGATAAAGAGTTTGAAGCTTATATTGAAAAGACTGATTTTCCTGCTGTAAAAGATACTATCCATCAATTATGCATTACTGTAGTGTGTAATTTTTTAACTTATATTAAAGATACAAATCGTCCCATATCTCACGAACAGAAGTAACCAACAAATTGTCGTTTTTGAGATTCGGACATATATGTGCTAGGTAAGCTTAATGCATATTCCTACATCATTACATTCCCTGAAAATGTCGGAAACATGGCTTAATCCGTTATTTCATAATTGGCATAAGTGCATTTTTCGTAAAAATGTTTCTCACGAACAGACGTAACTGAAATTATTTGAGTAGCTGTTTTCAGTTAAATTGCTTATTATTTTGTTAATACAGCGGTTTTGGGATCTAGGTCTGAATAGAAGAGGAATATGTTCTAAATTCATGTTTTTAAAACTAAAAAGTTATCTTTTTTGCATCCTACCATGAGAATAAATATGACGTCAAGGAACAATTAAAATCTTAACTTGAGATTAATATTCTTAAGAACAGAAGTTTCAAAATTGATATCCAAATAAAAGTCAAGTATAGATGAAACAATTTAAACTGCTATTTTTGACCTACAGCAAATTATATCCCTCCCAATATCTAAACAAAGAGCTGTTTTTTTTTATAAGAGGCAGCTTTCTGTTTACAACCTAACTGTTTATGATATATCAAGTAAAGACGTTTTTTGCTACACCTAGCACGAGGGAAAAAGCAAAAAGGGGGTGTCTAAAGTTGCCACAGCAGTTTATAAGACCCTTTTGTAATATGAAGATAAGGGGGTGCGTGAAGTTGAGCTGTTTTCTGATGGCTGCGCTGGACAGAACCATAATTCAATAATTCCAGCTATGTATGTTTATTAGTTAAAAAAATACTCTCAGAATGGAACACAAATTTCTCTTCGGTTCTTTGAGGCAAATCATGGCCAAAATGAAGGTGATTCAGCGCATAGTTTTATTTCTTATGCCATGTCAAAAGCTGGAGAGATCATGATTCTTAGTCAACTTTACCCTGTATTCAAACTTGCAATAAAAGCCCAGCCCAGGCTCTGATACATTCCGATTTCTTTGATTACAAAACTCTTTCAAAAGATTTAAAAATATTAAATACATGCATATGTATAAGAAAAGACGACAATTGAAAATCTATTAAACGACCACGAATTGCGGCGTTAAAGCTTCCAAAAGAAAAACAAGAAAAAATATTTTTAAGAACAGTCATTTAAAGGAAGAATTGCGTTCATGTCAAAAGATGTCACTCTGCACAAACTTAACCGTACTGAACTTAAAATTCCAAAGTCAAAATGCTCTGGGGAGTTACCAGTAATAAGCAGCAATAAAAACAAGGAATTTTATAATTCAAAATTAATTAATTAAAATGGTAATCAGACAAACTTTGTATATGTAGGTTTTATAAATTAAAATAAGAATAAAGTGAAATAATTTTTGAAGTCTGAAAAAGAATATCTGAAAAAGAATATTGATTGTGAGATTTTTATATTGGCATAAGTACGTTTTTTGTAAAAAAAATGATAAAAAGTTTCTCACGAAGAGACGTAACTCATTCATCGATTTTTTTTAACTGTTTCAAGTAAAGTATTAACTTTAAAACTCATACCATTTAAAACGTTAGCAAATTGTTTCAATTTTGCAAAAAGAAAAAATACCACCACTGTTTTAAAATACAAAAATAACGCCTGTAGAAGGGGTACCCAAAACTTAAAATTGCTCTCCTGTAAAATATTAAAAAGGCAGATACGTCTTTTCGTGAGATAGGGGACGAAATGATACACATGAGTTTTATTTTGATTACAAACGTGCAAATTTTAATGCAATTAATAGCTTTTTGTTTTCAATTCCATGGGATCAAACGTTGATTAATTTATATCTTGATCAAGGCTTGAAATGTTTTGAGATGTATATTCCCAAAAACAAACAACTTTTAAACCAAGTTCAAATCCCCCCTGGTTCAACAGAAGTTTAATAAATTTAAAAAATAGAAAGAATAAAGCGTACAAAGTTCACAAACGATACAGGGATAATGTTGTTGTACATTCAGTCACATCTTGAATTTGACTGTCTTAATAGATTTTTGTTTAATAATTTTATTCTCTCCGTTGAATCAAAAATTAAAACAAATAGTAAACACTTCTGGAAATTTATTAATACCGAAAGAAAATCTACAGGTCTTCCAAACTGCATGCAGTCTTCCGATAACGTCTCTAGTGATATGAATGTTATATGTGATTTTTTTGCCGATTATTTTAAATCTGTTTATCTAGCCTCTTCCTGTGAACCACCTGTTTTTTGCCTCCTGATGTCATTGATGTAGGAAGTATGCAGTTAAGTGTGTCTAAGGTTTTTGAAGCTTTGAATAGTCTTGATGTGAAAAATGGTGCTGGTGCGGATAAAATTGCTCCCATCGCTCTAAAACAACTGTGCTGCTTCACTGGTCTTACCACTTACTCTAATTTTCAATGAATGTTTTAAAGGTGGTCAATTTTTGAGCTGTTGGAAGATATCGTATATAACTCCAATTCATAAGTCAGGATCAAAGCAAAATGTGACTAATTATAGAACAATCTGCAAATTATCGGTTATCCCAAAAATTTTCGAAATGCTTGTCTGCCAAAAATTGAATTTTCTTGTCAATGACCTAATATATGAGTTTCTGCATGGTTTTATATCTGGTAGATCTACTGCTACAAACCTTACATTATTGTGCGGCTATGTTCTTAGTGGATTTGATAATGGTTACCAGAGTGACATTATTTTAACAGATTTTTCTAAAGCCTTTGACAGTGTTAACCACTCTATACTACTTTTTAAGCTTTCAAAGCTTGGCTTTCATTCGAGTTTTATTAAATTGATAAATTGACCTATTAAATAAATAGAGTTCAATTTGTTAATTTGGGTAAATATAAATCTAAGAGAATTGAAGTTACTTCAGGTGTACCACAAGGTACACAATATTGGTCCCTTGCTATTTATCCTCTTCATAAATGACATTCCACTTATTTTCAAATATTCAAATAACCTTATGTATGCCGATGATGTCAAAATTTTCCGGCTCATAAAATCTTTTACAGACTGCGTTTTGCTCCAAGAAGATATTCAAAAATTATCTGATTGGTGTGACTCTTTCCAACTGTTTTTAAATGTTGCTAAATATCAGATTTTTACGCGCCACAGAAAAAAGTCACCTTTTACCTTTGATTATAAAATTTATAATATAATCTTAGAGAGGGTTATATCAAAAAAGGACTTATGCGTTATTTTGGATGATAAGCTTTCGTTTACTAAGCACATCGATTACATAGTGAATAAAGCTAACGGGATGTTAGGGTTTGTTAGAAGAAATTCTAAGGATTTTTCTGACCCTTATGCCCTTAAATCGCTATATATCTCACTTGTAAGGTCGGTAACGGGATGTTAGGGTTTGTTAGAAGAAATTCTAAGGATTTTTCTGACCCTTATGCCCTTAAATCGCTATATATCTCACTTGTAAGGTCGGTACTGGAATATTCTAGCATAGTTTGGAATCCCTACTGACACTCTCTTATATTTTAAAATGTCCAAAGGAAGTTCACCAGGTTTGCTTTTCATGAATTTAACTGGAATATTGAGGTTCCTTCTTATTCATCTAGGTAGTAGCCCGTAGCGTAATGGTTAGTGCGTTCGACTGTCACGCTGGAGGTCTGGGATCGCTTCCCAGCCTCGTCCACCTAAAAACTAAAAAGTTTTTTTTCAGGGCTACTGCCTCTTGCGAGGAATTGACAAATCCTCCAAGAGTATCACTTGTCACGAATAAGTGCTTCTCGTCTAGCCGTTCGGATTCGGCATAAAATTGTAGGTCCCTTCCATTCCTGTCGAAAGGCGCACACAGGAATGGTTGCGAGTTGTTAGTCACTAGGCCCTGGTTCTTCATGAGCCGTCGTGCCACCCGATTTATTTTTTATTTATATATTCTTATTCATCTAGATGCTTTCTTTTTGATATTCAAATGCTTGAGCTTAGAAGAAAATATTTTTCAATAATGTTTCTGAAAGATGTAAATGTTCCTTTTTATTAGATCGTATTCATTTTTATTTTCCATCAAGGAACCTCCGCACCAATTTTCATTTACAAGAGACATTCTCTAGGAAAAATTATCGTTTAAATGAACCATTTGCACGTTGTATAAGAGAAACGAACTCTGTAGTTGAAGTTGTTGATATTTTTTCTAATGATTCTAGGGATATTTTCAAAAAAAAAAATGAATGCTTATTTTGTTATCATTAAACACTATGTAATTTAACTTTATTAATAATTTTTATTTATTTTTGTACATGTTATTTACTATTATACTTTTATCATTATTATATTATTAATTTTTGATCTAAATTATTATCTATTCTAATAGTAGTCTGTAAGAGTGTGCCTACTCTGTTTGATGAGATAAACAAATAAATGAATTAAAAAAAAAAATAACTATCTATAGTCTAGGAGCTATACCCCATTCCTGTAGGCACTTGAATGTCACCTCAGTTTGAGGGTGGGTTTTTATGTTTTCGGGGGTGGGGAATCCGAATCCGGAGTAAGTTATTTTTGTAATGCCATTAAAGTTATTAAAGTTAGGAAAAATTTTCTTACGAAGAAATTTGATTTTTTTATTCATGTAAATCGGTTGATAATTGCCCAAGATATTTCATTTCATTCATTCATTTTCATTTATTTATTTAAAGAATCTTTTACAGTAAGCTACAAAGCCTACAATAAAAAGTAAAAGTTAATAAGATGCATTTAAATTACAATTTTATGAATTAACATTAATATTTAGAGTTATGTAGATTTATTTTCAAAACAACAAATTAGATATCTCAAGATTTTTTTTTTCTTTAAACTCTATTACATTAATTAACTTTCAAAAAATTTTAACTTACCGCCTGGTACCGCGAAGCCTTCTGGATGGAAGAGGGTAAACTGTTCCACTGCCTTATTACATAAACGAAAAATTGACGTTCCGAGTTCCGACAACTAAATCTTGGTTGAAGCAATGTAAGAGACCGAGACGAGTTTGCAAACTTTATATGCTCAAAAAGATAAGAAGGTTCTATGTTCATTATTATTTTATTGATTGTTTTAAGGGACAAATATTGTACACGTAGCGGGTAACATTATTAAAAGCCACTGACAGGTTTCTTTTCATTTCTGAGCTATGACTGGTAGAGACTTGACATCCATATGTTATTAAAGGAAGGATCAAGGTTTTTGCTAAACTAAGTTTGATGTTTTGAGGAGTAAAATGCTTTGATACGGAGAGACTTCGTAATGAGCCATATATTTTCCCAATAATCATTTGAATTTGGTCTTCCCAGGTTAAGGTGGACTTAAAAAGAATACCAAGATTTTTAGCTTTATCGACATACTCAAGTTGTTCGTTTCCGAGATACAATGCAGGAAAATAGCTATGATCAAGTTTTTTTTTATAAATTATTAAGCATTTTGACTTTGCTGGATTGAGACGCAGGCTATTTGTGTCAGACCAATTTAGAATTTTGTTTAGATCAGAGTTTAATTTATGAGCCCCATCTTCAATCATCCCTAGTTTACAGCTACGCTGAACTTGAGCATCGTCTGCATACAAGTCTATTAATGAGTACCTGGATTGAAGTGGAAGGTCATTAATAAAAATTGTAAACAACAGTGGGCCAAGAATCGATCCCTGCGGAACTCCCGAAAGAAGATTTAGAGGGCGAGATGTTTTCTACCAACAACAACAGCTTGGCTTCGACCAATAAGGTATGAGAGAATCAGATTTGCAGCATTGTCTGAGAATCTGAACTGCTCCTTTAGTTTAAATATGAGTCTCTTGTGATTGACAGTGTCAAATGCTTTAGAAAAATCGAGAAGCACTAAAAATGACACCAGATCACTATCCATTGCATTTGTGATATCTTCCGAAGCCTTTAAAGTAGCTGTGATACAACTATAGCCTTGTCTATAACCAGACTGTCTTTCACTCAAGAGTTTATTAGTTTTTAAGAATCCTGAAATTTGTATGTGAAGAAGTTTTTCCAATACTTTAGACAAAAACGACAGTATAGAGATTGGTCTAAACTCTTGTTTCGATAAACGAGTAGCAGGTTTCTTAAGAACTGGTATAACCTTACCAATTTTCCAAGGAGACGGAAATTTAGATGTCATTATGATTGTATTGAAAATATGTGTTAAAGCAGGGAGTATGTGAGGTAGTATCATTTTAATAAATTTTGGGTGTACTCCATCAAATCCTGTAGCCGAAGATTTTATTTTAAGCACAGCACTTAAAACATCTTCATCATCAACTCTTTGAAACTGAAAAGAATGTTCACTATCGGGATCAACAGCCCGATAGCCTTCATTCTCTTCTGCCGGGTCAACAACCGGCAACTATTTTCGGGATCAAGAAACTGGATCATATCTCCGTTTTGACTGCTTTGAATTTTTGCAAATTCTTCATTTAGGTATTCAGGGCATACATCCGAGGAGATATTTTGTTTTTGCCTACCAACACCGAGCTCTCGAATGTTCTGCCATAACGTTTTCGATTTTTGTTTAAGCGCTCCGAATACAGTCTACATTTTACATTGTGCGAAAAGTAGAAAGCAATTCAGGAAGCCGAAAACGCTTCCATCGCACGTATGCTTGGTCACGTTGCTTTATCAAGTTTAATATGTCTGCCGTAAACCAGGATTTCCTATCACTCCGCGTAAGTTTTGTTTTCAACGGTATATGTGTGTCAAATAGTTGATTAATTGAGATTTTAAGGAAATTAACTTGGTCATCAGGTGAAACTAAGGAATAAATTACTTGCCAGTTTACCCGACTAATACTATTTTCAACTTGCAAGCTCATAAGGTTTGACAGCTATAAAATCCCTATACTTGTAAAATGAAGGTTTGATTTGTGGGGTAATTTTAAAAGTTGTGAATATTAAATCATGCTTTGAAAATCCGGGTGCTTCAAGTTGCGAGTAAAACAGTATGTTCTCTGTATTATTAACAAGAAGTAAATCGAGCAATGTGGACGTTGTTGCTGAAAAATGTGTTGGAACAGTGTTATTAAATGGATATAGACTGAAGATTTTTATTTTGTTAAGAAAACATTGTGATGTTTCTTTTTCAAGTAAATTACAATTGAAGTCACCACATATAATAACATCCAAGTATAGAGACGAATACCGTTCAAGTTCTAAATAAAACTGAGAAAAGTCAACGTATTTATTAGGTCGATAAAATACTCCAACCAAACAATTACTAGTTCCGTTACCGATTTCTAAAAAACAGTACTCAATCAATGAAGGCGCATCCGATTTAATTATAATTTTAAAATCTATATTTATATTTTTTAATATCTTCAATTGAGGGAGCGCAAGACGGAAGAACGTGTTTTTTAGGTAAACGGTCAGAGTTATCGGGAAAATTGACTTAGGATAAGATTTATCACATTCACATGGTTTAAGAAGAACAAAGTACTCAAATTTCCGCGCGATAATAGAAGCGTTTCTCAATTTTGTATTTATGAATAGCGTCTAGTTTTAAAGATATAAATTTTTTTAAGACATGGCAGATTTATTCGACATTCCAATTTTTAAATATAATAATAAAGCTTGTACTTATACAGGGTGATTTGCATAAGGTGTCACAAAAAGCTAAGTAGGTTGGACTTAGACAAGGAAAATCGTATGGGAGGGCGGGAGTGGCAATTTTCAAAAAAAAATCACTTAAAACAGAAAAAAAAATATTAAAAAATAACAGTTAAAGTTACAGAGTCATGCTATAGCATTTTGAAAAGCCAAAAGTCTATTCTTCAATATTATTTTCAAATTAAGATGTTCCAGTGAACAGTTTTTGAAAAAATAATTTTCAAACTCAAAATTTTGAAAAAAAAAAAATTAAAAAAAATTTCAAATTAATTTTGTTCAAAATTTTACGTTATCAAGTACTATTTTTGTTTTCAAAACTTAATGCTCTTATTAATTTTTAGTCAAACATTAAAAACCGCATGGTTCTAGGACTATGACTTTTCAATATATTAAAAAATAAATGAAGCAACTTTCTCATACATCATAGAAGAATCCGGCTAAGTGATCATTTCAGCAACCAGTTGATTATTATCATCAACCTCGTTTTTTTTGTTTTTACTAAGATGCTGGTTTCTTTATTTTTTAATATCTTGAAAAGTAAAAGTCCTAGAACCATTCAGTGTTTGACTGAAAATTGACAAGAGCATTAAGTTTTGAAAACAAAAATTATGCTTAATTACATAAAATCTTGAAAAAAATTAGTTTGATTTTTTTTTTCAAAATTTCGAGTTTGAAAATTAATTTTTTAAAAAACTAAATATTCACAAACGCACACTAATTTAAAATAGAAATTAAATAAAATATTTCTGGCTTTCCAAAAACGTATGGTAGGCTATTTCAAGCTTTACCGTTGTTTTTAAATAATTTTTTTTCTGTTTTAAGTCAATTTTTAGAAAATTGCCCCTCCCGCCTAAACGGAGGTAAAAAGACCCTCCCTCCTATACGATTTTTTTCTTGTCTTAATCCAACCTACTCGTTACAGCTTTTTGGTGCACCTTATACCAATCACCCTGTATAGCGTTTTTAATTTAACAATGTACGGTCACTCACGCAAGTCTACATATAGCTATGAAAAATGATATATCAATGCTTATAGACAACATTTATATTTAATATTCTAGCTAAATAAAAAGGAAGTGACATATTTTGTTATTCAATTACTATCTAAAAAATAAATATTTATATCTTATTTAATACAACAAATGCATTTTAACTATGAACCCAAATTAAGCAATTTTATACGTAGACTTTCGTGAGTGACTCCGACTGTATCTATTTAGTTCACTTTTCGTATCTGTATTATAATAATAAATGTACTTATTAAATAATATAAACAAAATTAAAAAAAAAAATAACAATTATTTCTTATCTTGGTTCTCAGTTATTAATCAAAAGATAAACAATATGGAGTTGAGAAATAAAGTTTAAATGAGTTTTCCATACTTAATTATTAATTTAAATTGTATTTTGTTTGTTTCAAAACAGAAGGCAATTTTGTCTATGAAGTTTAATGTCTTAAATTGTTTAGCTTAAACATGATCGCGAGGACAGTTAAATCAAGTCAAAGGGTCATCAAAATAATGTTTTTCTATCTAGAAAATAGTGTGTTTTTGAGAAATCTTGTTCCATAAACTTTGACACCGGAAGAGATAGACAATATTCAACAAAATGAATTCCTTTACAACATTTTACAGTAATCGAAAAACTATGTATTGGCTTTTATGTAGTCCCTTATACTTTTCAATGATTTTTGACACAAGAGCAATTCTTAAATAATACCATAAAGTGATTGGAAAATGTTGGTTTTGTACTAAAAGCATACTTGTTGAATTTGATTTAATCAAAGACGTAATTTAATCAAAGAAATAGTGCTTGGCTTTCCGACGAAACTTGGGCAAGGATCGAAGAAAGGAAACACCTTAAAGCTCGCATCGCAGCTACCCCAGCAGCAGGGAGAAACGAGCTTGAGTCTACGTACCGCATGAAGATGAGGGAAGTTCACCGTAGTGTGCGACGTGATAAGCGTAACTACATCAACGCACTGGCTACAGAAGCAGAAGAAGCCGCTAGTAGGTGTGACAGTGGAACCGTCTACAGAATTAGTCCCGATCTACATTGCCCGATATTTCCACGAAGATTTTTCCAGAAATCGTGTGAAATGTACACACAGAACGATTTTTTCCATGAGATTTTTTCTTTGTCTTCTTCATTTTTTTATTTCTGTGCTCTTCATTTTGCATTGATATTCACTCACACCATCAACCCAATGGCACACTGACACCGAACACACACAAAAAACTGGAAAGAGGGCGAAAGAGAACATAAACAGACTGGAAAAATCGTCTGAGTTTTGTGGTACAAACGATTTGATCCCTACCCCTCACTTTTCACTCCCTTCACCAGGAACTAAAGATCGGCACTGGAAAAATCGTTCAATGTAGACCGGGACTTACCAAAGAGCTCACTGGTGTCCAGAGCTCTAAACAACACCTGGTTAAAGACACAAACGGCTCCCTGCTAATTTCGGATGAGGACCAGCTCATAAGGTGGAGGGAACACTTTTCTGCGGTTTTAAGCCGCGTTTTCGCAAGTGAAGTGAACCCTACCCACTGAGCTACCCGAAGTAACAATTTCCCGAATACGCACCGTACCCCCCAGTAAAGAAGAAATTATCACCGCCATCAAAGCACTGAAGAACAACAAAGCGGTTGGACTTGACGGTATTCCTGCAGAGCTCTTAGGAGCAGCCCCAACGACATCGAGCGAGCTACTGCACCCACTTATTAAGAGAGCTTGGGAAGCAGAGAGCTTTCCTGAAGAGTGGAAAAAAGGAATGATTGTCAAGCTCCCAAAGAAAGGAGATCTCACACAGTGCGAAAACTGGAGAGGAATATGCGTTCTGCCTGCAGTAGCCAAGATAATAGCAAGGATAATATTGGACCGAATTAAAGACCACCTCGAAGACACACTCGACGCCGAACAAGCAGGTTTCCGCACTGGATCTTCCTGTGTTGATCACATCAACACCTTGAGGATCATCATCGAACAGTGCGTTGAATATCGATCACCACTTCACCTGCTGTTCATCGATTTTGAAAAGGCGTTCGACAGTGTCAATAGAGAATTTATTTGGCTTGCTTTGCACAGGAGGGGCATCCCAGATAAATTGATTGCTATTATCAAGGCTACATATGATGGATCCAGGTGTCACGTTTTGCACAAAGGTAGGCTGTCAGAGGAGTTTGAAATCCAAAGTGGAGTTAGGCAAGGCTGTATACTGTCACCAATACTGTTCCTTTTGGTGGTAAGTGACGTACTGCACGCAGCTTTGTCAAATGGAAATGGAGGAATTCAGTGGACTCTGCAATCTCACCTCAAACATCTGGACTACGCGGACGACGTATGCTTACTCTCTCATAGGATCATGGATCTCCATCAAATGACAACAAGGGTGGAGAGAGAAGCAGAAATCGTAGGGCTTAAGATCAACTCGGCAAAAACTAAAAGGATCAGCCTTGGAACTTCCTCATCAATCCAAGTAAAAATTTCTGGACAACCGGTAGAGATGGTAGAGGATTTCCAATATCTTGGGAGTATTGTCTCTACGGGTGGCGGAACTGAACTGGACGTAAACAGCCGAATCAGAAAAGCAAAGGCTGCGTTCGGAATGCTGTCCAAAATATGGAGAAACAACTCTTTTAGCTTAAAGACCAAGCTACGACTGTTCCGCTCCAATGTTGAATCCGTTCTGCTTTACGGCTGCAGCACTTGGAAAGTAACTGAAATTGTCACTAGAAAGCTGCAAACCTTCGTTAATAGATGTCTACGAAACATCTTGAGGATTTTCTGGCCCAACCGTATCTCCAATGCCGAACTTCATGCGAGAACGGGTCAGGAGCCCATAGACTCCATTATACGAAGAAGAAAGTGGCAGTGGATTGGCCATACGCTTCGAAAAGGCGATCGGTGCATTGCATCTCAAGCAATGCAGTGGAACCCGCTCACACAGGAGGGAAGACAAGTGGGCCGGCCTAGAAGTACATGGCGAAGAACGGTCGAACAGGAATCGGCACGACTGGGGAAAAGTTGGAGAGAGCTGAAATATATTTCAAGAAATCGTACACGATGGCGCGTAGGTGTAGTGGAGGCCCTATGTCCCGTAAGGGAAACATCACGGACGTAATAGGTCCGAGGACCTAAGGGGGGGGGGGGGGGGAAAGACGTAATTTGTCGATTTATGTTTAACCAATTTTTCTAAGTCTAAATATAATGTCAGAGTAGATAGGTACAAGTCAGTTGAAATAATTCATCTACTACATATATCTGGGTTTAGTCCGAACTCCGAAGTAGCTTAAACATGATCGCGAGGACAGTTAAATCAAGTCAAAAGGGTCATCAAAATAATGTTTTTCTATCTAGAAAATAGTGTGTTTTTGAGAAATCTTGTTCCATAAACTTTGACACCGGAAGAGATAGATAATATTCAACAAAATGAATTCCTTTACAACATTTTACAGTAATCGAAAAACTATGTATTGGCTTTTATGTAGTCCCTTATACTTTTCAATGATTTTTGACACAAGAGCAATTCTTAAATAATACCATAAAGTGATTGGAAAATGTTGGTTTTGTACTAAAAGCATACTGGTTGAATCTGATTTAATCAAAGACGTAATTTGTCGATTTATGTTAAACCAATTTTTCTAAGTGTATATATAATGTCAGAGTAGATAGGTACAAGTCAGTTGAAATAATGCATCTACTACATATATCTGGGTTTAGTCCGAACTCCGAAGTAGTACTATCAATGTGCGTAAAATTGATACAATCATTTCATTTTCAAATGCAAAACAAGACACCATGATGCGAGTGAGAAAAGTCATTAAATCAATGTCCTGTCGCATTTTATTTAGAAGCCACCCAGGAGCATGAATTTTCTATGCATTCCTGTACCTGGTTACCAGGTATAGATATACGAGTATATGTACCTACCAACACTGTAGGTATACACTACAGGTGACAGTTTACATGTTTACACTAATAAATTCACTTGGATTGAGTAATGTGTTCAATCAGAAGTACGATTTTGTTGTCACAGCCTTATTATTAATTCAACTCAAATGCAGCCTTCCTGGAATAATACAGCACAACGCTATGTACATAACTACGGGTCTGTCATGGCCCGGATGAAGAGGTTTTGTCAGTAAAATATTTGATGCGCATTTGTGAAAGTACCTGATGCACATAGCCAGTTTTATTGTCAGAGAATTATTTTTTTTTTTTTTTCAATTTTATCTAATTTAAATGATTAATGACAATTTTAAGCATTTTCCATAGCCAGTGCAGTTTTGACTTTAGATAATAATTTGGTTTCTTAAATATTTAAAAAATATTTCATGGGGGATTTCAATCGAAATATAAATTTTTTCGTGGTGAGTGGAATACCAGATCAGATTAATTTGTGTTTTGTTAGTGGAACTATCATGGCAAGTGCAAGTTCACATGTTACCTCCAAATTAATATTTTCAATCATTTGTTCAAATTTGAGATCTTAAAAGAAAAAAGATCAAAAGCTATCGAAAACTTGACCTCAAGTTTTTATATTTTGCAAAAAATCCCCCCGTATAAAAATGTTTATAAAGACTAAATTTTGTGAATTCACTTGTAGATTGTAAAATAAATGCAATAGAAATAAAGACCTATTTGCCGTTAAAATTGATTCAATTGTTAATGTCAGGGCTGCACAGTGGTCCGTTTTTATATTTAAGTTCACATTTAGGTACATATCTTAAGACATTTCAAACATACATTTCATAAGATTCCTAGCTTTTAAAAGGCTTTCTTTGGAACTTTATTATTTCGAACCATGTTCTGCCCTAAAGTGTGAAGCCCCCATTTTGAGTACAAAAATATAGGCAGTACCACTGAATTTTGCGTCTCCAAATCATTAAGTGTACCAAATTTCATTAATTTGATGTTCAAAAGGGTAGTTATGTGCATTCAAGAGGACACAAGCGTCCACAGGTTTTTCTCAAAACCCACCTCTGTCTACCAACTCCTACTCTCACCTCCTATAGTGGTAAACATCGGGTGTATAGTACCTTAGGTGGAGACGGGGTTTAAATCCTAGTGGAAAGCTGTTGGGGACAGCCAACGAGAGAGGGGGGGAGGAGTGTTCCCATTAAAACACTTCTCCTTTCATCGAGGCGGCAGCGGACGAATTCTCCAGATGGAATCAACGGTGGCGTCTTCAGTTCCAGTTAGGTTGAACTACTTAGTGAACACCTTATATGGGCTACTACGACATATTTGTAGCTCAGGCCTATAAGGAGCGGTTTATCCGGCTTCCTACCCTTGGAGTTATACGAAGGGTCTGGTCCTCCGGGTCGGGGGTTGTGCGTCGGGGTAACTTCCCTACCACGTAAAAAAAGTTGTTCCGAAACAACAACAAGCCTCGGATATGGATGATTTTAAAGTTGACGACCCCAGCAAACGAAACAAGGACAATGAATTTCGGATCTGCACGTGGAAGGTCCTGTACTTATACAGAACACGTGCAGCCGAACAATTAGTGGAGAACCTGGACAGGCTAAAGGCTGACGTAACAGCCATCCAGGAAGTACGATGGGATGGAGAGGGCATACGGAGACTGAAAGAACATTACGCTGATCTGTGTTCACGCCCCCCATGAAAGGAGAGAGGACTCAACCAAAGAAGCATTCTACGATCTCCTGGAGACAACGTATGATATGTGCCCGAAGTACGACGTGAAGATCATTCTTGGTGACTTTAACGCAAGATTCGGAAAGGAGGGCATCTTTGGTTCGATAGTCGGAGGACACAGCCTACACGACGAAACTTCCGGCAACGGACACAGGCTGGCAGACTTTGCGGCGGGGCTAATGTTATCATCTCAAGCACCTACTTCCCACAACTCAATATTCACAAGGGGACTTGGCGGTCGCGTGATCAACTAACCGTCAACCAAATCGACCACGTTGCGATAGACGCGAGACATGCTTCCAGTATCTTGGACGTCCGAACTACCTGGTGGTAGCTAGACTACGTATGCGGATATCCTTGACGCGACAACGCAGAGCAGATGCTGTGAAAAGATTCGATGTCGAGAAGCTTAAATCCCAAGAGACCGCCAGAACTTTTGCAGACCACGTAACTCTTAATCTTTCAGAAGATCCGCCACCAGCATAAAGTGCAAAGGACCAGTGGAATCACTGTCAACAAGCCATCAGAAGTGCCGCCTCTGATGTGCTGAGTTTCACTAGGCGAATACAACGAAACCCCTGGTTCGATGAAGAGTGCCGGCTAGCGCATGCAGCTAAGGACGAGGCCTACCAGGCAATGCTGCAGACTCGAACAAGAGCTGCTGAGAGAGTAGCCCGGGAGCTCTACGGGCTGAAACGAAAAGAGGAACGCCAACTTCTTAGGTGGAAAAAGAGAGAGGACGAGAAGCGGGCGGTAGAGTCTATTGAGGGTTGTAGCGGTAGGGGAGATGTTCGAAAATGTTATCAGAGGGTGAAGCGATCCACCCAAGGATACAAGGCAAGAACGGAAGCCTGCCGAGATGAGGGTGGGAATAGACTTCTCTAGACTGCTAATAGGCAGAACGCTCCATTCAACTTGGACGATGATGGCCAAGAGTTCCGTCCACCCGACCTAAACGAAGTGCGGCTGGCGATATCCAAACTTAAGTCGTACAAGGCTGCTGGTGCGGATGGCTTACAAGCCCAACTATTTAAATCAGCGGGAGATGATCTGCAAAATTTGGTCGGATGAAAGTATGCCCGATGAATGGAACATCGGTATAGTGTGCCCCATCCATAAAAAGGGAGATGTTCTGAAATGTACCAACTACAGAGGAATAAGTCTCCTAAACGTCGCTTATAAAATCTTGTCGGCTATTCTGTGTGACCGCTTAAAACCTTTTGTCAACGATCTGATCGGCCCCTATCAGTGTGGTTTTAGGCCAGGCAAGTCAACCGTCGATAAAATGTTCACACTCCGACAGATTTTAGAAAAATCCTGGGAATTCCAGATCGATACACACCACCTTTTTATCGATTTTAAAGTCGCGTCGTAGTAGCGTGAATAGGGACGAATTATACAGAGCCATGTCGAGTCTCGGCATCCCTGCCAAACTCGTCCGCCTGTGCAGGATGACGATGGAGATATCTCGCTGCTCCGTCAAAATTGGTAAGAACACCACCGATTCCTTTGTTATCATGCAACCTATTCAACATCGTTCTTTAAGTCATTGTACGCAACGCACAAGTCAACACCAGCGGTACAATCTATCAAAGGTCCGTTCAATTGTTTGCGTATGCGGATGACATAGACATTGTCGGTAGAACGAAGCGAGCTTGGGCAGGGGCATTTGCGAGCATTGAATCGAAGGCGGCTTAAATGGGATTGGCGGTTAACGAGGACAAGACGAAGTATATGCTGTCATCGAGAGAGGAATCTCAACATCGTCGACTCGGGCAAAATATCACGATGGACAGATATAACTTCGAAGTTGTCAAGGACTTTGTCTACCTGGGCTCCGCTATTACATCGCAGAATGACATCAGTGCAGAGATCAAGCGAAGAATTACTCTTGCCAACCGTTGTTTCTTCGGTCTAAGAAGGCATTTAAGATTCGGGATTTTGTGAATCGGGATTTTGTGATGCGGGATTTCGTACCCAACCCGTAGTAAAGTCCTCTCTCAGAGAACTAAGGAAACTTTATACAAGACCCTAATCATCCCGGTCCTGCTTTATGGGTCAGAAGCATGGACACTGAAAGATTCGGATAAAAATCTGCTGGGGTGCTTTATGGCGAAGATTCTTCGTGTGATTTTCGGTCCGGTGTATATCGAAGGAGTATGGAGAAGAAAATTCAACGACGAGCTATACAGACTATACAGCGACGTTGACCTGGTCAAAAAGCTGAAAATACAGCGGCTGAGATGGCTGGGGCACGTGGAGCGTATGGACAGCAACGCACCTGCCCGACGAGTCTTTCAATCCAACCCTTATGGGGTACGCAGCAGAGGAAGAACCCGTAACAGGTGGCGCAAACAAGTGAATGACGACATCAAAGCACTTGGTGTGCGCAACTGGAAGCGGCTAGCTAGGGACAGAGCTGGCTGGAGGGGCTTGTTAGTTGAGGCCGAAGCTCATCCTGGGCTGTTAGGGCCATCAAAAGTTAAGTAAGTGAGTTAGAGGAGGGGGAGTTCACACTCATCGACAAGTCGAGCAACCACACACAAATGGAATCTCAAATTATTGAACTAAAACAAAAGTAAATTTCATTAAAAAAAAAAATAGAGAACAATAAAAGATCCGTAAAGAATAATATTTAATACTGAACGCTCAGCTCCAAAAATGGCGGATGTATGTTTTTTCAGGTGAATTCATACCTCTCCAAAATCTTCAGTTCAAACAGACTTTATGATACCACACATTGATTTCAATTCGGTGGCCTTAATAGATATCCCTACAAGGGATTTCTGGAAGGAAAACCGGGTCATAAATGCAAATGATGTATCGGTTTATGAGGCAGTAAAGCATCTGCCCGACCAGAATTCACCAGAGCTTCCTCGAAGACGCCAACAATAGGTGGTCACAGATTCACACATTTCGGATTTCGAAAAATCTTTGGCCGGATATTTCAAATAAAAAACTGAATACTTACTCTCGATAAGCAGGCCTCAACTATTCCTATTGATTAGACTCCTAACTGGTCAAAACTCAATGGGAACCCAATTAAACAGAATGGGCATCAGCGCGTCTGACCTTTGTAGAGTGTGTCATGATGAAGAGGCGGAGGAGGGTTCATTTTATTTCCTTTGTTAATGTCCTAGCCTAGCTAAAACAAGAAAAACAGCCTTCAGAATACTTTTTCGACGAAATGGGCCACACCTCGTCTCTGCCAATAAGGAACATCCTGTAGTTCATTTGGAATTCGGGATGGTTCAGGGAGTTACCCCTAACCTAATCTTCGGCTTACTCCTTTCCTAACCCTTCCCTTTTCCTTCATTTTTTCGCAAATCCTGTGGAGCGCAACCGATCCATTGAGATGCCGAATCAACACCCTTTATAACCTATCTTATCTGAAAATTTTGAAGTTTCATGCGTATAAGTGATCTCTTTGATGCGCTTTGAAAATAAGGTTCCTACGCAATCTTTCTTTTTTTTTAATTTTACAGCCAAATCGAAGACATCAGGACATGCATTAAAATTGTTTTAAATGTAATTTGCGCTAGAAATTTCGACATCTATTATCACACAAGAACCTTATAGCATGTCCGATGTCACTTATTCATTGTGTGTAGTGATTGATTGTGACATACCGTAAAATTACTTTAATGGTGGAATTTCCTTATTTTTTAACAAAAAAAATTATATCAGCTTAAACAAACAAAAATTTATAATCCAATTTACGAAACAATTGTTTGTTTTGAAGTTTTGAATTGATTTCGGAACCAGGGCCGTAGTGTCCATTGGGGCGACCGGGGCAATGCCCCCTAATGAACTCTAAATTTAGATCCTACATATAAACTCACTGTGAGGTGAATTCAATTAACCGATGTATTACACCAATTGTTAGTGTATCCGCTAATAGATTTCATTATACTCGAATGGTGCTCTGAAAAAAATGTCCAAGTAGTTTGAGTTCGGTATTTGAAAGAGTATGAGTACACGATCCAAAAACCATATTTTGCACAATTGTACCTAGTGTCGTTATGCCGCCATTTTGGTTTTAACGGCTAATTCTTTTTTTCACACGTAATTCACGTAGTTTTTATCGCAGACAAGAAATTGTATGTGTCATACTTGCAAGCAGAGCTGTAAAGTAATTAAATATATTGTGACTTAAGTACTACTGAAGTACAATTCGTAGGTACTCAAAATTTTTAAGTACAAGTACAATTCCTCGGTACTTGTACTTGAAAATTTTAAGTACCCGTACCGCGGAATTGTACTTGTACTTAAATTCCACTGAGGAATTTAAAACATTTTTATTCATTACTTTAGTAATTAAATACTGTACTTAAATACTTTTTCAAATACTTTTAATTCCTTAAGTACCTACTTATAATTCTTTTTAAATTCATTTTGTAAAAAAAATATAAGAAAAACAAAAGGAATTAAACGGAATCAAAAGGAATTAAAAGTACTTAAGGAATTAAAAATATTTGAAAAAGTATTTAAGTACAGTATTTAATTACTGAAGTAGTGAATACAAATTTTTTAAATTCCTTTGTGGAATTTAAGTAAAAGTACAATTCCTCGGTACTGGTACTTAAAATTTTTAAGTACAAGTACCGAGGAATTGTACTTGTACTTAAAAATTTTAAGTATCAAGGAATTGTACTTGTACTTGTACTTAAGCTTAAATTATACAGGTCTTGCAAGAAATAAAATTTTCTACAAATTAAGTTTTGTAACTTTTTTCGCTCATTGCTAGTAGTTGGAGTGAATTTTGTAAAAAAAAAAGTAAGGGTTGATTTTTATGTGTCATATAAACCTTTTCAGCTCAATATTTTCGAATGAAATAAGTTCCATGAAAAATGTTAGAATTGGCCACTATTTTTATTATAAAAATTCTTCATTGTCTTCGAACTATCCAGATATGCACCGCTCGTTTTTGACTTTTCCTGTTACCACAGCAAAAGCGGTAGGATCTTTTTCATATAAAGCACCATGGAACACCAAAAGCAATCGATGAGTTCGATTCTGTAAAATTCAGAAAAAAATAATTTTTTTTTTGTTGAAATTTATTTAACCAAAGCTAAGGCTTACATTGAGACATGTTTGGTTTTGCCTTGGGGCCCCACAAGCTCTAGCTATTGCCCTGTTCGGCACCACTCCAAGTTTTGAGATAAATTTAACACATTGACTGCCACCGTACAAAAAAAACCATCATCAAAAGTTCAAACTGTAATTATCGATTCATATTGTTTATTACTCGTGTGTTCAGTGTTCTGTTGTTGTCTTTTCCCATTTGTGACGTATTATACGTGTTTTTGGATTGTGTCTACCGATGGCTCACATGGCACTCTTTTAATATTGCAATTAATATGGTGCCATGTGTACCACCGGTGGTCACACATATTATTCCGTTATTTCGATTTAGTCTTTTCTTTAGTTTGCAGGTTATTCATATAAAAGTGTGACTTTATATTATATATTTTCAATGGCAAATAAAGAAGCAATTCCAACTAAATTATTTTACGGATATAGAAACCAAGGTGAAGATTCTGTTGGTGACTTGGTCTTGGAAGAGTCAAATTCTAGTGACTACGTACCAAATTGTTTTAAATCTAGTGACTCGGGTGATTTAGAGAATAATTACGTATCCTCAGAGGATGAAGACGATGTGGTTGTCGATATTCGATTTCCATCCAACGATTGTATGGGCGACTGTTAGCGGAAGGTCACTCAAGACGTTTACGTTTCATGATGAATCATCTACACCTGGGATATCTAATCTGGAAACCAGATCAATAAAACTAATTGACTTGCTTAGATTGATGGTTACGGATGAAGTCTATGAACTGATAGTGTTCCAAACTAATTTGAATGCATATCAATTCTTGGGAAAATCCACAGTTACTCGAAGATCTCGAATAATGAAATGGGATGATAATTGAGATAAAAAAGTTTCTTGGATTAGTGATTTATATGGGAATTATGTATCCTGCAATTTCCTTGTACTGGAGAACAAGACAAATTCAAAACTGAAAAAAAACTTAAAAAGTTATTGGTCGTAAAAACTCTGGAATTGAAATTGCAAAGTGCAAGGATAAACGTGACGTGCTCATGCTTAGCACGAAACACAACTTGGAAGTTGATTCCACAGGCAAGAGAAATCGAAACAACGAGGAAATAAAAAAGTTATTTGTATACTTGGTTGTTTTTAACCGTTGTTGTTGTTTTTGGAGAGACAAATTTTTAAATTTTTGAAGTCAAAATATATATATATGTATAATTGTATATACCTACTTTAAAAAAAGTCATAATATTTTTTCTAGAAAATATTTAAATCTACAAAATAAGTTCAAAATAATTTCCGTCAGATTCGTCATTTAAGAGTAAAGAACCGGTATTTTCAACCTTTGGTGATTTTTTAATGCTCCTAGAAACAAATGTTTATAAGGCGTTACATAAGGATAAAATTTAGCTAAAATGTGTTTTCTATAAAACCTACCGTTTAGAAGATGTAAGCAAAAAAGCTTTATTTTTGACGCTACTGAAGTAACAATATCGCTCATTAAATAGAAGAACGGCATAACTCAAAAAAACTTCAAACTTCAGAAATGGTAATTTAAAGATTGCATGGCTGTATTTCATGTTCAAAAGGGTAGTTATGTGCATTCAAGAGGACACAACCGTCCACAGGTTTTTCTCAAAACCCACCTCTTTCTACCAACTCCTGAAATCGTGGGACATCTACTACGGCGGGTGCTTCAAGGAGCATGGTCAGCGACTTTTTGGTTGCGGTTTTGTGATAAGGGGAAGACTTAGGCTTGGGCTTCCGAGGTGTAAGCGAGCGCCTGGTCACAATCCACATCAAAAGCAAATTTAAGAACATTACGCTGATCTGTGTTCACGCCCCCCATGAAGAGAGAGATGACTCAACCAAAGAAGCATTCTACGATCTCCTGGAGACAACGTATGATATATACCCGAAGTACGACGTGAAGATCATTCTTGGTGACTTCAACGCAATATTCGGAAAGGAGGGCATCTTTGGTTCGATAGTCGGAGGACACAGCCTTCACGACGAAACGGACACAGGATGGCAGACTTTGCGGCGGGGCGAAATGTCATCATCTCAAGCACCTGTTTCCCACACCTTGCGTGATCAACGAAACGTCAACCAAAACGACCACTTTGCGATAGACGCGATATATGCTTCCAGTATCTTGGGCGTCCGAACGGTTCGAGGGGCCAATATTGACTCGGATCACTACCTGGTGGTAGCTAGACTACGTATGCGGATATCCATGACGCTACAACGCAGAGCAGATGCTGTGAAAAGGAACGATGTCGAGAAGCTTAAATTACAAGAGACCACTAGAACTTTTGCAGACCACGTAACTCTTAATTTCACAGGAGGTCCGCCACCGGCATCAAGTGCAGAGGACCAGTGGAAATACTGTCAACAAGCCATCAGAAGTGCCGCCTGATGTGCTGGGTTTCACTAGGCGACCACAACGAAACCCATGGTTCGATGAAGAGTGCCGGCTGGCGCATGCAGCTAAGGACGAGGCCTACCAGGCAATTCTGCAGACTCCAACAAGAGCTGCTGAGAAAGTAGTCCGGGAGCTCTGCGGGATGAAACGAAAAGAGGAACACCGACTTCTCAGGAGGAAAAAGAGAGAGCACGAGAAGAGGGTGGCCTAGTCGATTGAGGGTTGTAGCGGCGGACGAGATGTTCGAAAATTTTATCAGGGGGTGAAACGATCCACCCAAGGATACAAAGCTAGAACGGAAGCCTGCCGAGCTGAGAGTGGGAATATGGTAGTAGACACACAGTCAGTTCTGAGGATCTGGAAAGAACACTTCTCTAGACTGCTTAACGCCGAAGACAGCCAAAGGTTTCGCTCCGTCCACCCGACCTAAACGAAGTGCGGCTGGCGATATCCAAACTTAAGTCGTACAAGGCTGCTGGTGCGGATGGCTTACAATTTATTTATATATATATTTTAATCAGCGGGAGATGAATTGGTTAGGAGCATACACCAGCTCATCTGTAAAATTTGGTCGGATGAAAGTATGTCCGATGAATGGAACCTCGGTATAGTGTGCCCCATCCATAAGAAGGGAGATGTTCTGAAATGCACCAACTACAGAGGAATTAGTCTCCTAAACGTCGCTTATAAAATCTTGTCGGCTATCCTGTGTGACCGTCTGAAACCTTTTGTCAACGATCTTATCGGCCCCTATCAGTGTGGTTTAGGCCAGGCAAGTCAACCGTCGATCTAATGTTCACACTCCAACAGATTTAAGAAAAATCCCGGGAATTCCAGATCGATACACACCACCCATTTATCGATTTTAAGGTAAGTCCGTAAAGCCACTAACAACGGCTATTAAGACTAGTACCGTAAACTAATTTAATATTCGTAAACTAATTTAATTTTTTAATTTAAAAGTACAAATATTTGGTGTTTTAAATCAACCACCGGGACCACCAATACGCTCGGTAAATTTCGGTCCAAAAAATTAGTCTCCATATCGCTTTGGATCCCTTTGAGCTTGTTTCGGTTTTCCGAGATAAAACCGACATTTTTCTCATCTCCTCGTGGCCAGAACTACTTTAATTCTTAAGCAAAATATCTATAAATTGTGGCGCTTATCAAAAATATTTTGTTAAATACATTTTTTTATCTGTGCAATATTTACCAATTTAAAAATTATTTTAAACCATTCATTCATGCACCTTGTATAGAGTGTAGGTACAACAATTGAAATAAGACAAGGGTTTACCTTCCCTAAGATAAAATTTCAAGAATATTCTACCTAATCTAACATTCACATATTATTCAACAGAGAATTTTAAACAAAGAAGATCTTTTCGATTCTTCTTAAAGGATGTTTAAATGGTGTTCAGTTAATTGGCTCTAAAAGGACTTGGAGGAAATTAAAATCTACCAGGAAACCAAATACCAAGACACGAGGATGCGTGAACAAAGTTTCATTTTTATAAAATCACGAAACAAACAAAAAATACCCTTCACGAATCTTATACCACTGACTTAGTAGTAAAGGTATATAGAGGGACAAATGAGGAGGGGTACATGATACACGTATCTTATAAATTCAACACCGTTTTGTCGCCAAATGCAAATGAATGCGCTTAAAGGCTACATTGAACATTTAAACCAAAAACATCGATATGTTAGCCGGATTGGTTGCACTCTAGCACTCTAGCACCAGCAAATCAGCACCCCAGCACCAACCTCAATCTCGAAACCAAATGGGCGAATAGCACGTTCTGCACTGATCTGGCGCACATACTATCATCATCGCGACATTCTGGTGGCTGTGGAGCACCACACGTGATTTATCGGAACCGAAAACTTAGAGATGCTATACTCTCGTCCAGAGATCTTAAATTATCTGTCGATCGCAGCTCACAAGGACTCGTCGTCTTCGTCGTTGTCGTCCATCGTCCATTTGAGAGCAGAATTCCGTTGAATTGCATGTTAAAGACACGGCGACGCTACATAATGGCCAGGAAGAGATTTTCGCCTTTCGCGCGATTCCATCGAGACGACTTTCTAGACTCGAAGAGCTAATTCCCATCCAGCAACAGGTATCGACCAAAAATGTATAACAACACGACTCGAATGTCTTAAAGGAGTGTGCCTATGCCTGCTTCAAGTATTCGTTCATTGCTTTTATTTTGTTTTATAAGGCGAGTTCTTTGTATTGATTTCTCGGCTCTCGCACCTCCGCGTATATCTGAGCCCGTTTAACTGATGTCTCGCACCAAAACTCAATCTTGTTGCGTACCTCCTCAATTTACGGATAGATTGGTGTTGCTTAACATGGTCAGGGGGCTGGAAGTACACGAGTGTTATAGAGGTACGAATCGAGAATCGACTGTTCTGGCTCTGTCGCTGATATTCGCCTTCACCCAGGACCAAGCCACAGCAAGCTACTAATAAAGATCTCAGGTGTGAACATTTTATTTCGCATTTAATTGATGACATTGGGTGAGGAATTTTTCGGTGGTATTTTTGGTTTTCAGTTAACAACAACGTTGATGGTGTCAAGCAGTTGTTGCTGATGCTGCGGGATTTATATTTATTTTGTTTTCTGTTCTTTTTTTTCATTTCTGTTTCCATCTTGTCGCTCCCTTGTCGTCGAGTTCCAGAATTATATACACAAGTATTTCAAGTCCAACGATCTAAATCGCTTAATTTTCTGCTGTTTGTTTCTTCGAAGCCATCTGGCTGCAAAAATCGTTACGTGAATGTCGGTTGCAGTGTATAATTTTGTATGACAAAACGATAACAAGACTTTAATTTTGTGAAACAATGAATTTATACGATGTTATGGATGGTATTTGATGGGAATTGAAAGAAGAAATAACTCAGGGACATACAATTTTAATCCAGATTTAAAATTTATTTGAGGTTAGAACCTTAATTAAGTTTAAGGTAGATCTTGTTGAGGAATAAGCATATGTAGTTTGAAAAAACTTAAGATCGAGAAATGTAGGAATGCTTTGTAAAAAATCATAAATTTTTGTGTAATGCCGGTATTGCAGAACATAAGCAATATTATGTAGGTACTAACACTACTATATCCATAAACGTTTAAAGAGTTACGAAGAGAAAAGTATCTTTTCTCTCCATTCTGCGTTGAAAGAAGAGGCTCACCTCAAAGATGTGGAGGAGTCATAAGATCGGAACAACATTCAGAGTTTTCATCAAAAAGCTACATGTTCCTAGAACTAGAATGTACGCCTTTTCAAACACAAGCACCTAATAGAAGATGTGTGTATTTGAACACCGTTTTCAACAGCTGCTAAATGGTCATTACGAAGAGCGAGTTATAATAATAAAGACCCTATTCCACCTCAGTAAAGAAGAAGTAGGTAAGGTTATACCAAAGCTTAAGAACAACATAACGACTTGCTCGGAATCGAATGGCTTACCAGTTGAATTCTATAAGTGTAAGGGGATGCATGATCAAACAATGGAGAATGGACTAATAGGTTATCGTGCCTTATCTTCAAAAAGTCCTCTGAACCGAAATAATTATCAAGGCATATCACTGCTAAACATCACATTCGTAAGATACTATCGAACTATCGGACGTTCTGTGTGGCTTTTGATCTGAAAGATCAGTCATAGGTCATGTTCTTCACACTGAATCAATTTCTGCAAAAGACCAACGAATTTCAAATCGAGATCTATGATATGTTGGTCGTAAAGTGTGTCAAATAAGCTTATTTTCATCCAAAGGAGGTCTGTGCGGCGACTGACGAACTTAGAATACCGAAAATACTGATTTAGCTTTATCGGATGACAATAACAAAATACGCGGTATAATATGCGATTAGAAAACAGCTCCTCACAACTATTCCAAAGTCCCCTTTCAAAACAAGAAACTGATCTACTTGTTTTGTAAATTTTAGATTCTAGGATCGAAGGGCACGATGTAAGGTGTAGGTGAGTGAAAAAGATCAGCTACCAATGATTTGAAGAAATATTTACGGCGTAACTTTAAAAAAACTAACCGTAGATCCGTTCATCCAACATACTTTACGGGGAAACAGAAAAAAATGTCTGGTAATTTATTTTTATTTTTGTGAAACATGCACAGGCTAACATTTTGACTTTGAGGCTAATTTTCTCCAGAAAATGCGTAATAAACATAAAATTTTACTTTTTTTCTGAACGAACGTATACCTTTTTAAAATAAAGGCATAAACGAAGTTTCTATCATTAGTATAAACACATCATTTTTTTTCTTATAATATACTCAAGTACCATGTCCTAAAATATTATTGAGGAATTAAGGGACACCATGTATAAAATACTTAATGAAGAACAGGTGAATCTAAGGTGCAAAATTATTATGATAGCACGACTTTTAGTTGTGAAGGTAGAAATGGCAGCCACGAGCAGCCTTGATCGGTGACACAATTCGAGCAGCAATGTGGCATTGTGCAAGCATAACTCCTTTGACCTGTGGATGATATGATTTCGATTCAAGGGATTTATGATCATACCCCCCTTTGGATCACCGATCAGACCACGCACCGACCCACCCCGACAACAATATTCCAAGCTAGGCAATTTGTTCGCTGGCCCATTATAGACGCGAAAGATATGAACCCTCAAAGGGACCTTCCAGTTAGAAGCCCGGGTGTAATAATCCAGTGCAAGGCCGTAAGCGTAACTAGTTAATAGGTTAATATAAGATGGGTCTACACTTTTTAACGAAAAAGGTATAAAAAGAAGGAAGTACATTTTGAAACATTTATTTCTTTCTCCTACCTTTTCTTGAAAAAGTGTAGACCTATCTTATATTAACCAATTAAATTCGATGATAATAAATAAAACAATTAAATTCGATGATCATAAATTATTATTGTCCACAGCAAAGTCTATACAAATGTATAGACACTGCCTCAGGGCCGGCCCCAGCCAAACTTGCGCCCTTTGCAAGATTTGTAGAAAGGGCCCCTTTTTTATATTTTCACACATTCACTGATACACATGCATAAGCCATTCTAATTTACCCAGGAGGTAGACTTCAATGCGTTTTTTAATAGGGTATCCCCGGTAGGCCTAATCCTCAGTAACAAACAAATATGTTTACATACATATACAATAATTGTATGTATCAAATGTAATAAAAGTACATATTTACAAAAAAACAATAGTTAATAAATTAAAAACAAAATAAAATAAAAATTCATTAAAAAAAATAAATTAATTAATTAATTAATTTAAAAACAAAATAATATAAAGCTATATACATACATATACATATACAAAATAAATAGGAACTTTAGTTAATTTTATTCAGGAAAAAAAAGTACAAAAGTTAAATTTTTTTTGTAAAAAAGTTATTTTATTTTTGTAAAAAAGTTATTTTTTTTTTGTAAAAAGTTATTTTTTTGTAAAAAAGTAATTATTTTTTTGTAAAAAAGTTAATTTTTGTTTGTAAAAAAGTTATTTTTTTTTGTAAAAAAGTTTAATATTTTTTTGTAGAAAAGTTAAATTTTTTTTGTAAAAAAGTTAATTTTTGTTTGTAAAAAAGTTATTTTTTTTTGTAAAACAGTTAAATTTTTTTTTGTTAGAAAGTAATTTTTTTGTAAAAAAGTTTTTTTTTTTTCGTAAAAAAGTTAAACATTTTTTTGTAATAAAGTTATTTATTTTTTGTAACAAAAAGTTTTTTTTTTTGTAAAATCGCATTGCAGCTTTATACAGTCAGTGAGTCAGGGAAGAGCGTTAAATATTTATTTTAATACTTACATTTTCCCCATCTGCGTTTTTTTGCGAAATTTTTGAGCTGTTCTTTATTTTCGGCCTCATCAAACCTTCGCCTTTTTCTAAATTCTGCCCGAAGGCTTTTTTATCATAAACACTCTCACAAAATACGTCACTTCTATTAAAAACTGATAGCTATTTATTTAATCTTAACAAACTTAACTTTTTCCATTCTATTAAAATTTCCATCTCCTGTGTAAGTTACAGGTGTGCAATAGGAAAACCTGCACGCTCTGACCCATGATTCCGTATAAATAAGTTTTTTTTTTAATTTTCCCATGTTAGTTTAGATACTCAGTGTTAGCCCGATCAATTTAGCAATTCTATCAAAGTTAAAAGAAGTACAAAATGTTTTGATGCAGTTAGGTTGCAATGATGGAGTAGAACATGAATGGAGTGTGCCCGGAATTTTGGATTTTGTGTTTTGTCGATTTGCAGGCTTATTTTGCATTTCTCGCTAAAAATGGTTTTACTCAAACTTATAGATAATTAAATTTTCTACCTTTTTTATTTTTTACAATTTTTTTGTGAAATTATTATTTGTTGCTTAAAATAAGCAAAAAGTGATAAAATTAGGATATTTCCCCCGTTTTTTCAACTTTTGGACCATTTTTATTAAAAATAAGTGTGACATACAAATGGAAGAGTTGTAGAAGACTTAATACAAATTTCGAGAACACAACATTTTCGAACGACGATCACGGCCTGGAACTCGATCAACACAGATATATGGCAAAAGCAATCTTATCCACAGCCAACAACTTGTATTCAATGTTTGTTTACGACTTTACTGCAATCTCAATCTTTTTGGTGGACATTCAGCGTCAGTATTTATTGGATATTGCGTTTCTCTCTGAATCACTTTTCTCGAACTGCACAGAGAAATCGTCTAAAATTTCCTCGTCCTTTTCCTCTTCGATTTTATTATTCGGGGCATTTGTTCTTAAATTAAAGAATTCGAATTCATTTGTTCTCTAGCATTTGTTGCAGTAGCTTCAGAACAAAATTTTTATCATGGCAGAATGCTTTATATGTTAAAAGTTCATTGAATATTGTCGAAATTTCTTCTGTTAAGAAAAAGCTGTTACCAGCAAGTATCGAAAGAGGTGAGAAAGATCACCAAGAGGAACTGAAAGGATTTCATTCAGTGACAATCCATTCAGTTTGTTGGCGTTATTTTCATAGCCCTTCACGGTGGTAAGAAGGCAGAAAAATCCCTCAATCATCTCAAATACGAATCATTCTTCAAATCTGCCGTTAAGAACAAAAATAATTTATCGAAAATACCACCATCTGAATTATCCGCACGTCAGCATTCATTGCTGGTTTTTATCAAGTTCAAAAATGGCTGGGAGTTGAGCTGGAACCAACAGAATGGGGTGGAAAACAACACCACGGTGCCTTCAACCTATCGATAATGACGCATCTCCTGCACCAGAAAGGATTATATTTCCCTTTTACGAACAATTTCTTGCAAATGCAAGACGGGCAGTGGAATAGCTTGCGGCTGTCGAAAACCTGGACTTCAATGCTTTATGGTGTTAATTTGTGCACAAATGCCTTAAACCTACTAATCGACGAGGAAAGCGACGACAAAATTGTATACAATTTATCTGTGTAGTTCGAGAAAAGTTGCACCGAAGAAACTGAGATTATAGTTGGTCTTCAGTCTCAGTTCCTTCGGTGCAACTTTTCTCAGAGAGAAACGCAATCTTCAGTTAATACTGAAGTTGAATGTCCACCAAAAAGATTGAGAATGCAGTAAGGTGCAATAAACATTGAATACAAATATTTTTCTGTGGATTAGGCCTACTGGGGAAACCACGTTAAAAAACGCAACGAAAACTCTACCTCTACGGTGGTGTGGAAATGTGTTAAATCGCTTCCGGCATGTCTCTGTGTTGATCGAGTTCCCGGCCATGATCTATTCGTCGTACGAAAATGTTGTCTTTTCAAACATTGTAGGGAATTTAGTCTTCTAAAACTCTTCCATTTGAATGTCTCACTTATTTTTAATAAAAATGGTCCAAAAGTTGAAAAAACGGGGGAAATATCCCAGTTTCATTACTTTTTGCTTATTTTAAGCAACAAATAATTATTTCACAAAAAAATTGTCTTAACAAAAAAGGTAGTAAATTCAATTATCTATAAGTTTGATTATGACCATTTTTAGCGAGAAATGCAAAATAAGCCTGTAAATCGACAAAACACAAAATCAAATTTTGGTCTAAAACGGTGTTTTCATGTTCTACTCCATTTTTGCAACCTAACTGCATCAAAACATTTTGTACTTCATTTAACTTCGATATATTGTGAAATTTTGTCTTAAATTATCGGGCTACGTCTAAAAAAAAAAACTTGCACATCCATTGACTATGGTAGTAGTAGGTAGCACAGCAACCTACCTTTTTCGGAGACATTTTTTTTTTTCGTAGATGAGAAGTCACATTCAGAAGAGGTAAGGTGCATAATACAAAACCTGCACGTTCTAGCCCACATGATTCAGTATGAATAAGTATTTATCGTTGTCATATTGTCTATGTTAATTTTGGGACTCAGTGTGCATGAAATAAATCTTGCACACATGAGGTGGCATAGAACTTTTTTGTGTTGAAATTTGTTCTCTTTTTTTTTTCTTTTGTACGAACAGGGTGAAATATTTGGAAATTAGGTAGGTAGGATTGAACTTGCATGGGTCTGGTGGGATTTTTGATTCTATGATAACTTGAGTTAAATTTTCCTTGAATGCAACAATGAAAGTGATGTTAGTTAGTGTGCAAGAAATAACTTAGCACGGTTGTGGTGGATGTTATTTTGAGATTATTTGAAGAATGTTTGTGGTTAAAATGCAAATGGCAGTACATATTTGTTTGTGCAAGATCAGATTACATTTTCTTGCTCCTGGTAATGCGCCCCCAGAATTTTGCGCCCTGTGCATTTGCACATCTTGAACATATCGTTGGTCCAGCCCTGCACTGCCTGCGTACTTGTCAACTGAAGAGCATCTTATAACTTATACTACGTTTTCACTAGGCTAAATGAGGTGATTTCGTTGCAAATTTCCAAACTAAATCCAAATTACCTCATTTTCCATACTAATTCTCTTTCCAAATGAGCTTATTTCAATCAAATTTGAACGAAATTAGATTGGAAATTAAGTTAATGTATCCAACGGGAATTAATTTAAAAAGCTCGAAACAAAATTGGGAATTTGCAAACAAAATTCTTTTATTTTTCAGTTTTAATGAGCGAATTCAGCCCCAAATGTCTGTAGTAACTGTTAACACTTACCCTGGTTTTATTGCTGGAAAGACCAATAACATGTTTTCGAGTATATTATGTACTATGCCTGTTTTTTTTACGGTGTAGGTACATTTCTTTCTAAATCCTTCGTGTGGTTTTCGAGTTTTCCCAATCAAAAAATGGAAAAAAAAACATCTTCAGTTATATGTTTGAGGTTAATTATGTACTCGTATGCCAATATATTTTTCTCAAAAAAACAAAAACAAAAAAAAATAGTCACGATACCTGAAATTGAACTAAAACTCTTCAAAAATGTATTCAAGCATTTTGTAGTCAATATCTTCTTTTCGAGAAATAAATAGTTTGTTATTTGACTTCGCTTGGCGACCCTCACACTTTCTTTGTATCCACTATTCCATATTTGATAGGGTCACGTGAAGAGTTTAAGTTGCCGCTACGGTTTTTGTTGAGCTAAATAATTTCACCATATTTAACCATAGCTTCAGACACAACCAAAAAACGTTTATTTGTCTGGCTACGGCCTTGCTCCCAGTAGGCCTCCGTCTGCTCACTCGACATGACGTGAGCTAGTTAGCTCACCATTTGGGGTCTCCACCTACAAATGAACTACAAATAAACTAAATAAATTTAGCAGATATTAGTTTGGGTTATAGTTTTGGTTTGCATGCTATCACTAAAGTTAAGAGGAGGATCGAGGATCTTATGTGAATTATGGCACCTGAACCATCTTCATACTGTGCCACACTAGATCGCCTGGAACTGAAGCAGAAACCGATTCCATCGTGCAATTATCTGGTTTTTAAGCACCAAGAACTCTATACCTGCTCGTGGTTATATATTCCATTTTTAGACTGGAATATTTCAAAAACTAGAACTGATGGCGGAAAATGGATGATGGATTTGATTTCAACACACAAAATTACTTCTACGACGAGTCTTACTTCCTCTTCCCGAACCAGTGTAGGCCATTAAAATCGATAAAAGCTTAGAAATCAACCGATTTCTTGGGATTTTCATCCATTTATCGAGTGAAAAGGGAATATTTTGAAATTTTAAGGGGCAGTTACTTGTGTTTGTTTATTATTTATTGAGCATCCCGAGAGAGCCAAAACAAATCTATTTTAGTCGGTGAAACCAAGTTTGATACGCGATTTTCTTGATAATATTTTGATTTTGTGGAAAACACGTGTTTTTACATAAAAAACGGCAGCGGGGTCTGGAAGTACTATATTTAAAAATTTCCAAGACATAGAAATACTTGTGTGGATATCCTCTACATTCTACTAGATGCACGAGATCCATTTTGAATGGAATTAAATATATTTTCTTAACTTTAAGTTATTTTCTGTAATTCGGTGGGTAAAAGAAAATTTATTCCATAAAATGAGACCAGAATTGAGGTATTCCAATTCAGAGGCTGATCAAATTTTGTAGAAGCTAAAAAAAAGAATTAGAAAGTCTACTACTGGAGTGGACAACAAAGATGACCCGATTCAATAAATCAGGAGAGTGCGATAGTAAAGTAAGTTGAAAATGGTTGGAAAATAGACGAATATAAATTTTCTGGTGGCATACACTAATTTTTGATAAAGCATAGAACATGGTTGAAAAGTTTTTTTTTACAACATATTTTCTTTTAAATGAAAGCAGTTAGCGGAAATAAATGAAAATTCGAAGAGAAGATCGGTACTGATGAGACAGTGAGCTTTTGCAGAACTGCAAATCACTTTTTTTCTTTACCTATCTGTTTTATAAAAAAAAACTCCTTCTACACACATCTAAACAAATTTCAGCGAAGATCTCATTGACAATGAGTGTCAGTTCGGAAAAGACCAATCCAGGTGCAAATACTTGTCAATGAACTGACAAAGGCATTTTGTCAAAAATTCTTTGTCTTTGAAAAGACAAACTAATTTGTATCAATTAAAGACACAAGCGGAAATGAATTGGCAATTGTGTCGTTCAAAGACCGAATTGACAGCTGTCAAACTGTGTCAATTCAACGACGAGTGGAAACCTAGCATTGTGTCCAGTTTTTCGGGACGCAATCCCCCTGGTAGTAGCCCGTAGCGTAATGGTTAGTGCGGTCGACTGTCACGCTGGAGGTCTGGGATCGCTTCCCAGCCTCGTCCACCTAAAAAACTAAAAAGTTTTTTTTCAGGGCTACTGCCTCTTGCGAGGAATTGACAAATGCTCCAAGAGTATCAGTTGTCACGAATAAGTGCTTCTCGTCTAGCCGTTCGGATGCGGCATAAAATTGTAGGTCCCTTCCATTCCTGTCGAAAGACGCACACAGGAATGGTTGCGAGTTGTTAGTCACTAGGCCCTGGTTCTTCATGAGCCGTTGTGCCACCCGATTTATTTATCCCCCTGGGAAAATCCGCCATTTTAGAAAACGCGACTTGAACTTCGAAACACTGAAACTATTGATCTTAGAGGAAAAATTATCTTTCGTTCATACATACATTTTTTTCGGTGCGGGCATTATTTTCAAGGTTATGTCGTTTTATATTTTTTTTTTTTACATTTACACATTTTTGTAACTTTTGACAGCAGCATCGCATCATCTTCAAAAACATATCAAAATGTTGAAAATTTAGTGTTCTAAAATTCTTATTAGGAAAGTAATTCACGTGACTTTCCTCGGGAACGTCAAAAATGTATAATTGCAAAAACTGGACATAAGAATTTCTAATAGCCCTCTTTCAGGTATAAAAAATTCAGCCGTTCAATATTTCGTTCCATAAAACGATTGTTTTTGTTTGCTTATTTTCCTGTACTATTTCTTAAAATCAAAAAAGAGCCCAGCATGATGCCAATGAATTTGTTGTTAATCAATAATAATGACTTCTCTAATACTAAAAATGTAAATCTTATCAATCCTTTTAAAGCTAATTGATTTTTTTTTTAATAACAACTCAAGGCTTTTTCGAAGAACCTCCTTGAAATGCATTTAAAGTTACAATGCACAGGCACACATCCCGCTCTATCATAATTACTAATTTAATGTAATTAAATAAGTCAAAGAAGTATACCAACTCAATTTTTCCACATTTTAATTGCAATTAAAATAGCAAAAAACGCATTAACTAACAACAACAAAAATAAAAGAAAAAAAAAAAAACGACAAAAAATTAATAGAAACAAAAAAATAAAAAATAAACAAAACGTCAGATAAAATGTATCGAATTATCCATAAAGCAAACTTACTGCATGCACATCGCGTATCTCTAGAATTATCACTTTCCAACTGATTCCCTGCGCGACTGTCAAGATTTCTTATCACTTTGATTGACGACTCACCACAGCTGAAGTGAAGAAGAGGCACTCTCTATACTATAATATATCTAGTGTAGTAGTGCCAAAGCGCAGAGGCATAGTTAACTCAGTTCCAGAGCTCCAAACAAAATATATACGAAATGCCAACATACATACCTACAAGTATAAGTTTAAGTATATATAAACGAATTCCTCAGCCCATTAATGGAGGACTGCATTACAGCTCCTTCCCTTTTAGCCTCACATCAAAGTTTGTTCTTTCCCCGCACCAAAACATTGGCATCGTGGTGCCTGATGGTGAGGTATCCCACAGTTTTGATTTATTCATAGAGCACGCAGATACACTACCAAGTACCAATCCCATCAACGAAGTACCTATAGTATATACAGAAGCCAATGAAGTAGGTGTTTGCGCGTTCAACTTCTGCAAAACAACATTGCGTGAGAACTCGACTGGATGTTCGCAGATGCGGGAATAAAGAAATGGCCAAAACCACGAAGCCATCAGGAGCGCTATACCCCCACCCCCCACTACCACCATTAAAATTCAAAATCGGGCATACAAGACGAAGAAGGATTCCCGCCAATGAAGAGTAATAAAATGCAATTTCCTTCAAATTTATATAAATTGACAACAATTGAATCGATTGGGGGATCAGAAGGACGACTCACAGTTGGGCAGATTGTATGGTATAATTGGACAAAAAAAAAAAAAAAAAAAATTATACCTAAAGTTTGAGTTTTTCTATGTTAGAACAAAAAATTAAGTAGGCAAAAGAACACACAGACAAACAAATAATTTAAACAATGTTTTATAGCTTTTTTATAGCAACATACTTCAATTTTTAAATAATAGCCCTGTTTTCTGGAAAAGTGTTTAGGCAGCCAATCAATTTTGTACATACGTTCTTTTCTTAATTTGTTACCCCAAGTTAAAAAAAAATAAACACCCCTTTTTTATACCAAACATAAAAAAACAAGTCATCCAACACCTCCAAAAAAAATTTCTGAAGGTGGTCCAACTTGGTTCATTTGACACAGTTTGTTCATGTCTACCCAAAAAATATAATCATTTGTTCACTCTCAGGACAAATTTATCCAACTTTGTATACTTTTATAGGAAACAAAAAAGATCGTTTAGGGCCCCAAATTAAATTTCAAAGTAGTGCAACCAATCTAAAATCATGAATGTACATACGGCAAACAAATGTTGATTAAAAAAATATTCAATTTTTTATAGCAACTTAAAAAAGTAAAATAAATATCTTATCTCATCACAAATTAAGTTTTTAAGCCAGCAATAAATATTGTGACGACAAAAGAGCCAATTTGGTTCCATTAAACCAAAATTTTATTATGGGGGGGGGGGCTAAATTGGTGATTTTGATAAAAGCTATAAAAAGAAATATATTTTGTATTTTTCAACCGTTTATTTTTATGGATACAAGAAAAAATGGACATTCGGTGGACAAACTGGACAACTTTATTGATTTTATTAGTTGGTATAAAAAAGTTATTTTGAATTTTGTTTCCATATTTTTGTGTTCAACAGACATCGCATTTGGTCCCAGCAACCAACAAAATTTCATTCGAGCAGAAGGTTAAAAGTTACAACTAAATTTATGATTTTGAAAAAGAAATTTTTTGAGCCTTTTTCTATTTTTGATAGTTGCTATAAAAGAAGAAATTTCAAAATTTGTTTCCTTAGGACAAACGATGTTTTTATTTTGTTGGATAGACATGGACAAACGAACGATCCATCCTCTATAATATAAAATGCTGTCTTTTTATTTTTTGTGAGAGTTGCTATAAAAATTAAAATATAAACTTTTTTTTGACTGGGGTGGACAAACGATTCTATTTATGGAAATCTAAACATGGAGACCAGGTTGATAAACTAGCCAAATCGTGCCCACTGCTCAAGGAATTAATTTGGGGTTCTGAACGTCATTTTTTTTGTTTCCTATAAAACCGAAATATTAGATCTTTGATTTTTTTATATGGATATGAATACGAATGGATGCCTACTGAATTAAAAACCGAATTGTCATTAACACCACAACTTTTTTTATCTTTTTATGTTTGCTATAAAAATCGAAATGCTAAATACTTCATAACTGAGAATGGACCGACATTTTTAATGGTTGGACATATGTAGAAAAACGAAATTGATGAGGCATACCCGCACCATCAGCGTTGTTTACTGAGGTAATCAGCTCCACTTAATTATGGTTGAACTCTGATTTTGCTGCTTTTCTATCCCACTGTACGGCACGGCAATCAATAGAATCAACGATTGGTTGGACACGGGACTGAGAGTACCTATACGGATTGACTACTGGTCCACAATTTAAATACAGAAAATTGGATAATTTCCCGTGACAATCAGAATTCTCGTTCCCTTTTGGATTGACTACGATTGATATATGTTTACGCGGACTTCTGGCTGGGCCACCACCACCGCGTTTCCCGATCGCTGATGCTGTTCAATTCTTGGAGAGGCTCTTCTTCTCTGGGGTTTATTGTGAGATTTTCAGGTGAAAATCGTGTGTAGCCCGCTGTATATCTGCTTCTGCATTCTGCAACAACTAAGTTACATCCACCTCCATCACTATCTTTATAATACAAAATGTTTGTGGATAAAAGGCAACAAATGATGGGGGAACAAAACAAAAAAACTGTTTCACTTCTGAGCTGTTGGCTGGACTGGTCCTCGGGCATGTTTTACATATGTCTGCACCTTTGGGCCAAGAGGACAATAACTTAAATAATTCCAACAGCATATCTGCTTGTCTCCTTGCGGTCGTTGTCGTCTTCGTCTTTTGGCTGGTATATCGTCTTGTCTTCGTTGTCGTCCGGGTCCGCTTTCACATCCATATCCTCGCCATGTATTTATATGAAGTCTCCGGTGGCTGCTGGGCATTGCTAGAGCTAGAGAGGGGATGGTGGTCGGGGATTTTGCTTCTTCTTCATCGATGATCGCCATGATCGCCGAAAACGTGATAGGACCACACTGGTTCAATTACGAAAACAAAAGAAGTGTCGCCCTGATCGCTGTCAGCTTTTGTCTTTTGTTCGCCATCGAAAAACTATTTGAAGATTCGTATTATTATTGTTGTCATTTGCATACTCCTGCGGGAGGCGCAGTATAAATAAATATAGCGCGTTGCTGTTGGTGCTCCGCTGATTTGGTGGTGACTCTGGTTCTGGTCTTGTGCTGCTTGTTCTGCTGATGGTCGTCGTTTTCTATTCTGGGCCACATTGCAGCATCATCATCATCTTCATCCAGCACAAAATTGGGTTCTTTTCTCTTCGCAATTCAGACGATCTTTTTCGCATTTTGTATACTTTTTCGATCCAGAGTGTTTGCATTTATAGAACCGTTGGTATACAAACCAAGAGCATTTGCTATAGGTAGTGCACAAAAGGTCCCAATCCAACAACAATTCCTGGGCGCCTGCTGCAGCTTTACCCTTTTCCCAGGGAGCTGGGAATACATTCGTTTTGGCCGTTCTTACCTATATAAATGTGCAGCTAAACAAATGAGCCTTAGGTATACTTTTAGTTGGAGAGGTTCGTGATTCCTGGTAATCGCGTATGGAAAGACAAAAAAGTTTCCTTAATTGATTGGGGATTGCTGGAATATGGGAGTCCTTCAGTCCTTTTCTATACTCCATCGAGCAGGCGGATTGCTTTTCGAGGTCTGTGATGGTAAGCCCATTGTGGAACCACTTGATTTGCATAAATTGTGTTTTTTGCTTAAATTTTAATTAGTTTACCGTTGATGTTTTGTTTTGCAGGTTGGTGAACAAATGAATCAGTTCGACGTGTCTTTGTTTTAAAAGGAATTGATTCTAACTATTGTTTTATATTGTGTAGTCGTTGTTAAAGCCACAAAAGCGTATCCAATTGTGTTTTACTTGCGATATGGGTTTTAAAATTTATAGAAAACTAGCTGTCTCGGCAGATGTTGTTTTGCTCTTTCGATAAAGTAGCGCGCTGAACCTATTTCGACCAAACTTCAATGGGACACTCTCGGACTAATCCAAAGTTGTCCTGAAAATTTGATATGAGTATTGTATATCGTCAACTGAGAACTATGCAGTTACCAAGTTCATGGACTCAGGGGGTGATGTGTGGGTAGAACCCCCTTTGAATGTTAGACTAAGTAGTATTATTGATTTCAAAGTCATTTTTATTTTTGGCCGCAAAAATAGCTTGTTCACTCTGTCAATTATGATTTTAATAATTCGTTCAGTTATTGAGAAATACTTTTACAATCCATTGTTCATTTGACGTCAATAAATTTAAATTCCAACAGTCAGCACAACACACGCAATTGATGGAAGAATGTCTCAGCTGATAGATCGTTTTGCAGCTGAATACGAATATTTGTATTTAATTATAACGTCGTATAACAATTGCCCATAAAACATATAAATATTAGGTTTAAAACTACAACGTAAATGGCACGATTAGTTTGATATATTTTAAGTGTCTGGCTCACGTTAGGCCCCACTGTAGATGTCTGGCAAGTGTCCAATAAAGTTAATGACACCATCCCCTAAGACATATCAAAAATTCAGCTTTGATAAAATAAAGCATTGTTTTAACATTTGTATGCAACTTAAACACTCGCTACCTCTTAATTGCACCCGGATTGAAGATTCTTAATATCCATTTGTTCTTAGCTACCATAGTATCTGTTCGCAGAAAAAATCTTAGCTTTGATAAAATGACTAATGTCTGGCGCCCTGGGCTCTTAGTCTATAATATTTGTCTGAAATTATCTGAAAGCAATATTAATACTTTCCTAAATGGTCTCATAATTCCACGAAAATCTTGCAATGATCAACCAAAAGACCTTAAAATATTTTTGGCGTTACTGTGTATTCATCCCAACACGATGGGCCCTACCAATAATAAAATTTAGTATAACGACTTAAATATTTAAGTAAAATGGACCATAATTATTGTACGGGCTCTAAATAATAAACCAACCATGGTATGACTTATATATTTAGGGGACCCTAAATAATGAATATTACATGTCATGGACTCTTAAACATGAAACATAACATGTATGGTTCATTTTATATAGTCCAAACAATGATCTAATTTCCTTAAATATTTAAGTCGTTATTAAATTTTATTATTGGTAGGGCCCAATAAGTTAAATTCATTTTTTTTCTCAGTATTTTGATATTAAAACTGAGAAAAACCGAAAATGTTTAGTTCTCAATTTAGCGGGTGTTGCCTTAACGTCCAACAATTGTCACTTTTTGGCAAAAAAGTGTTTAAAAACAGGTGTGTATTTGAATGCTAATTTATATTTTCAAACTTTTGTGGGAGTTTTTTGTTATTTTGCCAGAAATTGTATAGCATTCAAAACGTTAATTTAATGTGTAGGCTCAAACTTATAGCTCTAATGGTTTTTTTATTATACATATCAAAAAATGTAAACAAAAAAAAAAAATGTTTTATTATGTTGGTTAGTTTTGGAAGCTTCCTTGAACTAGATTTACACCGATAAAACTTTCATGTCAATTACAGAATCAGCAAAACAACGCTAACATGTTCAATGCCCTGTTGTATTTTCATGAAAAGCCAGAAGTTCCTTCTTTCATTTCCTTTTTAAATTAAGTTCTTTCAATGAATAGTTTTTGAAATATTAATTTTTGCACTCAAAATATTGAAAAAAAAAAAATAAAAAAATGGTGAGAAATATTTTTTTCGCAAAATTCAATGTAATTAAGTACTGTTTTTGTTGTCAAAATTCAATGCCCTTATCAATTTGAAGTCAAAAACTGAAAATCAGATGGTTCTAGGACTTTTAATATTAAGATATTAAAAAGTAAATGAACCAGCTTTCTCATAAAAATAAGACAAATCCAGCTAAATTATCATTTCAGCAACCAGTTAAAATAAGAAAAACATGCGGAAAAAAATTCTTAAATTTTTGAAACTTGGTGGGAATGTCGGATTAACCATAAGAATAAAGAATCAAATGAGTCCATGAAAATATCTGTATCCCACGGGTGTTTTTTGGAGGGGGAAAGGGGGAGGTATGATTATCGAAATTAAAAAATTATGTTAACACAATTTGGACATATGATACATGATTTTAAGGTATTTTTCAATACTTAATCTAATGACATCAAAATTAAGGCTATACAATCATCCTTAAAAAAGTTATGGTCCATTTTATCCAGAGATGTCTGTTTTTCAGTAAAACTGGTAAACTATTAAAAAAATACCTTGAAAAGAATGGTACATTGATGAAAAATTGTATAAATATTTAATAAACGTGATAGAAACACACTCGAGGTATTTTTTTAATAGTTTACCAATTTTACTAAAACAGACATCTGTGGATAAAATGGACCATAACTTTTTTAAGGATGATTGTATCGCCTTAATTTTGAGGTCATTAGATTAAGAATTGAAAAATACCTTAAAATCATGTATCATATGTCCAAATTGTTTTAACATAATTTTTTAATTTCGATAAGTCATACCTCCCTCTTTCCCCCTCCAAAAAACACCCGTGGAATACAGATATTTTTATGAACTCTTTTGATTCTTTATCCTTATGGTTTAAGTTTAACAAATGTAAGAATTTTTTTCCGCATGTTTTTTCTGTTTTAACTGGTTGCTGAAATGATAATTTAGCCGGATTTGTCTTATTTTTATGAGAAAGCTGGTTCCATTTACTTTTTAATATCTTAAAAGTTAAAAGTCCTAGAACCATCCGGTTTTCAGTTTTTGACTGCAATTTGATAAGGGCATTGAATTTTGACAACAAAAATAGTACTTAATTACGTGAAATTTTGCGCAAAAAATATTTGTTACCATTTTTTAAATTTTTTTTTCCAAAATTTTGAGTTCAAACATTAATATTTCAAAAACTATTCATTGAAAAAAACTTTATTTAAAAAGAAAATGAAAGAAGGTACTTCTGGCCTTTCATGAATATATAACAGGGCATTGTACATGTTACCGTTGTTTTTTAATAATTTTTTTTTTCTGTTTAAAGTCATTTTTTTTAGAAAATTGCCCCTCCCACCTAAAAGCTGCCACCAAGGACTGCAAGACTTGCATTTCTTAATCAGCCTTAACACACCTTTCGACTCATATAACTTTTTTTTGGTTCACTTTCGCACCCCAAAATTTGCTGAGGGCTCTTAGACTAATAGGATAGGCCCTCAAAAAAACACCCTTTCACCACAGATATTTTTGGGAACTCTTTTTATTCTAAGTAAACATGCCAAATGAAACATTTATACCAAATTTCATTAAAATCTCATTATTTTAAAATGGTTTTAGGTAATATATTACTTGTTGTACTTTTAAAAAAAGTGATCATTCCATAAAAATGCCATTAACTTTCCACATGTACCTTTTCAGTTTTGGTCTCTTTAGAATCAGCGTTGAAAAGCACCCTAAAAACATGTGTCATATGATTAGATTGTAGTACAACAGAAATAAAATTTCATGAATTAATTTGTCCCTAGTTCGATTCTATCTTTCTTAGACTAATTGTATACATTTTCAAAAATTAATTTTGAAAAATTTAAATTCTATTTAAAAAAAAAAAAGATAGTCCTATGAATATTTTAAAAATTATATTTTGTTTTTCGAAATTTTTATATAAAAATGTATTTATTTGTACTTACATGCTCAGTTCATTCACCTAATGGAAGTACACTAAATGTGCCGTCCATAAAATAATGCCGCTCAGATCTTGTTATAAGTTTTATTTGCTGACACATTTTCGTTGCCATGAAAATAGAATAACTGAAATCAGTTTCCGAAACTGTGCCTTTATAAAAAGTATTATTTTTATCGTATCGAGACGTCCCGTTTTGCAGAAGGACATTTTCATGAAGGAAAATTTCGTTGATTTTGCTAAAAGTTTTCGATGATTTTGTCATATTATTAATTTGTATTCCATTTAGACTCCTCTAAACCATCTTATATTTAACAAAATGAGCTGAATCCTGCATTTTTATTCTTTTTTGGTAAAAAATCTGCCTGGAAGTTGTTTTTCTTTTCAGTCCAGCGTCCGTACAATCGATTTTCATAGCGTTAATTTTCATCATTTTTTTTGTACATTTCTGATTGATTAGAATGTGAATAAAGAACTTCTGATATTTTTATGATTTTTCTGCATTCTGTATCAAAATTCAAACTTGCCTTACAGGACTATCAACAACTATTTTTCCTTAATCCGGTAATAAATTCGAAATTTAAATCGTTCATCTCCATCTCGAATTAAATTAATTTGGAATAACCACGGTCTTTTAACTTTATGCTTTCTCTCAAATAAGCTTTCACTTCACTTCAAACTTTCACAATGCATGAATGGTTAAATAAACAGCTTCAACATCTCGTTTCATTGATTCTCACTACTAAATTTACCAATATAATTTGTGATTGAAAACATTAAGACATCACTTCCAAGTTAACCACTAAGTTTACGGACATAAAGGTGTCTCATATTTTGAAATTTTTCGAATTAAATTGAAATTTTTCGATATAAATACAAAAATATTCTGCAAGTTTTCTAAATAGCTGTGTCGGTTGAATTTTCCTTTAACAAAATAAAGTACTTTTTTCATAATATTTTATAATCCTCAAAGTTCTTAAGATATTTGGCAATATTGAAGATTTTCCAGAAACTTTTACAGTTTTACAGAAATTTTAAACAAAATTCTTTGAAAGCCACGTGATTTTATTTGTAAAAAGTGGAAATTCAATCGACCCAAATTTTTTTGTATTATATTCGAAAATTTTCCAAATATAGGACACCCAAATATGCATTGTGTACAATCTCTCACGAAGCTGACTAAAAAAGCCACCTGCAGTCGCGTATTTTTTTTTTTAATTAATGAAAACCATTTGTTGTGCGACAAAATTTTAGAGTACTTACTTAACGATTGTGGACCACTTAAGTCAGAAATCCACAATCAATGGGCCAGAAGTCCACAAGATTTTCGTGTGGACTCTTAACCCACTTGGGCAAATTATAGGTTTACCCATTTCTATTCTTACTTATGAGTAACAAGTCTGAAAATGCGTATACACACATGCTTTTAAGTATTTCGATGCGAATTTGTTTAAATTTGGTTCTACCTCATTCACATTTAGATTTCGAGCAAGCACTAAGAAGAGGGATGAGGAAAGTTTTTCCAGCGGTCGAGATTAATGGTTGCTGGTTTCATTATTTCCGTGCAATCAAAAGAAAGGCTTCAAAAATTCCCAACTTTTTGCAAACTTTGCGAAAAGAAAACAATTTTATAAACTTTACAATTAGTTTATTGTGCTCCCCCTCTTTAAACCCGAACACATCGAGCGAGGATTTGAATTAATACACCAAGAAACAACCGGTTTTTTCAATTTTTAAAGGATTTCTCGAATATTTCAGAACACAGTGGGTTGCAAAGGTAAAATTTGTATCTGATTTTATATACATTTTTCGATACATATTATTTTTATGGATATTTTTCGAGGCAATTTTCGGTTTACAAAAAAGGTTTTCGAACAACCAGTATGCTCGAGGCCTACAATGGCAAATTAGGAAAATTTCTTCCAAAAAACGGAAACGTCTTCAATTTTGTTGACCATTTATTGGATGAGGAATATAGTTTAACAGTTGATCTATCTTCTTCTTCGTCCATGGATGGTCAAACATGGCAGATATTCGAACGCCCAAAATCAAAACTCCAACCCCGAAACCAGTTGATAGACAATATGACTCTGAAATTTGAAAATGACAAAATTACATTAACAGAATTCATTAATGAATTCGCAACTATAAATAGCAATAAGACAGACACACAGGCATTGTTATATAAATGCGATAATTGCACAAATGATGAAAGTGAAGAAGAAGGCAACGAGCTTCAAACGCCTTATGCGTGTAATTTGCTTTCAAAACCAACGAGAGACTATGCTAAGATTTGTGAAGATTGTTTCAAGAACGTGGTAAATACAGCCAAGAGAAACAGAAATGAAACATTATGTCCTTTTTGTGGACAAATTGTTGTTAATAGTATATATCAAAGTGTTTATTTAGTTCTTTTTAGTGTTTGAAACTAATTATGAATTCAATATTGTTTTTTGTAGGTATATTTTTAATTTTGGTGTTTATGAACAGTCTTAAATTTTGAAGGAGTTATTAATTTTTTCAATTTTGTTTACATTTTTTAACTTCAATAAAACAATTAAATTCTTAAATGTTCTGCTTTCTTCTATATTTTAATATGAAATTCTTAAAAATCGTTGTGGACTTATGGCCCACTTTCTTTCTAAAATTATGGTGGGTCAAAAGTCCATAATTGATTTGTGTACTTTTGACCCATTCAAGTAGGTCAAAAGTCCATTATGAACTTTTGGCCTGTGGTCTTTTGAACCTGCGCCTGGCAAGTCATGTTTTTGTTCATTTCATTCCATCATTTTAATTAAAAATATTTTTGTTCTATTTTAATCGTAGTTAAAAAATGGTAAGCCCCCAAGCTAAGACTTCGAATATTCATGTATAATGTTTGCGAATACCATACATATTTCAAACACCCCCTCAGCAGAAATGTTGTCCTGCTTGCGCACCTGACACTGGGACTCCTCTTCTTGGCACTACGAATTTTTAATTTTTGGTTTAATATTTATTTATGGCAAAGTATTTATCTTTTATAAACGTGCATTTTCCGGTTCTATTGCAGAATCTTGTTGACTTTGAGAAAAAGCTTAATAATAAAATTATATATGGAGATGACAGTAGTATAAAAGGTTCGAAAGCGTGTGCAAGCGGTCAAATTTACTGAAAGCATTCAAATCTACATAATTTTTATGAAAGCTCGAATCTACTGTAAACTAGTGGTAAAACAAATCAATTTATTTTTGATTTACCTATGTCAAAATACAGATATTAAAAATGTCTGCTTTCCATTGGGAAATAAAATAAATTGAATTATTTTTTGATTTAAAATCTATTTTTCAAGTCTAAATTTTTCGTTTTCGACAGATTTACTCCTCCCGCACCAATACAATTTTAAGCTGTCAGTTTGAAAATTTTTGTTTAGGTTGTTTGAATTTATTTTTATTGTGAAAATTATGTATCATTATGAAGGAAATCAGTTTTCTTATGAAGTTTAAAATGAGTTGGTAAATTCATCAATCTCATATTTCTCTTCTGGAAAGTCCATGAAAGTAACGAAGAGTTTTCGGGAGTTTTGCCACAGACACACAATTAAACGAATTACAAATATGTTCAATGGAAAAAATAAATCAACTTGAAATGGTGTTCCATTCCCCAGGAACAAAATCAATTTTATGATAGAAATCTGAATTTACCAATGGAAAACTCGACACCCAGTAGAAGAAATCGAAGTTTCAGGAAATACATAACAGAATCTAATGACACTAACTATGAAATAAAACTTTTTTAAAACCAACATTAAGAGTTGATTTTTTTTTAATTATATTCGAAAAATTTGTAAAAGTTATTTAACTATGAATGTTTTCAGGATATTTTTTGTATTTGTTATAAAAAAAAAATAAAAAAAAAATCGATAATAATTGTTAATTCAAACTTCTTATGCATATAGGTGTCAAAGCAATTTATTCAGATTTGCAAGAGCACAAATTTACAACGATTTATACTCAAAGATAAATCTGTAACGATATTCCACATATCCTTATTATAGCCCTCCGGAACTGGCATAAATGTATATGTACATTAATGCAGCGCATGAACGAACCATCTTATTATCAGTGCCCCATTGTTGCATCGCGATGTTTACCTTAAAGTTTAAAGTAAATTTGCTCGCACATTACCAAGGTCCCTGCCCAAAAGAAAAGAATCTTCTTATCTGAATTCAGATTAAATCAGATATACACTGGAAATTAGCAGTGAGTTGGTATCGAATATCGGAGTAGGTACGGTGCTAGGCTGTCCAATGTGTCCAATCAATGTGGTGCAGCAGAGCATCGCCTTTACCTCGTTTCAGACAGACAGAATGTGTACTTATCGGGGCAACAACGCAACAACCGCAAAGCGCTTCCGGAGATCAGAGTTTTCCGTTCGATTTGTTCGCTGCATTAATTGCATATCGATTGTTAATCTTATATGGATCGCTAAATAAATTTTATACCTTCGTTTTGCAAAGTTGCCCAGCATTAAGCATAAGCAGTGTTCATATTTAATAAGGAGAAGTTAAGTTTAATGAAACTTAACGGCTGATCGCCCAAAAATTTAATCAGTATCTGACCTCCGGGGAACATTGTTTGAAATTTATGTGCGGTCTCGGTCTTGCTTTGGCAATGAATCGAAATCGGAAGAGTATAAATAGTAATTAGCTTAGTGGTGGTCAGTTTACAATCATGGTTTTGTATTTTTTGTTGAATAAATATATTTTTTTTTAACATTAAGGAGATTGATTTTTTTTTTTTGTTCAACAATCCGCAGAGGCACAGACTTGACCTTTGAAAGAATTTAAATTTAATAAATTCAGGGTAGAAAAGAAATCTCAAATGGATGTTAACTTCCACAATATTTTTTTAATTTAACTAATAATAATTTAACACTATTAAAAAGAAACTAGGTACCTAGAATATTATTTTCAGTGCTCCTGTAGGTACATACATTTATGTAAAACAAAATTTACACTATAAACATATGTTTTTGATCATCGATTTTCAGGTTAACCGATTTCCGATTTCAATTAACAATATTCGTACAGGAGCTCCCTAAAACTAAAATATGATAAATGTGCTCGTGCATATACAATTTTTAGAAAAATTTATTCACATATTTTTGATTTTGAAAAAACGGTTCGATGAATTTTTCGAAAGTTTTTTAAGTTTACTAATAAATTGTGTATCTACCCCTTCAGATAAGCGGGGCAATAAGTATATCAAAGGCAATACTAACGACATTGTGCTATAACTTTTGATCTATGTATACGGTAAGTAGTGGTCTTGTGCCAAAAAAAAATAGTTATTTATTTATTTATATCTTAATTAACAAGTAACTAAATTACAATGCTAATATAGTTATCTGAGCTTTAGCTATAAGGACTACCAGCTCGAATTAAGGGTAATTTATTGAACACGTGAAAACTGTAACATATAAAACATTAACAATAACACCTTAATGTTTTCACACTTTTTTGTTTTTAACAATTACTAACACTTTTTAATTTACACGACAACGAATAAAATCAAAAAACGAACGAACGATTAAAAACACGTACCTAAATGCATTTCGGACTGTTTACAGTCCATCATCAGCATCACGACTGATCAAAATGATGCCAACAACGTGTGCTGGGATCCAGGCTGTCAGTGCAGATTATTGTTTCTTTTCGAACCTGAGATTTCGATTGCCTTTAGAACCACCATAGCTTCGGCTGAGAAGCTGAGGCAGAATCTCTAAGAAGTCCTTTCGTTAGTACAGTTCCTTCTTGGGTGGCGACAGCAGAAGCTGTCCCAACATCATTTTTAGATCCATCAGTTAAAACAAAATTGAACTTGCATTGTTTTTCAGTCTGCATTATTTCCAGGAAACTCTGTTTGTACTGTTCATTTGAGCTTGTCGTTGTTGGTAAGCACTTGAGTTGGATATTTAGTATTGTCACAATCTCTTGACAGGGACCAAGGTGGTTTGGTGGCAATTCGTAAATTATTATTTAGAATTGGGATATCCATTTGTTTTGAAAACTTTATAGCATTATAGAATGTAGACAGTGTTTTAGGTTTTTTTTTGCGACTTAAACATTACTTAGCATCGATTGTGATAAGACATCTTTCAGTTGTTTTTAGCCGTTGAATAAGGAGAGATGTGAGGTGTTGAACTCTTTGCTCTATGGAAGGAAGACCAGCTTCCGTTAACATATCTTGAATAGGCGTAGTTCTAAATGCTTTAAGGCTTAGTCGTATGGTAGTATGGTACTGGGGTTTTATTATATTAAGTGAAGATTTTGAGCACTTTCCATAAATACTTATTCCATAGTCGATTTTGGCAAGTATGGTCGATCTTACAATACTTAAAAGAGAGTTTATGTGAACTAAACTTTTTTTTGATGATAAATACTTAATAATGTAGTCTCTGAACTGTTGTCTGTGCGTCCGTGCGGCTGTGCGTTCTGATTCTGGTACATGAAGCTAGAACCTAAACAAACGAACGGATTTGCTTTTATTTTGGTGTGAAGCTTTTTTATGTGGTCCCCGGAAAATTTAAATTTTTTTTTAACTCATCTAGAATGAGAAGCTGCCACGGCCATACAACGATTTTAATTTTATCAAGATTTCTTATTGAAAACGGCTGTAACGATTTTGATTAAACTTCGTACATGCAAAGTTTTGTGATTTTTGAGCAAATTACCTTTTTTTTTGGAATTACCCGAACATCTCAGCTTTTATGTCGTAATTTTGCAATTCGGTATTTCTAAGAAATATACAGTTGAAAGGAGATTCATTTTTTTTTTTATTTTTTTTAGATTGAACATCTGATTGTTTGAGATTTTCTCCGCCAGAAATTAACCATAAAAATTAAAAAGTTAATTTTTTGTCCACACCAGGTGACCCAAAAAGGGAGTTTAAATCCTTGGTTTGCACACCAACTGACAATATAGGCGCCTCCCTGGAGACTGACTTTATACTCAGAGGTGTTAAGAGTTTTTTTTTGGGCGATATTTCCTCCCGTTTGGGCGTAACTTCGTTGTTTTATAATTGTTTTTGGCAATATTTCCATTTTGTTGGGCCTTATTTCCAGGTTATCTATTTCAACATAAAATTTTGGGCGTTGTTTTATCTAGATAAATGTAGCAATAAACGGAAAAAACGCCCAAAACTGGAAACAAAAATACAAGAACAAATTTTTTCCAGAATTTTTTTGGGCGATAATTCCAAATCGATTTGGGCGCTTTAACCTTGGGCGTTAATGCCTAACGCCTTCGAGAATCGCTTTTTCTGCGTCGTGACTATAAGTTTTTCATATTCCAAAGTTCCTGCAATGTATCGAAAAATTTTATTGAATTGGGTAACGTCTTCAGTAGATGGATTCAGGAGTGTTCTTGAAAGAAATCTCACGCTGTAGGCAAGATCTGACATTGTACCAAGCATAAGGTAAGGTACATCAATGCACCAACGGATTGCTTGTACGGAAATATCTGCTTCTCGATTTGTTCTCTCCCTGTTCTGTAGTCTTAATAATCATAGGTGTTGAAATTGACTTACATTCAGAAAAATTATTTTTTTCCAGAATCCTTCTTGCATGTGCTGATGTTTTTTTAATTTTAATGCTCTTGTCTTTTTAGCTACAGAAAATATACGTCCTCCTTTGAGATGATTTTGAATTCTTGATTAAGTTCAATAATGGCTTTAACCAAACCATCATCGGCGTACAAAACTAGTATGAGTCTTTTTCTGTTGCGTTCTCGAATAAAGAAATATGGGTCAGCTTAACTTGTTTCAAATTCCAACTACAAAATAAAACTTCCAAAACGATTATTCCAGCACCCACCACCAGCACAATAAAAAAACTCCTTTTAACATATTGCGATTGTCAATCATGGATTGATAGTTGATAAATACTGAAATTCGATATTTAACAAGCCAACAAAGTTTTGGTCATTGAGAATGACGCAGGCAGTCGTTAATTACAAGAAAAATCGATGAATTGTTGATAAGATTTTAAATAAATTGCCTTCTCAAATGCAAAATTTTAATTTTAAACAACTATCAATCAGTAATTGACTATGACAATAGGGGTGTAAGTTTGCATACTTTGTTTAATTTATACTTACGAAGTTTGTAAATTTCTATAACTGAAAAAATAATTTTCTATTTTTCATTCTATCTTAAACTTTTGTCGAAAACGGACCTAAGTTAATTGTTTATTTATAAAATCCAGTCTTTTAATAAATGCAATAAAAAGTATCTAGTTCAAAAAAATGGGATCTTAGAGGTCTCACTGTCAAAATACATTAACAGATACCATTGGCTGAAATTATTTGTTAGGAAATAAAATAAAATATACTAGTTGCAACCAACAAAATATTGTATGGTTTTATTAATGCCCAATTGAAGAGGTTGTTTAACTCAAAACAACCTCGAAAATGTAACCGTTTTTTGCACTTTGTTGACATTTTTAGTAATGTTGCATTCGGCCCTAGAAGTTAAAAGCTTGGATTTATCATTAAGACAACATCATAAAAACAGCGATCAATCAAAAATCTAAGTTATACCATTTTGAAGTCTGCATTTAACGCGCATATTTTTAAAATAGTTGACCACTTAGGTATTCATGAATTTTTTTATACTAGAGATGATTTAACTTTTTCAAATATTGTTTTCTGTCACATTTTGCATTGAAAATCAAAGTTAAATAATTTTTTCTCTAAGGCATCCCACAGTTATTATAATTTTCTTCTACTTATGTTTCGTTGCAAATTATGTAAAATATTGCTGCGATAAAAAAAAAACGGTTGAATTCATGAACTTGTAGTCGTGGTTTTTAAAAACGTAAAGTAGACAAACAAAAAATGCACTGAAAAAAAAGGCATATATCTTTTCTTGTGGTTGGGATAGATCTTTCTTTATCAGTTTTCAGGACGGTCAAAATGTCTGCTATGAGCCATTCCAGGGTTATCCATTCTTAGCGGGGCACCCTGTATAAATAAATAAAAATGAAGAAATAAAGTCATTTAAAAGTAGAACGTTTGTATATTATTTGAAAAACAGATGTACAAACTCAATATTTCAAAATTTTGACACATCGGATTTTTGAAACGAAACTAAAAATTGCATCGCGCCTATTACATAAAATAATTTAATATTTTATTCTATTTTTTACAAAATTAACTTCAAGCTTTTGAGTCTCATTTAATTTGAAAGCCGCTCAACATTTCTAAGTTTTAGCATATATCTTCTTATATCACATCTGCATCTCATCTCAGTCATAAATGCATCAAACATATCACCTTTTCGATTGAGGTTTTCATTATGGTAGTGTTGCACATAATAAAAATTTAATACTCATAACTAGCATGCAACAAAAAACATCCAAAGTCCATACTTTCAACGGCTTCTTATAGCTCTTTAACTATGGTGTGTAGGAGTGCACTGGCTATCAACAATACAACATCCATCGGAATGTTGGCAGTGGAGCGCCCTGATTGGTCAAGGCGGAGCGTCTCACCGTTTTTTATCTCCCAAATAAATTATAATTTCTACCTGTCTGGTATTGGCTTGGCGTTGGCGCGAACGCGAGGTGCAACGCCAACGACAACGATATCTCGCAGTCTCTCTGGTTGATTTCTTCCATCCGCTCACGCTGATCCATGTTGGATCTGGGATAAAGTCGAGACCAAAAGATGCTGTGGTGAGCGCCTCTCTTAGTGGTAGATAGAAATACGAAGTGCTGCCTTCCACACCACACAGCTGCACACACATACCACTCACCACACATCCACGATCATGGCTCCATCGCAATGCCTGGCCGTGGCCACACACACATATCGCAACATCATCGCAATCCAGAAACAAAATGAGGCATTTCTTCCGCCTATGCCTTGCTTGATGCCATTTGCCATCCCATATCCCAGTCCCAGTAACCATCCCAGCTCCCAGCTGCTTCGACTTCGACTGTGATGTTGCACATCCTTCCCTTCCGAGTTGGATGCACCATCCGGAATCGAGATGTAAAGTTGTTCGATGATCCTAAGAGCAGCAGGAAGATTCCAAAGTTCATGTTGCTTGCATTGTAAAGTGGTGGTTACGATGGGCCCTGGCTTCCTTCCCCCTTTTCCGTTTGGCATAAGGAGGGCGTGTAAAGAAGTTGTGAACCAACTTGAATTCCTTTTGGCTATCGTCGCTGTTGTCATCTCCTCAGCCCCAGCCCCAGCTTCGACCCAACAAGTTATCTGCTCCTCGGCTTAGGAGCAACATTTTGCCTCTCGAATCGGTTTTTCGAATAAGATGTGGAAAATGGAATTATGCGATTTAGAGTCCCGATACGCGGAGGGTCCATACTCTATATGCAGCAGGCAGCATCATCAGGCTGGGGCAATAGTTTTTGGATACTTGTTCACATGGCTGCTCGAGATATTATAATGTAACTGTGTACCAAGTTGCATGTGGACGAGGCCATCGCCATAGCGCTAGAGAGCTTTTCCATCTTTCAACATCACAGATGCATTTTTGGTAAAATAAAAATAAAAAAAAAAAAAAACAAAACACAACAGCTGCAACCAATATCATTGATGGCGGTTTGGTGCTAGTGTTGGGATTGCAGGCATTGGCGTAGGCATTTTGTTTAATTAAGGGGACAGATGGTAAGTTTTTTTGAAAATAAACGGAAACAAAATAAATAAATAGAGTTATGGACCAAAATTTATTGAAAAGTTGTACAAAATGTACATTATGTACCTACCTACGTTGTAAAATGTATAGGTTAGGTATACTACAATTTTTGATAAATTGGTTTTATTAGCTAATTTACAGTTATTATATTTAACCTAGCTGTAACATTTTAATCTCAAACGTTAAAAAAAAATTAAAGAATTTGTTAGGTTTAACTATTATTTTTTGCTTTTGAAAATATCAAAAATTTAGAGTGCGGAAACCTTGATTGTGAACTATCGTTTTGTAAACAACATAGTGCAGTAGTCACTTGATAATGTGGATAACCGATAATGTGAATTTAACGTGATTTTCTTCATGTTTTTAGATTTGAGATGGTCCATTTTTTGGTAAGTTTTGCCAGTGGAAACATAAATATTAAATAAACCGTTACAGCTACAAATTTTTAGATTGTGCAACCAATCAGAATTTTAAAAGATACAAATTCTGAAAAAAGAAGAAAGTTAAAAAATATCATTTTCTTAGATTTTGTCCGCCAGCTTTAACGGACCGGAAGTACAAGAAATTAGCATTTAAAAAGCTTCAATTTTGGTCATCAAAAAAATTATTATTTTCGAATGTTCGTCCGCTTACTTCAGACTTATTTTAGCAAGAAAATTTGAATATTTGAAAAACAATTATAGGTACGGAATTTATTTTTTCAGATCTGAAGATCATTTAAAAAGGTACAAATTTGGATACCAAATTTACTTCAAAGTTCCCATTATTTTAGATTTCGTCCGCTAATCTCAGACTTATTTTAGCGGAATTTTCAATACCTAACTAAAAAACTAAGCGAGCTAGAATTTTTTGGATTGAGCAACAAGTTAGCATTTAATAAGCTACAAATACAGATACCAACTTTTACAATTCCGCCACAAAGTATCCGCGAAAATAAGGGACGTGTGAATCTCTTTTGTAGAAGTTTTTATACACACGAACGTAAGCACGAAAAAGATTTTTTGTTAAAAATTGCTGAAAATAAATCCACATAAAAATAATCATATTTTTTATTAAGTTTACAATATTGGTTTTCAGTTTATATCGCTATTGACTCAAATACATCATTATAATTAATTAGTTAAACAAATCTACAATTTTTTTTTTGGTGCCGAAAATTAGCTTTACTTTTGCGGAGGTTTTTGACGCGCTATTTTGAAAATGATTCCAGTCTAACCATGTACATAACCCATTTTTGGTTATATTTCAAGTTATGTTACATAACGTGAATCAATTTATCTCAGCAACAACAAAAAAAAACTCCTAATGACATCTGAAAGTCTTTGATTGGCAATAACAGTGTAAGAGCTCGAAGCAGTTTTTTGACTTGAAAGGAAAGCAAAATATATTAATGCTACAAGTGGTCCTGGTGCAGGTGATAACGAATACGTTCGTCTGTAAGCACGTAATTGCTTGTTACCAAGAAAAAGTGCATCAAACGTTTCTTTTCTGAAAAGAGGAATCGGGTGAGAAACCATTTAAAATATTGTATAACTTGACGCCCTCAAATACCTGATTACAAAAAAAGGCAGCGTCCACATTATGCCATCATGCTAGCGTGTAATGTACGTGTTGAATTGTATTCTGTCATGTGTTAATTTTATTTTAAACTAGTTGTCCCGGCATACGTTCTTCTGCCCCTTCCAGCGCGGTAATAATAGATAAACATTTACAACAGTGCTAACAAAAACGCGTCGTCTATACATTATTCTCATTTTTTTTTAAATAGCCCTCTTTTTCTTATTCATTTTACCGTTGATTGTCATGATCTCGAGGGGGACCACAACTTTGCCACTCAACATAGCCCTCTAAGTATAACCTTACAAAACAAAAAGAATTCTTAAAATCGGATTTGCGGTTTCTGGGATTTACGCACTCCTACCAATAAATATCATGCGCCCGCCGATTGTTAAGTACAAAATGGGCACGACTGGATCGCACAATCCTGCTCTCGTAGCTAACAACTTAAACGTAGCTTAAAATTGTCAATGTGCATACATATGTGGTTCTATAACATTAAAAAAAAAAAAAATAAATAAATCGGGTGGCACAACGGCTCATGAAGAACCAGGGCCTTGTGACTAACAACTCGCAACCATTCCTGTGTGCGCCTGTGGACAGGAATGGAAGGGACCTACAATTTTATGCCGAAGCCGAACGAGAGCCGAGAAGCACTTATTCGTGACAAGTGATACTCTTGGAGGATTTGTCAATTCCTCGAAAGAGACAGAAGCCCTGAAAAAAAAACTTTTTAGTTTTTTTTAGGTGGACGAGGCTGGGAAGCGAACTCAGCCTCCAGCGTGACAGTCGAACGCACTAACCATTACGCTACGGGCTACTACTTCTATAACATTATGATATCATTAAAAAAAAGTTTTAAAAACAATTTAAAATATAAATTATTACTGTAATTTACTATAATTTTTTAATAGCTTAAACAGATAGAGCCCCAAAAACAGTGTGCCATCTGATTTGTTAGATAAATGTGAATTTACGAAAAAAAAAAAATTCAAAATTCGTTAGAGCGGTTTTCTTAAAAATTTTTGAACATTCTTAAAAATAAAATTTGGTATGCCAACTTTTAGAATTAAAAAATTTACAATTTTACACAAAATTTAAAAATATTCATTAACCCGTTTTCAAGATATTGAATTTCCAAAAAAAAATTTCAATAATTTTTTAAAAATCCAAAATTAATTTTTTCACAAAATTTTATATGCTTAATTGTTAAAATTGTTAAGGACCACTTACATAAAAATTTGGTTGAAATCGGTGCAGCCGTTAACGAGAAATTTGAAAACCAAAAAATCGGTTCTATGACAAGTACCGTTAATAACCTTTGCAAACATTTTTTTTCCTACCAAAATATTTATTTTAGTAATTATAGTAGCTCGTAATTTTTTTTTCAAAATCGTTATAGCCGTTTTTGAAATAAATCAGTTTTTGTATATTGGTTGTATGGCAGGTACCGTTATTTTTTGAGATAAAAAAAAAATTCAATTTCCCCTCTAGGGAATCCCATAAGAATCTTAAGTTCAAAGTTTGAAGAAAATCGCTCGAGCTGTTTAGGCTGCAGGTCGAGGCACAGACGGACAGACGCACAGACGGACAGACAGAATTGCGAGACCCACTTTTTTCGCTTTCTCTATCATCGTAATGTTAGGGAAAATTATTATCTCGAATTTTTTTTTGCACAAATCCTAAACTTGCCGTTTTCTTAGAATAATCTTAGTGTTTTTCCAATTGACACTGTAATGGCAATTGCAACTCCAACTACAATTGTTATTGCGAGAACCCTGCGAATCTTCTACCGCTTTTTATGAAATGCATTAAAATATCTTTTTATCAGAATATATTTAATTTTTTTTTGTTTCAAATTACTGCACCTGCAATTATTGTTGATATCCACGTATTACGTTCACTATGCAAACCCTGCGTCATTTATTTGGAAAATAAATTAATTAGAGCTTTTTCTCAAAATCTATTGTCAGCATTTTTAGCTCATAAATGTCGTAGCACAATTTAAGATCCTGTGTATAAATACTGTACTATATTATATTTTAAAGTAGTAGTCCAATCAAATTATCCAAACAAAAATCGAAAATATCTTCAATAATTCGGGAAGAGAATTTTATTGTTTTATTTTAAAGAGTACCTCTTGGGGTTTCTAAAACCACAATTTTCCAATAAAAAAAAAACATCTGCGTCGTCCGCCATTTTGAAAAAGGTGTTTTAAATTGTTTACTCAATTTTCTCAACCGCTATTAGTCGTGTAATAGTTATTTTTAATTACTTTTGTAGGTTAACATGTTTTCTACAATTTGTGTCTGAGAATTTTTTTTATAGCTTCTTCCTATAATAAGTTATTATTGAAAAAACAGCAAGTTTTCGATTTTAAAAATGGTTTTTCAAGTTTATCTTACCCAATGTCCATCCGAACCAAAAATCACTTTAGATACTTTCTATAGAACATTAAATTTCCTACATTTTTGTTAGTTTAGATTTCATGTAAGTCAAAAAACTTTCAAGATATAGTACGACAAAGTTTCTCATATTAAAATATAAAGTGTCGATTGATTTTATTAAACTGCCTCTACTTGTTCCCCGTAAGATTAACAAATATAAAATTACTAACATATTTTACTAACATATTTGTTCCGTGAAAAATTAAAATGTTTCATCATATTTTGAATTTAAAATAGTAAATGTAAAGTTGACGGGACATTTACACACCCTTTTAATACGAGACGTTTTGTCCCTCCCCAATAATTTTTATTAAAGTATTTAGCCACATTTGTAAACTAAATTTTGAGATATTAATCTTAAAAATCTGACCAGTAGAAATGAAGTTAAAATTTTTAGAAAGGAAAAAAAGCCGATTAGAAAAAATAGATTTTTGATATATATTGCAACTTTTTTAATCTCCGGGGATGCAGGGATACTCGCGGTTCCATAATGAATTATTGTACAAATTTCCAAGTCATTCTATGCAGTGGTTTAGTTGTCCTGAGTACCTTTTTCACAATAAACTAGCTTGTAATAATTAGCTATAACTGTTATTGTTTGACATGTGCAGTGTGCATCCTGCTAACGTTGGTACACCCATTTAATATTTTTTAACTGAAACTGCACACAAAACTGCAACTATTCCGTGAATTTTTCTATTTTAATAGTTATTCTGTTATTTGAGGCGGAGATGAATGCAACAAATAAGAGATCGTTAAATTCAGTCCAGCCGTTCTTGAGTTATAAAGTGGTGTAACTAACACGACTTTATTTTCTATATAAATGTATATAGACAACAATAAAAATAGGATCACAATCGAAAATAAAACAGTATATACATAACTACACAAATCAAAATACAAAACAAAATATCTACATTGGCCGCATAATGCGCATGCGCAATACAAATCACAGCTGTGTTGATCAACATTGTTGATTTCTATCAATTTGTGTCGAATTACTTTCGGGTCAATAAAATTGTATGAACTCTGTTGATGTACCTTTCCACGTCAAGCCAGCATTGTTGACCATCACTGTTGATATACAAAAACCAAGATAATGTGGACGGTTCTTTACAAATATGGTTTCAACAGACGTTTAGGTGACCTCAAATCCCAGACGGACGTCCCCGAAAACTCGTTTTTTTTTTTTTTTGGGTTCTTAGACTTTTGGGAAACCACCTGAGATTGGTCACATCCAAAAGCCCTTACACTTACATGACAGACGTCTAAGTGCCCCCAAAACCCCCGACAAACGCGAAAAATCGCGGATTTTTTTTATAGAAATTTTTAGATAATTGATTTTTGCCACAAAAATATAACGCAAACGGAAGGTTCTGACTACCATAGTATTAATAAATTAAAACAGCTGGAAGACGTTATATAAATCGCGCATATTTTTATTTAATTTTTTTTTAGTAATGGGATCTTATAGTAGCTCGAGCGTAATGGTTAGTGCGTTGAACTGTTACGCTGGAGGTCTGTCAGCCATGTGCACCTAAAAACTAAAAGGTTTTTTTTCAGGCTACTGCCTTTTGCGAGGAATTGACAAATCCTCCAAGAGTATCCCTTGTCATGACTCATGAATACGTGCTTCACGTCTAGCCGTTCGGCTTCGGCATAAAATTGTAGGTCCGTTCCATTCCTGTTGAAACGCGCACACAGGAATGGTTGCGAGTTTTTAGTCACTAGGCCCTGGTTCTTCACGAGCTGTTGCGCCACCCAATTCAATCATTCATCTTGCAGGCAACCACTTTAAATGCAATGCGTTGCCAACCCGTTTAGGCAAAATCATGCCTCATTTAAAAAAAAATAATGCCTTTTTCGATGAAATAATGCCTCACTGGTTTTTATTTTTAGATTTTTAAGCAAACAATAAAAATTTAACACAATTGTAACAAAATTAAACAAAAACAATCTTTTTTTAGAAATTTTTTTTTTAGAAAAAAAAAAAAAAAACATTAATACATAGATCACAGAAACAATTCGTAACTTATGAAGGAACTTTTCAGTATTTTAAAAAAGATTATTAGGTGTAAAAAATAAATATAGTTTTCAATTTTAATTTATGTCGTCTTCATCCTGATTCTTAAAATCGTAAATGGATTTTTGAAATAAAGATATATGGGTTCCTCTTAATTTAAACTCGTTGCAATTACTATTTTTGAAAAGCGTCCTTGCAGGAATGGATCTGTCCTTAATGCTGATCTTTGTTTTGTTAAAATAAATGTACGAACAAATTATTTCAACTGTAGCAGAGGATTGCGGCAGGCACATAATATTATAAACTAATGTATGAAAAAAAAAAAGGAAATGTTCTAGAACCATCTCCGTTTTCATAATGCATTTTCAATACTTTTTTGCCTACTTTTTTTTAAATGTTTTAGGAAATTAAAAATAAATTTGTCTAATCAAGATAAAATCTGGTATACCTATAAGAAATGAAAAAAAAAGGTTTTTTTTGGAAAAAAATAAGCCTCAGGCAATGAAAAAAGACCTAAGGCAAGCCGCATATTGAGACGCGTCTGGCGCGAGTGACGCGACACAGCACAGCACAAGTTTTTGTAAACAATATAAATCACTAGAACAACGCATATTGATAGAGCGACACGACATGACCTGACGCGCGTTTTCCGATAATCGCATGACACAGTGATCGAAACACAGTTTTCTGGGGAGACCGGCCCGTGTTTGTTTTTTTCTATGACAAAAAATAAAATAATAAACTTTCGTTGGTTTTAAAAATAAAAAATCGTTTCCTTTTTAAAAATTAATTGTATTTTTTTCCAAAGTTAATTTCAATAATCAATATGTCAGATGATTTTTGCTTCAAATAAAATGTATTTCGACACGAGCCACGTGAATCACTTTGCGGAGACCGGAGAACGGCATGACACGTTTCAATAATCGTGTCGTGCGATACTCGTCAGGTCACGTCACACGCGTCGGACGCGTCTCAATATGCGCCTAGCCCATTAAAAAGCCTCAGTTGGCATCGCTCTGATGACAGACGCTCAATGGCCCCAAACTGATAACAGCAACGATATATCTCGCAGATATTATAATTTATTTTAAAATCGTATTCTATTGGTCACTTCTTCAAATGTACATCAATGAAAAGGTTTTGACCGGGGAAAGTGAAAATATAAGTTAAAGACGTTTTGAAATACGCCAAACTGTTGAAAAGTGCGATAAAAGTCGCGGATGTAATTTTTAGTTTATCAATTAAATTCTAGCTAAATCTCTTAAAATGTATCTGAATTTAAAAGTTTTGTGACCCACTTAGTTGGAATATGTAACTGACATAATACTACATACGTTTTGAGTTACCCCAAACTATTAAAATCCACGATATAATTCACATTAGAATATTATTATTGTTTATCTTTCAATTTTAATGGAACCTGCCTAATTACAGGGTGGCACAAAATTATCATCCAATTTGTTTTTGAATTACTTATTTCAAAAATAATTTTGAGTGATGGAAATCGGCTCTTGTGAGGTAGGTAGTATTACCTTAGTGGCACGGGTTAATGACTTCGGAAAAAAATTTATTTTTGCGTTTTGCTTAGGTTATTCTCACACTTATAATTTTACGGCTCCTAGATCGACAACAAGACAATTCCAAAAATAGGGTTTCTTATAGGTACTTGCAAAAAAATATTTCTGCAACAATAAAGATTCTAGTGGTTCTGACTTTGAATAAGGTAATACTTATTTAATTTAAATTTATTTTAATAACATCTCTGCTTTGGAAGTGATGCATTGAAACATTTTTTAAAAATATTTTGTAGAGTTTTTGAATAAGAAAACAGCTATCGGTGTCATGAAAAAATATTCTTAACCACTTTTGTCTTTTCATCCATGTTCAATTATAATTATAGTGAGGAGTTTTCGCTTTGTAATTTCTTATTAGGGAGTTGTTCAACCCGTTTTAAAAAATCCACCCATGGCAATGGTTTTTACTACTCCTATTGCCTATATGTTGTTGTAAGTTAAAGCTGTTGATGATAGCAATGACGATGATGAAGTTTTGTATTTAAAAACAAAAAACAACAGAACATCGCATTCGACCAACGATGGCGATGAATGGTGCGGCCGCAGCGGCGACCGCAATTTTTACAAGTACAGTCCTTGTCAGGCATAGATGAAGCTGCAGAGATCACAATAATTTCTCTGGAAATCAAAGATCGTGCACAATTACTCTGTGGTCTTTGGGGCTCTGTAATAAAATGCCATCATAATATCAAGAGTGAAGTTGTGCACAATGTTGAATGCTGAGCTGATGCTGAGATGCTGTTGCTTGCTGCGCACAAATGTATCTAGCTCTTGAAAAGGTGATTTTTTTTTCATCTCGGTTCGTCAGTTTATCCAAGGGACATATTTATTGGTCGTCCGGCAAATAAACACATCAGAAATTCAATTAAAATTGACAGTTGGTCAAGATTGATGTTTTTTTTTCGTTATTTGAATAAATTGCTGACGACATTTTGGAAAATAATATGCATCGAAGTCAATATGGATAGAGCAGCAGTACCCCAGCCACTGTGGAGCAATATTGGTTGAATGCATTGAATCTATTTTAGTTTCCAATTCTGTCTTAAAATGCGTAGCGTAATAGCTACAAATATCGATCCTGAAAATTCTATAGATTATTTTACTAAAGATTTTGGATTTCAAAATATTTTTAATAAATATCGAATGCCGAAGATACTCTTGAAAGATAAGGGATCATTAGAATAAGAATGTAAAAATAAGCGTATCTACTTTTAAATCTTTAAAACACAGAAATAGGTTTTTATATTTAACGTAGCTTAGCTTTGTAAAAATGAAGACGTATACCTAATTGTTTAGAACTACAAAATCGGCGAATATTCAAAGTACATTCGGTCTGATATTTTGCTCCCAAAGTCAAAATTTCATAAAAATCTGAGTTTGACATAAATCTTTGGTACTTCTTACCGGTGGCGATTCCTGGTCCTTAGTATTGGTTTAGCTACGTGGTCTAGGGAAGGTTAAAAAAAAAATCATATTTTTTTTTAAATTTTATTGATAACGTTAAATAATAAAAAACATTAATAAAATAATATAAAATAAAAGTTTAAAAATGTATCGATACAAAATTATCGATGACTTTATCATAAAAATCGTCACTTTCTATAACAATTATAAAACAATTATATAAATATAAATATCTACATCCTATATTTATATGATTTTGTGTTGAAAAAATCTTAAATTTAACCTTACCTACCCACATTAATATATGAAGGTATGTATGTACTACCTATCTATTAAACAATTTAGTTCGCGTTCAAAGCTATGTAAACAAATTTCCTGTTAACGGTCAGCCGATAATAGGTAGATACTTCCTGCGACTTTATGCCAAAAGAAATTTACGATTATTTAACTATGATCTATTTTATTATAATAATATTATTTCTAGGTTCTAGCATAGATATATGAATTTACTTCCACTTTCAGGATTCAATACGAATCAACTGTGTATGTTTATTTCGCAAATAGCCTAGTCAATTCGACAATAATTTCGCAAAGCGCGATATAGTTCTGCATTTCTGTTATGTTGTTAGGGCATGTTAGAGTAGTCTGTATTTAAGTTTGCAGCTTGAAAAACCTGTGCTCGCTGCAGGAAAAATGCAACAGTGAAAAAAAAAAACGCTAAAATCAGCCCATTTTTTCCGACATTTTCTTTTATAACTTTGGAAATATGCAACTAAGGAAAAACCCGTTCATTATAAACTTGATTGTTATAAAATTTTCTACAAGATCACATCAGTTTTAAATTCATGCATGTTATATTTGTGTTGCTATCTAACCATGAATTAAAAAAAAATCTGAAAAACAAACTAGTTTTGAAGCAATCAAAAAATAGGTAAAAAATTGTCCAATTCTGCTTAAAATTTGGAATCAATAGTCTAGAGTATTACAAGACGAAATTCAACACGCAATGTTTGCATCATTGTTGTGGTCAAAGTAGGACACTTAAGTTGGCACTGATTTTTATACACGTACAACCTTTAACTATCATAAAATAAAGTTATTATATTTATATCTTTTTTTAAGCAACTTTTGTAGCAAATAAAAAAGTTACGAAAATGTTCACGAAATTAAATATTTAAATACCAAGTGTACAATGTTCGGAAGTTTTAAAATCGATACCAAAGTTGCAAAAAAAAGATATAAATATCATAACTGTATTTTATCATAGTTAAGGGTTCCAAGTACGTGAACAAAAAAATCAACGCCAACTTAAGTTTCCTACTTTGACCACAGCAGTGATGCACATTGTTAACATCATGTTTCTGTCAATTTTGATCGAATTTTCGAATTTCATCTTGTAACACTCTAGACTATTCGATCACAAATTTTTAGGAGAATTGGACAATTTTGGACCTATTTTTTGACTTAGTTTGTCTGAATTTTTTTTTTAATTCAAGGTAAGATAGCAATACAAATATAACATGCATGAATTTAAAACTTATGTGGTCTTGAAGAAAATTATATAACAAACAAGTTTATAATGGACGATTTTTTCCTTAGTTGCATATTTCCAAAGTTATAAAAGAAAATGTCGGAAAAAATAGAATGAATTTAGCGTTTTTTTCACTATTGTATTTTTCCTGCAGCGGGCACAGGTTTTTCGAATTTGCAAAACTACATCGCGCTTTTGCCAATTGAGCGCTTTTTTTGGAATTATTGACTGTGCTAAAAGAACACTAATAATAAAACAATAAGCACACGCATTCATCCTTCCTACCGCGTTTTCCTAGAAACATAATACGAAAGTAAAAAAAGAGATGACAAAAAACGAACCCAAAATGAAAGTAGATACCTGGAGCTACTGGTATATCGTGCTTTATCGCATCATACTTACGCTTACGCTTTCATTTATTTAGCTGGGCTTTGCTTAGGACATTGTGTAGTAAAACGCTCTTGTATTATAGATTGTATTGTATTTGTATTTTGAATAGATACTATTAAAAATTGTATGCAATTTTGTAGCGCGGGCGCGGATGTTGTAAACTTTTAAGGAAAACTTGTATGAGAGTTTTGTGTTGTGTGTACTGCGTTAGAACAATGTGGGTAGGTTAGGGGCCAGTTATAGCTATCATTGAAAACCATCATTGAAAAAGTTAGCTGGTGATTTTGAGACCCTTCGAAAGTTTAATCATTAAATATTTGAATGCAGAAAGATAGCTTATGACTTCAAAATTATTTCTCCTCCAAAAAAAATTAATTTTGTCCAATATCTTCCCCATAACGTAACTTTTAATTTTTTCAATGATCATTGGTAAAGTAGTTCATCATTGAAAAATTAAAATTAATTTTGTGAGAAAAGTTGTGCCAAATTGAAATTTGTTTTACCTGGAAATATTTATTAAGTCAATAAGCTTTACTTTGGCATCAAAATAATCATTTATTTTGTCTTCAAAATCTCTCAAAATTGACATTTAATATTTTCAATGATGGTTTTCAATGATAGCTATAACTGGCCCCTTAGGCAGCTATCTATTTTTTTTTTTATTAAATCAATGCTCTTTGTAGGTAATTTGGTTTTGGTATCGCATATTGAAAATAGGTAGGTAGTCTTTTTGTATTTATGGTATTGATTATTGCAATTAAACATTATCATTATTTCAACATTACATTATATAATTTAATCATTTAAATTCTTGGTTTAGCGGCGATAAACCTGCTAACTGAGAGGAATCGCCACTGCTTCTTATGATCAGTAGGGAATACTTACAATTTGGTCATTTTAATGAATAACTTCCTTGAAAATAAAATTTAACTTAGGAAAAATATCAAAATAATCATTGTTGGGCGCCACTTTGATATTTCTTACGTTCATAGAGCCAAGGAATATTTAAGGCTTCGTCCCTTTATTGAACATGTTATAAAATAATTGAAGTACTCGAACATTAAACAACCAAAACCAACAATATATGCGCTCAAAAATGCAATCAAAATAATCACCTATGGGGCCTATTTTAGCGCTACTACATCAGTTACATCAACTACAACATACAACTACGTCCTACAACTACATCAGCTACATATTTCTGTTTCACATCTCCCACTGGAAGAGTTGTATGATGTAGCTGGATAATGTAGTTGAAGTAGTTGATGGTTTGACATGTCTCTTATACCTAGACGATAGACCTCACCTTAACACGATTCGTTTTTTGAGGAAGTAACAAGTGCAGGAATGAAAATTTTAAGACCTAAAAAACGAAATAAAAATAGTGTTTGAATTAAATTGTAATATTTTTCATTGTTATTTACTAAAAATAAAAAAAAAAATAAAGAAAATAATAGAATTCACTGATTTAGTGATAATAAGATTAAAGTTGTAGGCAATATAATAATAATAAGTATTTAATTTTGTAAAAAATATTTTGTTTTAAGGATGAGATTTTTTTTGGATTTTGAAATCTTACTGCAGAAATTTTGGTTTAACTTAACTTTTCCATAAAAGGGAAAAAGCTAAACCGACGGAAATATGCCTTTGAACCTTTTCCGTAATACTATGTACAAATTATTAACGTTTGCACCATTAGTCATTGAATTAAAAATTAAATTTTTTTTTTTTTTGAAACTTTTTAATTTTGAACCTTAAAATAAAATAAACTGATCGGGCAGATCTCGTGAAATAGTCAAAAAATAACTCGGTGTTGGTAGTAGAAAATTTCGTTATTAATCTAGAAAGCTAGATTTAGTACTTACAAATTAATTACAATTTGATCTTAAAAAAAAAAGAAAATATATACAGGGCGGTCCCTTAATTATTGGTATATATATGTTAGGGAATGTTTTTTGGCTATATTATAAGTAGGAAAACGTTGTACTGTAAGGGTCTATCTTCAATTTTTATGGGATTTAAGAAAAAGCTTACTTTGTTGTATACACGATCCATGTTAACAGAAATTGCTTGGATAGAAAAAAAATAGCATTTGTTGATACTTTGAAAGTTGACGTTGATATCATGTTTAAATCTTCAGATAAACAATTTCTAGCCTGTTTCATTTTTTCTTGCCCATGCTTATTTTAAGATCAATTTTTTCCAGAGAATTCGTTAAAAACTTAACGTTTTATTATTTTTCAAATGCTCTACAATGTAGGTATGCATATTGGTTTCGCTTCAAAAAAATGTTTCGAAGTCCAAATAAGTTATTTTAGACAAGACATCCTTCAGTCTGTTTATTTGTGTGTCTGTATGTGTCAGTGTGTCCTGCTTGCGTTCTTAAAAGTACCGACAACATTATGACAAAATCAAAGAAGCCAATGACGAGATATGCAAAAAATATGCGAAAAAATCCCAAAACTTTATTTATGTTATTGGATTTTGTTAAAAACGAAAAGAAACTATTGATTTTTCTGAAAAAAAAAAGTTTAATTCACATGAAACACATAAAAATATGTTAATAAATAATATAAATATAAACAAATATGTAGGTGTCCCATGATGTACAGTGGCCATTATGGACAGTGGCAGACTTTGTCGATCTAAGGTATAAAGGGTGGGCCATCTAGTGATTTCTTTTTAAATCATATGCTATTTTGACACTGACATCTGTTAAAAATAAATAAATAAATTGGGTGGCGCAACGGCTCGTGAAGAACCAGGGCCTAGTGACTAACAACTCGCTGCCATTCCTGTGTGCGCGTGTCGACAGGAATGGAAGGGACCTAGAATTTTATGCCGAATCCGAACGGTTAGATGAGGCTGGGAAGTGAACTCAGACCTCCAGCGTGGCAGTCTAACGCACTGACTATTACGCTACGGGCTACTACACTGATATCTGTTGCCCTCTGCGGAACGAAATGAGTCGCTTTACGGTTATACAGCGTTAGGAAATATTGAAAACTTGTTTCCAGAGTGAGTGCTGTGTAGCCCTAACAGTGCGTTTTTTGAAATGAAGTACCCACCAGGCTAACAAAATTGGCGCATCTGGGGATCAGAAAACCTGCACTTGATTGATGAGAAGCCAATGCATCCACTGAGTGAAAGTTTGGTGCGGGCTGCAAAGTGGTGGCATTATTGGACCATTTTTTTCTACAGAGCCATGTTAACCGTCTATTTTTTTAATTTAATTTGAGGACATGCCACACAGCTCATGTCACAATCGATCTTTTGCGCACCAAATTCCCAAATTGTGTTATCAGCCGTCTTGGCGCTGTCAATTGGTCGCCTCGGAGCTGCAATTTGACCCATTTGGACTTTTTTTGTGGGAAACCGTGAATGAACGATGTTATGTCAACAATCCGGAAAAAGGACGAAAATGGTAGATAAGTGACCTCAACTCCATACGTCTCACCCATTCTAAATTTCTTGGACTTCGTTATATTAACTTTAATCTAGATCGGCTCATTGCTTTCGTAAGTGCATACAAATTAACACTTCATTTATTAATTTAAAATCTTAATAAACTCAAATAATTACCCCCACTTGAATCACCCTTATTACAATATTATAATAATCTTAAGTGTTAGTCATAAAGAATGCATTATATTTATTTATTTTTGTTTTTTTCTTTACAAAATATTCAAAAATCGGGATAGCCTTTCTTATCTCACTTACCTAATCTGAAACTGTGCTTTCCTTCATTATTTGCCCACAGCAGTCACAGAATTAGGTAAAGAGTGTGTTTCGCGCCATGGGACTAAATAATGTTAATTTTTATATGAATATAATTTTGCTACAAAACTATACGACGATGTTTATCTATGAGGTATTTTGTTCGCTTCGTTAATAATCGTTTTGTGATGTTTTTTTTTTTTGTTTTGTCTTATTTTTGGTTTGCCCTTGTTTGTTGTTATTTTTGCTGGTGCATATTTTGTTTTTGTTATTTTAATTCGGTAGGTCGGTCGTTCTGTCGGCTTGGTTAACTTTATTTATAGTTTCTAAAAGATCATTGCGCGAAATTTCCAAAAAAGTTAACATAATCATAATTGTTTAAAAAGTTTTTAAAAAAATGTGGATGTCGATATACTGTAGACAAACTAAATCTTATAGTCAGGGAGGTAGCGCTGAAAATATTAAGTATGAAATTAGGGCGACCAAAATTAATCCGTTCGGATTTGGCATAAAATTGTAGGTCCCTTCCATTCCTGTCGACAGGCGCACACAGTAATGGTTGCGAGTTGTTAGTCACTAGGCCCTGGTTCCGTTGTGCCACCCAATTTATTTTTTTTATTTATTTTTAAAAATTAGGAAGAGACATAAGCCTCCATAGACCTGACAATTTATCAGTTATAACAATTTTTCGCCATTTAAATTAACCCTAGACTCAGGACATTCTCATTAAGCTACAATAATTGTTGCTTGCTATAAAATTAGGACAAGGTATAAAACCTGCTTATTGATAACAGTTATAATATTTTTCCCATTAAAATTAGGCCTAGACTCATGACAAGTTATTTTATAACAGATGTAACAGTTCTCCACCATCATAATTAGAACGAGGATCAATATCTGACAGTTTATAACAGTGATAAGAGTTTTGTTCCATAGAAATTAGGACAAGAATCAGGACATTCAATTTATAACAGTTTATAACAGATTTTCAACATCTAAACAATTTATAAATTTATAACAGTTTTTTTTGACATCAAAATTTAGGTTAGACTTATGACCGGCTTATTATTTAAAAGATTTATAAAAGTTATTTGCCACCGTTATTGGGGCGAGATGCAACACCTGCCGATTGGTAACACGTATAAAATGTTTGACAATTAATAACAATTGCAATATATTTTCGCCACTCAAATCAGGAATAGTTTCATGACAAGTTAGTTTCTAACAGTTATAACCGTTCTTCCTTATCAAAATTATAAACGTTTTGTGATATTCAAATTAGAACTAGAATTAGTACCTACATGCCATTTTATAATAGTTATAACAGATTTTCATCATTGCCAAATTTAAACGAGGCACATGACCTACAAATTTGTAACAATATTAACAATTTTTTCACCGTTAAACTTTGACTAGGCTCGGGACATGCCAATTTATAACAGTTATAACAGTTTCTGTCAATAAAACTATGCTTTTATAATCGCATTTCGTAAGGTTTGAAAAAATATCTGGGTGCCCGTATATAGTTTGTCCCCCAGTTGAAGTTTCTGACCTTGCGGTGCAAGATAAATAGTATCTACCTAATACCTATGTATAATCGGAACTGTTATAGATTTCCAGATCTCGAATCACTGCCATAAAATAATGGGAGTATTAAATAAATTCCAGGGGTTAAATAAAACTGTTTGAAACGGAAGTGTTGCCGGATTATTTGAGTACTTCTGTAATCAGAACTGTTATAAATTGTTATGTAAGTGAATTGATATAGAAATTAGACGTGGTTTTTCAGCGTGGTTCGCGTGGGTTGATAAATGTGTATTACGTATGTTTACTCACAGAAGACACCCTGGGCATCTGCGTCCACATAACCATTACATTACATGTATGGGAACTGTTATAAGTTGCCATGGTTTTTTGTCAAACTTAAGTGAAACTCTGTTCAAGAGAAAACTTCGTTAAAAGAGTTTAGTGCAGTTAAGTAACTGCTGCCCTCTAGCGGCGCTTTTTACAGTTACACTTACGCTGATTTGCACGAATATTGAATTGGATCTTTGCGAAGTTACACAAAACTGACATTTTTCTAGTTGTGACGATGGCGATGTTGCTCTTAATCTGCAATATTCATCAGGGTTTCACGGAAAGAATCTGATTTGTCATGCTTGAATAATTGTTACCAATCATAACATCGCCAAAGAGAAACACTAATTATACTCTAAAGTGCAACACTACCTACTTGTATATAAATTCCTTCTGTGTGTGGGGCCAACAAAGATGGACTACTCTAGCTTTAGAATTATGATAGTATGCAAAGCAGGCAGGCTATATACCTACCCATATAGTTTACGCTGTAGGTTCTGCATTTTAAAGGGTACTTAACCTACACTTGAGTAAGCTTTGAAGCTAATTTCGGGGGCATTCATCTCTTTTGTGTGTATTTTTTGTCTTGATTTTTTTTTTAATTTATATCTATTGCATAATTGTTTTATACTATACTGCTGTGAATCTATTTGTTCTACTAAGCGAAATTGTCTCAACCGTTAAATTAAGGTTTCTAGCTAAAGCCTTTAATGCTTAACTCAGGGGAATACCTAATATATATGATATTTAGGCTTTTAAGCGGAACTTTAGTTTTGGGGGGTAATTATGTATTTAGAACGGGAAGTCAGATGGGTAAAAGCGTATTTTAATGCAACATTTGCGCGCCAACAACTACCAACTACGCGCCGAGCCGGCGCTTTATTTCCACCAGGTTGAGTAATTTAATGCGTATGTGATTAGTTTAATTGCGTTTATTATATTTCAATTTGAAGTTAATCTGTATACAGATTTTATCAAAAAGAAAGAAATATACCTACCTACATTTACATAGGTATTAAGTTTTTTAAATGCTTTTTTTTTTGTTTTGGATAATACAAAAAAAAAACTGTCATTAGTTCGTTTTTATTTGAACTATGAAATATTGAAATAAAATAAAGTCTAAGGTGACCAAGTTTTGTAAAAGAAATAGTTGATCGCTTTGACTTTGAGATTTCTAGATTTTTAAGGGACTTCTAACGCGACGACGACGGTTTAAGTAAATATCGACGGTTTTAATAAAATTTGGGTGCTGAGAGCACTATCACTATGTTCCGTTCATTGTTCATGTAAAAATAAGTCTGTTCAGATTCTTTAAATATTTGAGATCTCCTTACCTACCATGCAAAACATCCTCATATCTGGAAATTAACTGTCAGAAACCATTGATGCTCCATAAACAGCAGGAGTGTCACTGTTGCTGTAACTCTAAAAGAAATGGGCATCACGACTGGATCGCACAAACTTGCTCTAACGTAGCTAGAAATTGATGATGTTCAAGTACATAGCTATTGGTTCCAAAATACTATTTTATTTGCATTAACAAAAAAAATTAAATACATTATCATTTTAAATTACTATAAATTTATTATTTTAATGACTTACTCTCAGTAAGAGATCAAAGTCAAGTACCTATGCCATCTGATTTGTTTGATAATAAGGAATTTATAAATAAAAAATCGTTGGAGTGGTTTTCTTAAAAATTATTTTGTATATTGAAAATTTTTCGCTCATTTTCAAAAATAAAATCTAGTATGCCAACATTTAGTATTTAATAAAACACAATTTTACACAAAATAAAAAAAAAAATTCATTAGCCCGATTTCAAGATACTGAATTTTCAAAAAAAAAAAAAATACATACTTGGACAAAAAGCAAGGTTTTTCAACTTTCGAAAATGGTTTTTGATTATGTTCTCGATGAAGCATTTTCGAAAGTTGAAAAACCTTGCTTCATGTACAAGTATGTATGTAGATGATATTTTTGCAGTAATGGAATACCGCAAAATTGATGACACACTGAAAAACCTCAATAAATTCCACAACAAAATTCAGTTTACCATAGAAATGGAAAGCAATAATAAAAAAAAATAAATCGGGTGGCATAACGGCTCTTGAAGAACCAGGGCCTAGTGACTAACAACTCGCAACCATTCCTGTGTGCGCCTGTCGACAGGAATGGAAGGGAGCTACAATTTTATGCCGAATCTGAACGGCTGAACGAGAAGCACTTATTCGTGACAAGTGATACTCTTGGAGGATTTGTCAATTCCTCACAACGTGCAGTAGCCCTGAAAAAAAAAACTTTTTAGTTTTTAGGTGGACGAGGCTGGGAAGCGAACCCAGACCTCCAGCGTGACAGTCGAACGCAATAACCATTACGCTACGGGCTACTACTATAATAATACAAAAATACAATATCTGTTTTGGATGTCAAGATTCATCGACAAAGCAACGAACTTTCATTCAACTGGCATCAAAAAATAACCGCATCGGGAGACTCGTCAATTTTCGGTAAAATCAGGCGAAACATATCATTATTAACACAGCTTCGAACCTGATAAACAAAATCTTTATGTTGAGTGATAGGCAACTTCACTCTGAAAATCGTCACCAAAATTCTCCAAGACAATGGTTATCCCGGACAACTCATAAGAGGTTTGATACTGCGACAAAAACATAAACCTCCTAGAGATGTAGAAGCTGCTGTTAATAAAGGTTTCTATAAAAGTATGGTTCATGTTCCCAAACTTGCCGAAAGCTTCAAAGAGAACGTTTCATACAAAACGAATGATATACATATGGCCGTACAAATTACATAACACCCTCGCACCTCTTTTTAGTCAACTCAAAGTCAAACCAGATAAAGAAAAATCTACAGATGTTGTTTATAAAATTAACTGCCTGGGAAACAAAGATGAGATGTGTGACTTGTGTTATGTAGAGACTACAAAACAGTTTCTTAAGCAAAGAATGGCCAATCATAAATCTGATTTAAATTGTGCAAGCTTAGAAAAATCAGCACTTGCTACACAAAGCATTGAGAAGGTTCACAGACCAGATTTCGATGGAGTAAACATTCTTCAAAAGGAAACCCATATCTCAAAACGTAACACCGTGGAAACCCTCCACATTTTAAACAGCGCCAACACTATGAACAGGAAATAAGACACTCAAAATATATCAGCCGTGTACTGCTCTCTCGCTTTAATTAAAAACTAATTCTTTTTTTTTGTGACCTTTTTTCTAAATAAGATTTCCCTCTGGTGGGCTATAATAGGTCAGTTTTTGTTTTATTTTGTAGCTTTAAACTTTCAAGTGACGTTTCGGTTGTGATTACAACCTTCTTCAGACCTATGGTTAAAAAATGTTATAAAAAAAAGTTTTATTTAAATACCTATGAATACTAATTACGAATACTTACAGCTTCGGTATTTTAAAAATTCTCTGTAGGATTTGATGATTATAGTTTGTTTTTTTTTAAACATTTTTTAACCATAGGTCTGAAGAAGGTTGTAATCACAATCGAAACGTCACTTGAAAGTTTAAAGCTACAAAAATACAAAAACTGACCTAAAGCCCACTAGAGGGAGATCTTATTAAGTTTTTAATCATAACAATTGTTTTTATATTTATTCGTGCATACACCATGTTCTTAAAATTGTTATTTTGTTATTTCCCCTGTCCAAACGTTGGGAACAAATCAATGTAACTTTGTTTTATTGCCACAAATAGTGACCAACAAAACCGAAGGAAGAATAAACATCTTTTCCATCAATAAATGTTTAAACCCAATTTGTCAAATCACTCATTAAATACGTAGGACCGTTATTTTTCAACTTAGAAAGATGATTTTTTCAAGTATTCCTTCACCCAGTTTTTAAAATATTGACCAAGTCGTTTTCAAAATTGAATTTTTTTTAAATTTTCAAATTTTTTTTTTTTTTTTTTAATTTTGGTTCACAATAATGTTTATACTTTTTAGAAGTTTTACCATAAACAAATGAAAAATTTCAACTTTAACTATTTTTGAGAAAATAAAAAAAACAAAAAAATGGCTCTACCGAAAATATCTAATTTTTGAAAATAAAAAAATTACCAAAAAGTAGTTTTTCCTATTTAATTTTTTTGAATTTTTTGCAACAACATTCTCGGACCCGTTTTTGAGATAAATATCATTTTCCTTTTTGGCGAAAAAAAATTGTATGGCAGGTACTGTTATATTTGTCAAAAAACACTACAGTACAACACGGATATAAGAAACTCTGATAATCCAAGAAATTTCTTTCTTATATCCGAGTTTTTCTTATATGCAAACAACGGATATAAGAAAGACAATTTCTTATATGAGAAACACATCTATAAGAAAGGAAATTTCTTATACGGAAATTAGAGAGACAAAAGCAAGCTATCACACATATTTTCTGTGTATTCTCGCTCTTTTTAAACTGTTTCTGCAATCCAATATAAAATCATATTGATGATCACAAACTAGTTCTGGCAAAGGTAAATTAAAATATAATGAAGTTTCTTATATGAGTGCGTTTTTGTTTTTAAAATTAACATTTGTGCAAGGAAATAATTTCTTATAGCCATGTTTTTCTTATATGCGAGTTTCTTATATACGAGCAATTTCAAATGGAATTTAAAGAAAAAGACACGGTGTTTTCGACTGCATTTCATATAAGCGAGTTTTTCTTATATGAGTGTTTCTTATATCCGTAAAATACTGTAGTACCAAGTTTGACAGATAGACAGACAGAATTGCGAGACCTACTTTGTCGCGTTCTCTATAATCGTAATGTTAAGGAAAATTTATATCTCGAGTTCGATTTTTTTTACGAATCCATAACTTACCATATAGTACCTACCTATGTATATGTATATATCGCAAGTTAGAATTAAAAAAAAAAAAAACACTTTTAGCAGAACATGGTTTCGATCCACGGACCTCTGGGTTATGGGCCCAGCACGCTTCCACTGCGCCACTCTGCTTGATGAAATCATCCCTCCAAATAAATTCCTGATGGCTTGATGTGAATATTTGTTTTTATGTTTGTACTGCCATATGATACGAGTAAATAGGTACAACATAATACCTTTTCAAAATGTTCCAATAAGAAAATAAGAAATCAATCAGAATAAAATAAATTTTTATAAGACACAAAATATGTTCCTTCAAACAGTGAGACAAAGTAAACCTTCTATCTGTCAAGGAAAATTGAAGTATGTACCTACAAATTCTGTTTTATTGGGATGTATTCTAATAAGATTTAAAATAAGTCTTATGAACGTTTATAAATACTATATTTTAAATAAAACACAAACAGTCAAGCCCGCTTATTTGGAATATGTTTGTTTAAAAATCTCATCATTAGATCTGCTTAACTTATTCCCTAGCAGACTTTGCCCCGACAAAAATTCAACTAATTTAATTGAGATCCTTCTGAATTTGAATGTTCTATTGGCAAAGTAGAAATGAAAAAAAAGTCAACCAAATGTATTTCATATTTTCTTAAATTAAATTTTAAATCACATTACCACATCATTTTTAAAGTGCTATACCTCTTATCGGTCAATTATTTAGTTGACACAATATAAATCAAATTAACATGCAGAAAAAAAATGTATTAAATTTTTTAAGAAACTCAATAAAAAAAGTGCGTATGCGCCTGAGTGTACCATTAATTAATCGTCGATTTTAGAGACAATAAAAATAAAAATTTTGTGTTATATTTGTAACTCTAAGCTCTAGGGTAGGGATGTTGAACCTTATTAGAGCCTTGTGCCATTCTTTTTTTAAATAAATGATTTGAAATACTTTTAGCGTGCCAAGATACAGCCTTGATCTATTTTTTTTAGTGGATAAAAGGATATAAATATGCTGGAGTGGATCAGACGAACTTGCTCTAGTTGCTAATCACGAGAATGTAAGTACATATGTAGCTACCAATTGACGATGTAGATATAGTAATTGTTTGCTAATTTTTTTATAGCGTTAATAATAAACCAATAAAACTATGTCAATATAGCAACTTTTAAAGTATTTGATTTAATACACATCAATTTGAAAAAAAGCTACAAATAAAAAAATATTTTTTTTTGATTTTATTTTTCGAAAAAAAAAAAATTAATACAAATTTTTGCAATATTTATGAACTAACTTAGATGTACCGAACTGCAAAATTATGATAAAATCCGCCAATCCAATGACGAGATATGGGGAAATATGCCTAATCAACTATACAAAACTGAGCACGACTGGATCGCACAAACTTGCTCTCGTAGCTAACAAGTTTAACTTAGCTTGAAATTAACAATGTACATACGTATTGGTTCCATTAAATTATGATATCAATAAAAAAGTTTTAAAAAACAAGTTAAAACATAGGAACATAATAATTACTATAAATTTGTTATTTTAATAGCTAAAACAGCTAGAGTTCAAAAAAAGGTATGCCATCTGGTTTGTTTGATAAATATAAATTTATGAGAATAAAAAAATCAAAAATCGTTGGAGCGGTTTTCTTAAAAATTAATTTTTACACATAAAAATTCGTGAACATTTTTAAAAATTAAATTTGGTATACCAACTTTTAGTATTTAATAAATACAATTTTGCACAAAATAAAAAGAACAAATTAGCAACCCGTTTTCAAATATTAAGCATTGCTTGTTTAACGAATAAAATCGGCTCTAGTTATCGTAGCTGTTTAGATGTTAACCCTTGTCTAACTATTTCATAATTTCAAACACGTTAAACAACTCTTCTAACTAATGTGGACTCCGCAACGTAACGTAAGCAAATTAAGGTTGAACAGGCACAAATTTGACAGATGAAGAGAAGAAAAACAACTATAGAACAACAAAAATATTAAAATAAACAAACAACTTCAGAACAAATAATTTTAATATCAGATGTAATATATTGATTATAATTGTTTTTTTTGTTAAAATTTTGTTGTTCTTTATTTAGTGAAAAAGTAATCTACTCGCATTATCCCTGATTTAAAAAAAAAAAACTCAAGGCCATGTACAATGTTGAGACATCTTTGTATGTACCTACGTGTATGTTGGTTGATGTGTCTGTGTGATTGATGTTATGCCCATGTTTTGCAGATAATGTGAAAAATTCAATGCCGTCGAGCTCTTTAGATACATTATTAAATATTTCCATTTTTAACAAAGCTCTAAATATTCAAAAATTAAAAAAACCTTCGAAATCATTTTACCAACCTACGCTTTTTTATCTAATCTAATCGTACGTGGAATAGTTTAACCAACTGCATCATTTCTAGAAAGAATTGGCCTACTTATAATAAATCCCGAACTATTAACCTAATGTGCAGACCCAGGTGAGACATTGCCAGAATTGTTGTAACATGCACCGGACACTGGCCAATAGGAGAACATGCGACGAAGTTTGGCATCCCCTACAATACTCACTGTCGTTGTTGTGGGGACCAGCAGGAAATGTCCCGCTTTGGCCAGAATGAGGCAACAATCTCTTGGGAAGCCCTTTTTTGACGACCTTAACAAACTCTCCGGAATGAAGATCAAAGATTTGACTTCTTTCCCCAACGCGACGAAATGGATATGGGATTTACTTCGGTTTCCTCTTGCACCATCTTCTTCCTCAGACTCCTATGACTGCAAGCTAGCAGACTACTGGTTTTTGAAGATGGCTCATGGTGCATGAGGACCGGACGATCACACGTTTGTGCCAATCTTCGCTTCAATACCAGGCAACAAGTTGCCTAGTTGGCACAGTGTAAATGGTTTTTAGTTGCGAGTTTTGGTCCTATCGGGTGTTTTCCTATGCACAAATCCTTATTGAGTTTTGCCTCATGTCCATATCCAATAAAAGCGTCTGGTCATACAGGCAGGTGGTACTTTCTCTGGTAACCACAAGTCATGCTGCGTATGCAGACGGAGGTGTACAGAGATTACCATATCCGTGTGTGAGACTAGATGATTACCCTAAGCCTAAGCGCCCACATCATGCAACTACTTTGGGGTGATCGTTTAGTTTGTGTCAAAACACAAATTGTTTAGTTGCTTCAATCGGTGACTGAATAGTTTCTGCATGTGGGCGTGGACTCTTATATAAGAGCATGGGATTCATTTTAGCAACCAAACTGTTTCGTGACTGAAAGTTGCATGTGCACGATTAGACTAAAAGTTGCATGAGGGCGCTAAGCCTAAGGGATCAGATCGTATGCGTCCTGGGCAAATCAGCAAATTGCTTAGCTTAGCATACTGCAGCCGAACTCGGGCATTGGCGATGATCCGTTGGGAGGTTTATCACCAAATACCCTCATTTTCTTACAATATATTCTTTTGGTCCACAGGTCAAACGAGTTATGGTATCAAAACGGCGCATAACAGCGTTAATTGGGTCATCGAGTGAGGATGCTTGTGACCGCCATGCCATCTCTACCTGCCTACCTACGCCTTTTTGTTCTTATAAACTTATTTTCAAGTGGTAAAAGTATACTTTAAGAAATTAAACAAGCGATTTGCTGCTTTTAAAGTTAGAAGAGTGGTTTTACGTTAAACTATACTTTATGTCGCTTAAAATTACCAAATACTTGCTTTAAAAAGAGTTTTTAGAGTGATTTAGAGCCGGTTTTAATTGCTTAAAATTTTGTGCCATTGAATTTACCAAAAATAACTGACTGACAGACTGACACAGACTGACAGACTGATAGACTGACAGACTGACAGACTGACAGACTGACAGACTGACAGACTGACAGACTGACAGACTGACAGACTGACAGACTGACAGACTGACAGACTGACAGACTGACAGACTGACAGACTGACAGACTGACAGACTGACAGACTGACAGACTGACAGACTGACAGACTGACAGACTGACAGACTGACAGACTGACAGACTGACAGACTGACAGACTGACAGACTGACAGACTGACAGACTGACAGACTGACAGACTGACAGACTGACAGACTGACAGACTGACAGACTGACAGACTGACAGACTGACAGACTGACAGACTGACAGACTGACAGACTGACAGACTGACAGACTGACAGACAGACTGACTGACAGACAGACTGACAGACAGACTGACAGACAGACTGACAGACAGACTGACAGACAGACTGACAGACAGACTGACAGGCAGACTGACAGACAGATTGACAGACATACTGACAGAGTTTTGGTCCTATCGGGTGTTTTCCTATGCACAAATCCTTATTGAGTTTTGCCTCATGTCCATATCCAATAAAAGCGTCTGGTCATACAGGCAGGTGGTACTTTCTCTGGTAACCACAAGTCATGCTGCGTATGCAGACGGAGGTGTACAGAGATTACCATATTCGTGTGTGAGACTAGATGATTACCCTAAGCCTAAGCGCCCACATCATGCAACTACTTTGGGGTGATCGTTTAGTTTGTGTCAAAACACAAATTGTTTAGTTGCTTCAATCGGTGACTGAATAGTTTCTGCATGTGGGCGTGGACTCTTATATAAGAGCATGGGATTCATTTTAGCAACCAAACTGTTTCGTGACTGAAAGTTGCATGTGCACGATTAGACTAAAAGTTGCATGAGGGCGCTAAGCCTAAGGGATCAGATCGTATGCGTCCTGGGCAAATCAGCAAATTGCTTAGCTTAGCATACTGCAGCCGAACTCGGGCATTGGCGATGATCCGTTGGGAGGTTTATCACCAAATACCCTCATTTTCTTACAATATATTCTTTTGGTCCACAGGTCAAACGAGTTATGGTATCAAAACGGCGCATAACAGCGTTAATTGGGTCATCGAGTGAGGATGCTTGTGACCGCCATGCCATCTCTACCTGCCTACCTACGCCTTTTTGTTCTTATAAACTTATTTTCAAGTGGTAAAAGTATACTTTAAGAAATTAAACAAGCGATTTGCTGCTTTTAAAGTTAGAAGAGTGGTTTTACGTTAAACTATACTTTATGTCGCTTAAAATTACCAAATACTTGCTTTAAAAAGAGTTTTTAGAGTGATTTAGAGCCGGTTTTAATTGTTTAAAATTTTGTGCCATTGAATTTACCAAAAATAACTGACTGACAGACTGACACAGACTGACAGACTGATAGACTGACAGACTGACAGACTGACAGACTGACAGACTGACAGACTGACAGACTGACAGACTGACAGACTGACAGACTGACAGACTGACAGACTGACAGACTGACAGACTGACAGACTGACAGACTGACAGACTGACAGACTGACAGACTGACAGACTGACAGACTGACAGACTGACAGACTGACAGACTGACAGACTGACAGACTGACAGACTGACAGACAGACTGACTGACAGACAGACTGACAGACAGACTGACAGACAGACTGACAGACAGACTGACAGACAGACTGACAGGCAGACTGACAGACAGATTGACAGACAGACTGACAGACAGACTGATAGACAGACTGACAAACTGACAGACTGACAGACAGACTGACAGACAGACAGACTGACAGACAGACTGACAGACAGACTGACAGACAGACAAAAATGGTAGCGCTCACAATGCCTTTGTAGTAGCCCGTAGTGCGTTCGACTGTCACGCTGGAGGTCTGGGTTCGCTCCCAGCCTCGTCCACCTAAAACCTAAAACTAAAAAAAGTTTTTTTTCAGGGCTACTGCCTCTTGCGAGGAATTGACAAATCCTCCAAGAGTATCACTTGTCACGAACAAGTGCTTCTCGTCTAGCCGTTCAGATTCGGCATAAAATTGTAGCTCCCTTCCATTCCTGTCGACAGGCGCACACAGGAATGGTTGCGAGTTGTTAGTCACTAGGCCCTGGTTCTTCACGAGCCGTTCTGCCACCCAATTTTTTTTTTTTTATTCACAACGCCTTTTTATACTTTTTTGTACAGCCAGCAATCCTTTATATTATTTAATTTTTTTTTTTTATTGGGCCCTCAGTGAACATTTTTTGAAAAATTAATGTTTAAACTAAAAAATGTTGAAAATAAAAATTCAAACAATTTTTTTTGGTTCTGAATCTTAATCAGTGCTTAGTCAAACACTAAACACCGGATGGTTCTACAATTCTAACTTGTTAAAAATGATACTCCATACTCAATAATTCAAACGCAATTGTGTCATGATTATTATATTATAATTGGTTGGGAAGAACTGCATAAGCTATAAGTATACAGGAAGTGAGGGAATTGCATTTATTTTTTTGTTTTAAATTAGAAGAAGAAAACTGTTAAACGTGTCATTGTTGTATGTAGTGCAAGAGTACCTACGAGTATACCAAAATATTTAAAATAAAAATCCTCACAAAACAATTCGATTGCCATTGCCAGCTGAATTGAGTTGAAATTCACTTTTCCCCCATCACTGATGGTGTGCACTCTCAGTTCGCGGGGCATATACCATGTGTCCGTCCGTCGTTGTCGTCTCTATGTCCTAAAAACCCAACAAACACCAACTCTTCGGGTTCGTATCTCGCGGCTCGCGGGGTACCTAACCTACGTACACAACTTATTATTTATTTGCGCCCTTTGCTTGCAGTGCCAGTGTTCGAATTTTGAAAATGTCTGTATTTAACACATGCAACTTGCAACGACACCCAGAGACAGACAACAGCATTCTATCGAGAGGCTTATCTAAATCTTTATACTTGGCTACTCGCGGTGTTTTAATTGCTGCCTCTGAACCGTCCGTCCGTCGTCGTAGTCATTCGTATATATCTTTTGTGGCCGTATTTTAGTTGTCGTCTCACTTGCCAAGGTGGACAAAATACGGCCGACTAGGTTGTTCCTTTTATTTCTGTTGTCATTTGCGCGCACCAAAAGGTACAAAATTTCCTCAAAAATTCGTCACATACTACATCGCCCTTTACAGCAACGTTATAAACAACCTTTATTGGGGTTGAAGGGACTTTCGCTAGTACGAGTTAGTTGTTGCGGACAAACAACAATAATAAAACGAAAACAACATCAAAATTACAGCTTCTTCGCAGTGGTGTATAGTCAGTTATGTCGCAGAATGTAATATGTGTAATTATAATAAAAATGTTCACAGAAAAGGTATCCAATTGAAGCTCAGCAGTATGAGCAGAGGTTAGAGGGAGTAGCTACCTACAATTTGAATCTTAAAGAAAAAATTCAATTACGTATCCGATGTGTGCGACTAACTTTGAGTAGGTACAGTACACTTACAAACAATATAAGCCGAGTTGTAATAGATCTAATAGTCTGAGAGTTTGAAGCCATAAAAGCTGACTATATGAATAATTCTCAAAATATTAAAAAAGCCTTTATTTCGTCTTAAAAAATAAAAATCAATGAATAATATGAAAAAATATATACCTAACCTATATTTTATTTTTATCACATATATATTTATTGTAGCCGAAAATATTACATGTTTTATATCTTAAACCTAAATTGCACAATTTACAGAGATTGGTATATATTCTATCTTACTACTGCCAAGTGAGAACATTTTTTTAATCAATTATACTCGTAATAAGCTTAAATAGGAACTATTTGAAGGAAAAGCTATGTTAAAAACCTTCATTAAACAAAAAAGAAATCAAAAATACATACATACTTTCTTAAATAAGGATTTGAGAGAAGGGGTAGCTTAAACACAAAACAATACAAACCAATACTAAATTATTTCAATAAATACTTTATATAAATCCTTTTAAGTACAAAAAAAAATAATTAAATAAATTAACAGAAATGTTTCACATTGTTAAATAAATAGATATTAATAATAAATAATTATATAAATGTTAAATAGAAAAATAAATCAATAAACAATTTAATATATAAATAAAATAAATAAATACATAAATAAATATATAATTAATAAATAAATAATTGAATAAATAAATAAATAAATAACTAAATAAATAATTAAATAAAAAAATAAATAAATTAATTAATAAATATATAAATAAATAAATAAATAATTGAATAAATAATAAACAAATGAATAAATAAATGAAAAAAATAAATATATAAATAATAATTAAATTGCGATATGAACAATGAAACATAAATCAGTCTTTCAGTCAATAGTTTTATAATTTAATTTACATTTTTATTAAATTACATACTACATTTTATAGGCTTTTAAATTTAAGAAGCTAGATTTGAGATAAGGGAATTGTCGTATGATAAACAAGAAGTGTTATATCGATCACTCAATCTTAAAACTCTGCTTGACACCATTTCAATATTTGCTAGGGTGTGCAATTCACTAGTCCAAAAGCACCAAGGAAGATTGAAAACCATTTTCAGAAGCTTATTTTGTGAAATTTGTAGTCTTCGTATGTGACTCTTAGCACATTTACCCCAAACGGGCGAACCATATAACATAATCGCCTGAAAGAAAGCTTTGTAAATCAACAGTTTGATTTCACTACTCAATTTAGATTTTCTGTTGATTAAAGGGTAGAGTATTTTCGTAGTTAAGTAAATTTTTTTATAATGCCTTGTATGTGTGTACCAAATGTTAATTTTGTATCAAGGTAAGCCCCAAGATATTTAGTATTTGACTTCCAGTCAGTTCCACAGCCGTTTAATATAAGTCTATTACTTGGTAAGAAACAGGGTTTCCCTTTTTCGAGTGAAAAAGACAGCCTGGGTCTAAGAAGCGCTCAGCTTTATTTCCCAACTACTAAAGTCATCTTGAATTATATTTAAACCAGATTGCAAGTTCATTTCAATAACGGAACCAACTGAACCTGTAGAATATTAACATGTATCGTCGGCAAAAATAGCTATATCACAGTTTTGGAATAAGTCAGAAGTAAACACATTGTAGAGGATAGGGCTAAGAACTGAACCTTGGGGGACACCTGCAACACAACTAAAGACTTGAGAAAGGCAATTGTTGACTGACACAAAACATTTTCTTGAAGATAAAAACGATTTTACAATTTTAATCAGGTACATTGGGAAATTAAGAATCATTAACTTAGTCCTTCATGCCACACAGAATCAAAGGCTTTTTCCACATCGAGCAACACCATACCTGTACTTTTTCCTGCGTTAAAATTACTTTTTATATGATTAGTTATACGGTGAATTTGATGCACAGTGCTGTGAAAAGCTCAGAACCCGAACTGTTCTAATGGGAGGATATTATTTGAGCTTATGTGTTCAATACATTTTTTCTTGATTATTTGTTCAAAATATTTACTAAGTGAACTCAGTAAACTTATTGGTCTGTAATTGCCAGGTGTATATATTTTTTTTTTACATTTAATCCTATTATACCTATATGAAATCTATGGTATTATCATATGGAGTCGTTTTTATTTACGCTTTATTACGACGGCTGATGACGCATGTGTTTGCAACATGTCTTATGCTTTTGACAGCGTAGACATTAATGTTTAGAAAGAGTAAGTCTAGTTAAATAGTAAGGGAGTAGTGGTATGAAAATTTGGCGATGGTGGACTTTCACGACCAGTAGCCACACTGATATGGACCTAACAGGTTGTTGACGAATAACTTCAGGCGTCCAATTGTCAGAAGACTGATTTAGAGGATCTCCTTTCTTGAGAACCCAGCAAACAGTTCTGAGGTTTTATTTATCGTGCATGCTTTCCTTCGACCATGTTTTAAGTCATCGCCTGCTGCTTTGAATAGCTCGGCAGCAACGCGGTCGGCTCCAGCAACTTTGTTGAACTTATGCTTAGTTATTGCTTTCTTAGCTCCTTCGAGGTTGGGAGGACGGAATTTTTGACCTGCACCGCCTAGGATCAGGTTGAATAGTGCAATCTGCCTGACAGCGGAATTAAATTCGTCATCGCCGTTATACAATACAGTCCTTTTTTTATAATTTACGCGCAATCAAAGGGTTATCAATACCATTATTATGAATAACACAGTGAGAGCAGTAGGAAAAAAGGATAGGATAATTTAGGAGGTACCGATGCACATATGTTTTGAATTTCCGAATATCACAAAGGGAGGGAAAAATAGAGGTAGATAAAGCTATCCACATTCCAGTAGCGCGACTTAAGAAGAAATCTCGAAATTGGGCTCTAGGGTGAACTGATGGGCATGGCCTGCAGAAGTGGTTCTTCCGTATTCTCAGCATCGACTGGAAATCTACCAGTATGTTCCCTTTTTCTATTCCTCTCTGGCTTGGTTTTGGACATTGTGATTGTAGCCGGTATTGTCGGTACTCATCTTTAAAGCATGGTTTTCATTGTGGTGGTCGAGTGGAACCCAGCACGTTAGATGCGGCATATCTGAGGGCTTCCTGCAGGAAGCCATGGCATGGTAATGTTGCAACTGGTTCGCAACACTTGATGCTGGTGGCATAGGACCTCTTAAGATGCTATTCGAGGCTCGACCGGAGAAAGACTTGTCAATATCTTGCGATTGTAGCCGTGTGACGCGATATCAAGCTTCCTCACAGCTATCCTTAGCCGTACCTTGGCTACAATAAGGTAGCGGTCCGAGTCATCGTTGGCCCCTCGGAACGTTCGGACATCCCTGATTCTGGAGGAGTGCGTTCCGTCGATCTCACAAAAGATTTCCAAGTCCCCTTGTGAATATCGAGGTCGGGGAGCTGCGTACTTGCCACCACAATGTTCGTCCCGCAGAGAAATCGATCAGACTGATTCCGTTGTCGGAGGTGGTGTCGTGCTAATTAATTACTCACTTTTTAATTTTATTAGCAAAACAAGTATAAAAAGAAACACTGAGTTATCTGATTTGTATATCGTCTTAAAAAGAAAAAGTAAGTAATTACTGAATACAAAATTCAGCTACAGTTTCGAAAATTTATTTCTGCGGATCAAACTTGCATATAAATTTAAATGTATACGAGGAACTGGGATTCACTCGAATTTGAGCTTAAACCAAAATTCCAGAGTGTAGGTTCTTCTTTGTAAAATTTTATTTCAACTATTATGTGCTCATCATATATTGCACATTCACATTATCAAGCAAAATATGAACAATTCATATCCAACAGTTGATCAAACAATTTTCCACAAGAGTCCTTTAAATCGCATCATTGGCATTAGATTATATAGCAAACAAATAAAAAGAAAAACAGCTTAGTTCGATGAAGTGCAATGTCATTTTTGAATTGAAATCGAAAAAATAAATAACTATCGCTTTACAAAGTATAATAAATATAAAAGAAGAAAAAAAAGAAATCCCAATAAAAAAAAATCCAAATCCAAAGATTATTCAGGTAGAATGCATATGGATATGGATATAGATACTTCCGCTCACAGCGCAGCGCAGCACAGCACAGCCCAAGCACCAGGGATGAATCTGACATGAAGCAATCGCATCGCAAAAATGCCACAACAAAAGGCTATAATTCAAGCGGCCGCCGCACAATCGTCAACCACATTCAATGTTTGACGTCCTCAGCCTGCCAATATATCACGGTCAGGCTTAGATCGAAATGCAATTCATTAATCCAGCTAATCTGGTTACCCTCGGATTATATGTCGAACAGAAAATCAAAAGAGGAACAACAATAAAAAAAAACAGTTAAAGAAACACAAAATCATTTGCTCGAGTCAAAAATAAATTGGGTTGACGATGATGATGCTAGCTACTTAAAATAGGGGAATTGTGCGTTATTTCTCCAATTTATATAAACTTGTATGCATTTTATTTGCAATACATTTTTTAACAAGGGCAAGTTATTCATTCGTAAAATCAATTTAATTATATGTAAAATACTTAAAATAGATTTGATAACTGGACTCTGACTGAGTTCAATTGATTATACCAGAAATTGTTAAATAAATAATTTTTTAAGTGTCGAAGATTTTGCGTTTAAATCCTTCACGTCTCATTATGAGAGCAGGAAACAGGGTGATTCGTATAAGATGCGACTTGTAGCTAGAGCGTATATGTAGGGTTACAACACCACAAAAATAGTGTAAGAGGCGGTCTATTACCTTACGTTTAGGCGGGAGAAAATACTTAAAATAATCACCCCTATTACAGAATTCGGCGAATGAGCTAGAGCGACAATTCGGCTCATTTTCAATTTTATTGCTATTAGTGAATCCGCCGATAGAAAACTGAACGAATGTCGGTAACATTAACTGCACCACCGACATTTTGTTCAACTAATTTGGTATTACTGAAAAATGTTCACAAATAATATGGATGTGACGTTTAAAATGTCAACAAAATGACAGCTGCGATAATATAGTTCGGAAAATGGTAAGGAAGTGAAAGAATAGTTCATTCGACGAATTCATTAATTGGAATAAACGCGATCGCGAATTCACCGCGAATCTTGTCAACTCGCCGGGAGTGAAATTCTGCGAATTCTGTAATCAACATAAATAAGAAATTATTAAATGGTAAATCTTATAAGATTATGATATAGATTTAATTCTTCTTCTTCTAATGACAGCTTTTTTTTCGAGAACTCCACCTAAGTAGATACTTTTTTTGATTTAAAAAAAATGCTCTTATTAATTCTTAGTCAAATATTCTGCATCGTTCTAAAAATGTTAAACAAATAGAGGAAACAACATTCTTATACAAATACGTAGGATTATCTTTAGCTTAATTTTTTTCTTGTTTTTATTTTGAAGTTGGTTCCTATATTTTTTAATATTTTGAAAAGTAAAAGACTAGAACCATCCGGTATTCATTGTTGGTATAAAATTAATAAAACTCGTAAAACTAGAAAAAAAAAGTATTTTGAAAAAAGGAAGATTACAAATTTTATTTTGAAAACTAATTACACAAAAATCTCTTACCAAAACAATTGGATTTAAAAATAAAATAAAGCAATGTCTTTTATATAAGCTATACGAGTAACATAATATTGTAAGTGTTGGCGTTATTTTTCAATATATTTTTTTTTTTTTAATATTAAGTGAAATTTTAGAGAATTGCCCTTTTCCCACCGAAACGGGACAGAAAGACCCCTTCTCCCATTCGATTTTTTCTTGTTTCGACCAATCCTGCACACTCCAGCTTTTTGTCACATCTTATACGAATTACTTTTTATATGTAATATGAAAGGGACTACTTACAGTGTTGGACAGAGAATTACCACACAATAGTGTATCGACTAAAATAAGCGAGATTATTATTTTCTTTTTAGTTTTTTGAACATAATTTATTAAAAAATGTTAATTTTAACAATATAAAAGACAATAATAAAAATAAATAAAAAATTCAACAAAATAACAACAACAAAAATTCTTAAACAATATTGGTCGGTGAAAAGTGAAACAAGTTGTGGCCACAGAATTAGCACATATAAGGAATTAAATACTTTTCAGCATTTTAAACCTATTTTTCGTTTAATATTTGGTTGGGAACCCTTTTAGCCCACTACAGCTTGTAATCGCCGAGGAATACTGTCGGATAGGCGTTGGCATCGATGAAAAGGAATGCTATTCCAGCCTTCTTTAATTGTTTCCTAAAGTTCTGATACATTTCTTGGTTTTCTCAATCCAACGTAGTATTCCACGTCGTTCCATAGATGTTCAATGGGATTCAGGTCAGGACTCTGCGCAGGCCAAGGCAAAATATTTATTTGCCAATCACTAATCCATTGTTTCACTAGCCGCGAAGTATGCTTATGATCGTTACAGTGCATAAATTTCCATGATAATGCCAACTTATATTCAGCAAAGGTTTCCATACGGTTTTCTAAGATGCCCTTATACTGATGCTGGTCCATTCGCTGCCCTATTTTTACTATAGGCCCTACACCGTGCCATGATAACGCAGTCCACACCATGATACATCACAACCGTGTTTCACAGTTTTTACTGTGTAGCGAGGATTAAGCTCCTGCTTTGGTGGACGCCAAACATGACGCTTTCCATCAGAGATTGAAATTAAATTTGGACTCATCACTCCCAAGAACATTTCCATAATAATAACGATTTTGATCCGTTAACTCTAGCGAACTTAAACCTCGATGCAATATTTTTTTTTTTTGATCATAGGGGCTTGTGCTGAGCTACGAAACCAATCCAATCCTTGTCGTTGAGTCTTCTTCGTATTCCGTATTGTTCTGCTGCTTACTGCTATGCCACGGTCTTGATTAACTTCATCACGAATTACAGCTGATGTCAAAAACGGATTTTTCCTTGCATAGACAGCGATTACACGATCATCAGCAGAACTTGTCTTTTTTAGAGGCGGTTTGCTTCGGATGGCGTTGGTCGTATTGTGAGTTTCATAAGATTTGATGGCATTATATACTAACTTTCTTGACCGTCATCATTTGCAATTTCGTGAAATATTTTCCCGTTATTTTTTATGGTGATGATGATTTTTCTAAGCTGACGTGTACAAGATTGCTGTCGGCCCATCTAGCTAAATAATATTCAAATAATTTGCAATAAAATCCTTTAGAAACACTTACTTTGAATAATTGTCGTTTACTTTTTTTTTAGAATCTGACCAAAAAAAACAGAATTTTTACACTATAAACTCAATTTTAACGCCACGTGCTAATTCTTTGGCCATACGGAAACTTTACTATCGCACACTACTCATATGGAAGTATTACACAAACATGTTTAAATAACGGTACATTTCCAGTGCTGATAGGGTGATGCAGTCTGGATTGCAATAATGTGAAAAGTTTTTTAAGAAACCGTTTGTCAACTGGTATAAGGCTATATTCTCCGTCTAACACCGTACCTATATTGCGCGTTTTTTTAAAACATCTTCATCGTCATTTGACTGTGGCTAAGTCTTTCTCTGGGAATCTCCTTCTGCTAATACTGTTGATTTCCAAGTTGTTTTCTGTTTTCCAAACCCGCCATAAACGCTAAGGATTCTATTAAAAAGACTGCTTCGCGGTATAACCGGTTGGTTTTCTCAATGTTTGTCAATCCATTGGCATTTGCGTTTTCCTATCAGCGTCTAGACGCTCCTGACTTGTTTTACACCACAATTCCTGGTTAGAAATAATTTATGGCCAGCGAATCTTCAGGATGTTACGTAGACAAGACATCGATTCACAAAAGCCTGCAATTTCCTCGGAATAGTAGCTGGAATTTTTCCAGATTTCGCAAGCAGATAATAGCACGGGTTAGTTTGTAGGGAGTATCGAAGGTAGTCTGAGCTTTATTAATTCTACTCTTAACGTCCAGATGCGTAAAACCATTGGATGATACAATTGAAGCTGAAGATCACTAGCTTTTTTTTTTCTTTTAAAGTAGCAGACCTCGAAAAGTGTCACTGATATTGCAAAATTTCAAATACCAAAATGTTGTGCAAATAATTTTCCAGGGGCGATGTCCGTTATTTTTTCAAATTTGCATCCCGTTATATTTGTTTAAAATAAGTTTTTAACATTTTCAAATTAACTTTTTTTTTTTAAAGGAGCAGATAGACCAAACCAACGGTTAAAAAAAAAAAAAAAAAATGCGTTGTGTACAACAGACCTTTTTCTAGAGGCGATGTTTCTCAGTTTTTTTTTTATTGTTATTTTATTAAGCGTTTTTAACAATGAACCATAAAAAAAGAACAACTGAACTTTAAACTCTTATAACTTCGGATCAACGAATGCTACGAAAAAAAAAGTACACCGAAGAATTTAGTTTTCCAATCTCTAGAGGAGATGTTTTTGATTTTTGTTTTTTTATGTTCTTAAGCCATTTATTTTTGCCTAGCATTAGGTATAACAAAACGAAAAAATAACAAAAAGGCCCTTCGGCAGGTTTTTTAATTTGCAAAAAAATACCGCTCGAATTTTAAGATTGAAATTGGTAAATGGGTTGTCTCTGAGTATAGAAAAAAATCGGCACGGCTTTAATTGTTGTGCGTCAGCCGCAATTTTGAAAAACGCGATTTAGCTTATATCCCGAGAACGACTTATTGTACAATTTTTTTTTATATACATGGTGTCCCGTAAAGGATGGTCAAAACTGAATTAGGTGATAGGCCAGGTCATGACCTTTCAGAATTTGGTAACTTGTTCATACCGAATCAAAACGGTTTTCGAGTAACAGCTATTTTTCAAAAGTTAAAAAAAAAACTTTACTTTGAACCAGTTTTTTGCTCACCCTGTCCATAATTGACCTTTGTTTTTTACAATTTTTACACTTAAACTTTGGCTAATAGTTTGACTTATTTTATCGAATAAAAAAATGTTCATTTACATGACCATTTGCCTACAAACTAAAAGATAAACTCGAACTTTGACCTCACTTTATTTTTGACCTCAATCTTCTTAAGAGCTCCATGAATAAAATTCAACCTTTAAAAAAAAAATAAATTTTAAAATATTAAAAACTAATTTAAAAAAAATATAACGGGATGCAAATTTGAAAAAGTACGGACATCGCCCCTGGAAAATTATTTGCACAACATTTTGGCATTTGAAATTTTCCACTATCATTGATACTTTTCGAGGTCTGCTACTTTAAAAGAAAAAAAAACTCGGATGCAGCGATCTTCAGCTTCATTGATACAATACTTCCGAGGTAATTAAATTGTTCAATTGGATATTTGATATAATACTCTAAATCTGATATCTCCTTTACTTGTAGCGTTTCCCACATTATCTGCGAAACCGTCTAACCTCACCCTCCTGTAACGTCTCACACAACGACAGACCATCTTATGTGCTATCCGATACTTGCTTCGTAATTCAGCCTTACATACGTTGAACGTCTGTCTCAGCATTTATTTGCAATTTCAACAATTTACGAAGCTCGATTTTATCCCAAGTGGCTTGGGATATCTAAGAGTCTCTAGGTTTCGTCCCTGTGCATAGTTTCAGGCTCATTGACAACTTCCATCGCTGCTTAATCGTGGTATAGTCATTTTGGTTTTCCTTTTGACCATCCGGGTGTAACCAGGTGAATTTGTTGCACATCTTTTTCGTTTAAATACAGGGTCATGTGTCAACCAGTAAAAGACGACTAAGCCTTACAAAACACATTTTTTCCCGAGTTCTAGACCCTAATTTTCTGATCTGATTTAGGCATTGACGTAAACTTTTGTAAACTGGGTTTAAAAAAGTGTAGAACGCGATTTTGTCTTCCTCGGTCGCTTCATTTGTTTTTTATTGAAACATAAGCCGCATTTTATTATCCACCAAGATCCATATGGATCGTCCTGTGATAATTAAACGATCCAGATCCCACACAAATTTTGCATTTCGATTGTGGTGTTCCTAAGTTTTTTGACGTTTTCAATTTTGACATGTAAACAAAAAATAAAAATGGAAAAGTAGTTGAAGTAAGTGTTTTATTATCTTTTATCGGGATCTGGATCTTGTTTTTATTCACAGTGCTGACAACATTAACTAATCAAAATGTTCACCTGATGGTGTTGAGAATTAAAACTAATTCTTGGATCCTGAAAAAGATCCAGATAGAAAGCAGGATCCCAAATTGTTTTTGTTTTACATGTAAAAGTTTATCCAGATCCGGATCCAGATCCCGATAAAAGATAATAAAACACAGATTTTGTTCTCATAGTTTTGCGGGGCATCCAGGAAATAAAACTACGCTTCGCTTCTTCGTTCAACATAATTCCGATACCATGCAGCCTTTTTGCCACCCACTCTTTCATTTTCCCAAGAATAAAGCTTTCTTGTTTGTCCAGTTTCAGATCTGTATTCAGCTTTTCCTACCCACTTAGTTTCACTTAAGGCGAAGCATTTCACGCTCTAACTGCTCGTACCTACCTTCGGCCTACAAGGATCGAACGATCCGATTTTCGTAAGTAGCCAAAAGTATCATTTCAACATCTTGAAAGACTCCTACTATTTGTTGACGCTTTACTTATTATTAGGGCGTCTCAACTGACGATGGAACATGTAGATCCCGCAACCCCAAATCCGATGTGCGGTTCACTGAACCCAAGCTGTAGAAGGATTGTCCATAAAATGGCTAACGTTCCAATTTTTAGACCCATATTCAGAGACCCTTTTGGCCAAAAAATAGCAAATATACATCTGCTTTTACTTTTAAGAACGAAAAAAGGGAACCCTTTAACGATAAACTTTTTTGTATGTTACTTGACCAACTATATGATAAATTTGACTTGAGTTGGTTGGCCTACATTTCGACAGATCGCTAATTTGCGGTTTTAAACAATGCGTTGGAACACCCAAAACAAAAGTGACGATGAATTACGTTAGCCCTTTCGCCATGCAACATGGATACACAAAAAAGTTGTAAAATTTAAATACAGTTGAGTAAACTAACCAACCATATTCGTGGATACCTATTCCTGTGTTAATAAATTGTATGGAATCTTTTAGGGAGAATTATATTTGTTGTACCTATATGCATTTTTATTAAGGTCGAAGGACCCACACACCATTCGTGGTCAGTAGAACAGAATTTTTAGTCTGATGGCCCTGCAACATTTCGCACCTGCCTCTACGACAGCCACCGCCACCGCCGCCGACAACTACGTGTCTCCCACATCTTTATTATGTATATTATTATATCATTGAATAAAAATGTATATTTCTCTTCAAAAATAGTATATAGGTACCAAGGGGAATTTATTCTTTTTTATTTAAATGGAATTTTCATTTGGAAGGCCGTTTTGTACGATTAATACACATACATTCATACAATCTACTTAAATAACACACATATGCATATGTATACAAACATGAGTATTTAGTCATATAAAAGCGAGTTTTTATCTGATTAGTATGTCTAATGGCGTTTTAATTAGTTTTTACGTTTTTGTAATCGAAAACAAAATATAGTTTAAGGTTCAACGCCAGATATTTATATGTAATTTAGAATTTCTACCTATATATTTTCTTTGAGCACTTTATTCAAATTAGATTCTATTTTTACCATTTCACTGAACCCACCAGAGAATAATAAGCACAAGATCTATAAGAAATAATTCATTCATACATTTTTGGGAGATCTCAGAGACATTTAAGCCTGATTCACACCATAGTTTCGATACCGCTATCATATTAGTCTCGATACAATCGAAAGATATTCGTACATTATAAGAAATATATTTACATACTCTCATCCTTGACTCTGTGATGCACTGAGTGGGTAATGCTGCGCCACAATGTTTCTTGTCTTTCACTATTTTACTGTCATTTTAACAAACAGTGATCTAGTGAATTGGCCTGTTGCATTCTCCGACTTAAAAATTTGAACCATAATACTCGAACTTCGCGGAATGCTCATCAATTTACCCTCGAACCCAATTTCGGACGTACTGTGAAGTACAGGGATTCATTTTTAAGCCGCACCACACGAATGTGGAATGCTTTACCCAGCTCTATCTTTCCCTCCCATTTCGATATGTAGTACTTCAAACCCAATGTGAATCGGTATCTCCTCTTTAACCTTTCCCTGTTTTCCTAATGTTGCACTGTGTACGCTGCTGATGTGAAACGAAAAATCACATACAAAAATGACATGACGAAATCATAAACGAAAATTTTCGTTGTGCTTTTCGTTCTGTGGTAGGTATGCTGTTCGATCAGCAAAATTGATGATTATATCTACCAGTATGTTTTGACAAGTCCGCTCTGTTTTCAAACAGATTTAATTGCCCGGACCGTTAATTGTGTGCGGAAAAATGCCATTTGGGTTTGTTCGTGTTTGTTGTTTCTTTCATTACAGCACAGCTATTCTTTGATTTTTTCGTTAAATTTTATTTTATTTATTTGCAATTTGTGGATTGTTTTCGTAAGCATTTCGTTGTACTTTTGGAGACCACAGGAAAATGAAGAAGAAAAGTATCGCCGAGTCCACTCAACATCTGTGAAGTTGAAGTGTAAGGGCAACTTACACCTAGAGTTACAGGACCAACGCAGTTATTTGTAGTTTTTTTTGCATTTCTATTCCCGATTTTGCAGTTCACCAAATAGTGGGTGTAATCGAGTGAAATCTTAAACTTCACAGGGAAAATAGCAGGTCGCATATAGGATCTCGAGAAGCAAGCATGCTAGAGACTCGAAGTAAGGCTCCAAATTTCCAGTTTATCTTGTTTTTTAAGACATTCTAGCTTTAAACTTTGAAGTCCTCAGTTTGAAAAAAAAATCATACTCCCCTACCTTCACATTGAAGTTAGCAGTTAGCAACTAAACATGCTGGGAATTTGTAGTAAGGCTCCAAATTTGCTGTTTATTTTGCATTTCAAGAAATTCTATGTCAACATTTTTTAGGTTTTAAATAAAGGACTTCAAAATTTAAAACTAGAATTTCTTCAAATGTAAAATAAGCTGCAAATTGTGAGCCTTACTCCAAGTCTCTAGCATGCGTAGCTCTCGAGATACCCTCTGACCTGCTAACTTCACTTTGAAGTCAGCACGCCACTCGATTACACCCACTATTTGGTGAACTACAAAATCGGGAATAGAATTGCAAAATAAATGCAAAAAAGCTGCAAATCACTGCGTTGGTCCCGTTACTCTAGCTGAAAGTTGCCCTGCCAACTTCACAGACGTGTCCACTCATCCATCTTTGGATTTTCTTAAAGAATGGAGATGGTGAGCTATGTTCCAAAACCGAACAAGCAAGTGGTTTTGCTATCAATGCATCATAACTGAGAAAGCCATTTCTGGTTATTAAAATAAGCCTGCAATGATATTATCTGCAATAATACCACACCAAAGGTGGAGTCGATATATTTGACCAAATGGTCTCCATTTATTCCTCCTCACTTCAAACAATTCGCTGACCGAAGGTTGTGTTTTACAACTTACCAGACGTAGCAGCCCTAGGAACCGTCATCATTTTTCGACACTTCAATCCACCTATAGAAGTGACAAAAATTAGAACGGGCAAAGGAGCTGATGGAGCCAAAACTGAATGACCGTTCACACCCTGTTACATATATTTGCTTCGAAGAATTTGTCGAGTACAAAAATTACGCTCGGAATAAAATACTTTTTGTTATAAACTACTTTTTCTCTTATTTCAACACTATTTCCAGAATTCTATAAAATTTCAGTGGTAAAAAAAAAAACAGTTGAAATGAAGCGCGTTGTATACCTACCGTCAAGTTTCTATGTTTCTCAGAGATAAGATGTAAAAGGACTAAGCCTAGTAGTATTTTATTTTTATTATTAAATTATAGTCATGTAAAGCTGTAGCCAATTCAATTTTACGGCGCATTTTATCAAAATTAGTCACCTTTTTTTTAAATCCATTAAATGTGTCCATTGTCCTTGCTGCCATGTTAAATCTCCAATCCTTCAGCTTCAGCATGCGTTATTCACTATGAAATCTTAATGTCTTCGATTTATTTTTATTGTTCCTTAAAAAAAAAATAGAATAGATTCACATATAATCCTTTTTAGATTTAACTCGCCTTTTTTCGTAAGTCCACTTATTTCACACTAGATTTGACAATTACGATCCAATATGACAAAAAACCTTGGCACAAAACACCCGCACCCACATCTTATCCTGTTTCCAATTTGTATTTCTTCGTTCGTTTATTTTGAGAGGGTAGGCAAATCTTTACTGTCCGATACAGATGCGGCAGTAAAAACGATATAAGCTCAAATCAAGTGGACGAATTGTCTTTCTTATAACTTCGCACCACTATCTTCTCCAGTTTTCTAGTTGCAGTCGATTTATGTCCAAGGCAAATCCTTTTGCCAAATAGAGAAAGGGTTGAATTTAGCTAGAAGAGCTATTTCATATGACGGTGGCGAGTATACTTAGATGGCCAATACGAAAAGGTTGATATTTTATTGAGCTGGATTAAGGAGATTTATAAAATGAAATGTCCAGTTTTCTTGCGTCCTAAAGATAGTCCGAAGAGATGAAGAGTTTCCAATAAATCCAAAATACCATTCGCCTTCTATATCCACCGTTTGGAAAGGACATTTTTATAAAACTGTACTCTGTTGTGTATCCTTACCTAATTGAATTTTCTCCGCCCGCCAAAAGATAAGTTAAAGTCGTTTGTATCCTTAAAAAAAAGATAGAAAAAAAAAAGAATAATAATAAACTGTGCCTATCCGAGTGTGTGTCAATGCATTGGAACAGATACGAGTCGAGTAGTATAAAGTTATGTCCTGGTGATTTTATGAAACACTCATCAAATTGCTTAAGGAATAATTCGCTTCTACTTGTCAATCGAATTGTGATGTAGGATGAAGATTTTCAACTCTGGCAAAGGTGCATCATACCTGAATAAAAGAGGATAATAATGGTTTTTATTATGACATTCGATTCGTCTGCCTTATTTCAATTTTATCGTTTGTATTTTTTTGTTTTTGTTTATGGGGAAGCTAACGAATTATTTGTAACTGACACGTGGTGGGGTGCCACCAACTAAACGAACGATATTCACCTGCTGATGAAACGTGCGCCACGATTGCCTTCGGCACCTTATATGCAAGGTGCTAAGTCAGGATCAAGAGTATCTTATATATTGGAAAAAAGGAAGAAGCGAAACTACTTGGGTATGAAAATGATCGTTGAAAAAAAAAGAAGGTTTGCTCCTGGATTAGGGTTTCCTATTCCTATGGTTGATTTCTGTTTCGAATGCGTCGGCGTCGGGGAAAGTCCTTTCGCAGGTGATGCAATTGTTGTTCGGGGAAGATAGTGAAAACAATATATGATGGGGGAGTCTTGGAAAATGTGTGGAATCAACTAATGAGGAATTCGAGATGTACATTGGTTGTTGAACCACTTTGAATAAGTAACGAGTCTTTTTTTTATTCTAAGTTGGAATCTATGTAGAGTTTTGCCAAATAGCTTGGAAAGGAGCATTGCGGTTTTTATAGCTTGCAACATGTTATTTACAAAAACACAGGCTTTTATAAAACTGATCGGACCTACGCTAACAACCAACAAGAGTCTGACAGACCACAGGATTGGCAAAAAGGGCAGTCTAATCCTCGATTTCATAAAGCCTTTTTAAAAATTTAACAAGCTTTTAAGTCTTAAAATAACGTTTATTCCATACAAAATACGTCGTTTAAAAATTTAAAAGCCAGTTAAATGTTTATGAAATTGGCCATAAGTCTAATAATTATGAAAAATAGTATTTATCTAAAAACAAATCTGACGATTTTGATAAAAGAGCGCGAAAGCCTAGGAGTAATTGCTAATGACTTAACATTTTACCTTGGTAGCCAGTAAAATAGTTATTAGAGTACCTGTGATACTGTTTTATGTTTAATTTGTTTGCAACTTATTTTAATGAAATCATTTTTAAGATAGTCGAGAAGGAATTTCCAGCATTTTCGACAAAATGTATTTCAGATATTTTTTTTAAATTTTTGTTAAGAACGTTATGTGAATCTTTGGGGAGAGAACTATAACTTTGGCGCCTAAAATTGATAACGGTTTTTTGTTCAGACTGTACTTGTACGGCTTAGTTCAGATACAGAGATATTTATTTAAAATCCATGTACTGAAGTTTGCATAGGATTGCCATGAAAGCTTTATTTACTAAACTGAGTAAAGTTAACGTGTGTTGGTTACATTTCAGTTTATATGTACCAAATGAAACCCACCCTCAGTAAGTACAATTTATGTAGTCAGTCTATAGAAAATGTATCACTTGCATTGACTACTACAGGCAATATGGACTCAGCACACAACACACAACTGACTAAATGAGTTAAAAAATCCGAGAGCAAACAACGTGTGTTCATTCAATACGATTGTAGCAGGTAGCAGCGTTTATTCATCACACAATGTTAGGTGTTGAGTACAATGCAGTAGGTTTCTATTCATAAAATAATTTTCTCATTACACGAGCTATTCAATGAGTCTTAGCAACGTGTATCCATTCAATTTGTTTTGTAGCAGCGTTTATTCATCACATAAAGTTATGTGTTGAGTCTAAGCAACGTGTATTCAGTACATATTTTATGTAAACAAATTGAAAAATGACATTTTATTTCAGATATTAGACACATCTTTATGCGATGGGTCCATAGAATTCTTTATTGAATACATTATGGGAAAAATGTATGTACTCAATACAGATATCATCATTTAATGAGTACATAAAGTTATGTGTGCAGAAAACTATGTAATGAGTCAACACATTTATGTGCTGAGTACATACATATTTCCCTCAGTGTAGAAGGATCAAAAACAAGCATATTTTACTATGGGAGGGGGGTCTATCTTACCCCGTTTAGGAGGTAGGGCCAATTGAAATAAAGTGACTTAAAATGGAAAATAATAATAAAGTACTATACCGGTTTTCAAAGCCAGAAATCTTTATACTTTAATCCTAAATTTAAATTAAATTTTGTATGTAAATAGTTTTTTTTATTAAATTCGCATGCAAACTGAAAATATTTATAAAGAAAATGACAAAACAGGAATAGATGAATTTGTTTAAAAATTGTGAAAAAAGTGCTGACTTGAGTTTTTTTGGCCAATAAATCGAAAACAAAAAATAAAAACGAAAATTGAAAATTATTAAAACTCCTTTTTTCTCTTATTTTGAGGGTTTATATGGGAGAGTAAGATAACTTTAGTAATCGATTCAGAATAAATATATAAGCATTGACCATAAAATGCCAATTCAGCACTTCATTTCAGAATTTTGAAACAAAAAATTGGTCTAAACTTTTTTTTGCATGCTAATTTTTGAAAAACTATTGATATAAATAAATTAATTTAAATTTAGGAATAAACAACAGATTTCTGGCTTTCAATACCGGTATAGTACCTACTTCATTGTTGTTTTTTAATATTTTTTTTATTTTAAGATTTTTTTCTAAAATTGTTCCTACCTCCTAAACGGGCGAGATAAACCCTCCCCCTCCTAAATAAAAAATACTTTGTTTTAAACCCCTCTTCAAAAAACCGTTGTAAAATTTGGCGACAAAGTTATCGTACTCTTGCCTTTAAACATTCAGTTAAATTCTGTGTCACAAAATGCTTCAAACGCATCTTTATTGGATTCTATAAGATGTCCGGTGTTGGTAATACGAGTTGATACAACCATACATTAAGAAAAATTAATGTCATTTTTGTCCCACGGGAAAAGACCGCAAGCTTTAAATCCATTGACGATAGTTGTTGAAAAAATGCTCTTGTTTACAACTTCCCTCCAGTAATGGAGCGAACAATTCTTTCGTAAGGTTCATCCCCGGGTTCCAATCTGTGTCGGCATTGTTCCATGCGTTTTATAATGGTTTAAAAGCTGCAACATCAACTGGTTGTAGAATTCGGGTAGAATTGGGATACAGTGCTATCAAAATGATACCCAAATGAACACATAACTGGCTCACCGGGAGTGTGAGATGGGTACTATGTCCATCAACGAAAAAGATAACTGGCAATTGTATTTTTTCTCGAATCAGAAATGGATGAAAAACTTTGGAAATATACTCGTTAAATGATTGTTTTGTCATCCAACCATTTTGACTTATTCCATAATCCCATGTATCTGCGGAAAACGAAAACATGACCATCAAATTTGCCTTTGCCTGTCCTATTTCAATCTCATATATATTTTTCGATTCATTTTGAAGCTAGGACAGATTTTGCTTTAGGACAAAGAAGAAAATTTGTTTCGCCTCTGTTAAATACTCGACTTGGATCTTCAAGTATTGCACGCGAATTATTTTCAAACAAATAACTATCTATAGAATCAAACCATCCAAATATATCCGTAACAGCTACATTAGCACTAGCCGACGACACAGGGTCTACTGCCCGAAACGTCAAGCTCGAATGTCGAATTAAAAACGATTTAAACCAACCATTACCTGAAATCCCGTCAATACCTACCAAATGTATGTTCCCTTTCATTTCGATGCAAAAAATCTTGAACAGCATACAGGACGTCTTCTTTTCGCTTGGGGAATCCTTTTCGCTGACCCACTTTCACCCATTCTATTGCAAGCCCTTCTTCATCTCTTAAAACTGTGGACGGGCCTGGACCGATTTTTTTTTAATTATCAGCTATTTTGGAAATTTGTCCACTTTTTATATTAAACAATGCTTTCTGAAGATCTTCCTCGTCGTATTTGAGACTTTTTTTTGGCATTTTGTTTAGATTGAAATAAATTACGGTTGAACTATACAACTATTGCCACTCATAAAAGTACAATTATTGGCAGTGCTAATTACTGTAGCTGCATAAGATGTAATTATTGGCACCCCCTGCCAATAATTCACCCTAGCTTCTTGGATCTTATTATTGGCACCCCTTTTATTATTAAAACAATAACTTTTTTAACAATATAAATTTAAAAATGGATTATCTATATATATAAAAGAGAAATGTCGTCCGTGTGTGCGTCCATAACACGACGGATCGTTCGATTTTCACGATTTTGGGCTTGATGAATTCGTATTCGCCCAAGGAAGGACTTAGGATACTGGACGAAAATCCCGGAAAATTTTCAGGAAAATTTGAAATCCGGGAAGATCCTGTTTTTAGCACATAACTCTAGAACGGATACTTCGATTTTCACGATGCTGGCGTTGATAAATTTGTATTGGCCCAAGGAAAGACATAGGATAGTGGTGGAAAATCTCGGAAAGTTTGCAGAAAAACTGGAACGGGAAGATCCTAATTTTCACAATTTTGGGATTGATGGTTCGTGTTGGCCTAAGAAAGGAATATTAGGTGTCCTGTTCATTTCCTCATTATAATTTGAATTGGACTTGCTATTGCGTTCGGTCAGATAAAATAAAATGTACTAATATTTTTTTTTTAATGTTCATTGTGTTCAAAGTATGTGTTTGGAATAGCGGCTAGGTTGTTGAAAGGCGGTCGAACGCTCATTCTGCATTGTAATTTCCTGCAAATGGATGAAGAACCTATTACATGCAATATTTTAAAGAACTCTGCGATGGCGAAACTATTGCAGCACTGTTAGATTGTCATCTGGAACGAGTGCACAATGGCTCACAAACGTGCATTGGAAGCCCTAAAATGCACGTTGAAAGATTAACGAAGTGATAAACGACGTTTCGGTGGTGCAATGATTTAGCTGTTAGGCGATTTCCGTCAAACGCTACCTGTCATTCCAAGATCAACTTCAGCATATGAATTGAACTCTTGACTGAAGGAACAGCTTTTTGGCATTACGTCAAAATTGCAATTGAACACAAACATGCGAGTTGCTTTACGAAATGATCAGTTCGTTGCAGAGTTCTTTAGGCAATTTTTTGGCACTTTACAACAGCACAGTAAGAGCTCATCAAGAATGTTTTGCAGAAAAATTGCATGTATTTTTCGTTGTCAAACTTCTTAAGTTTGGATGTTGTCATTGCAAAGTATTGGCCTCTATATGACGATTACAAAAAAATATCTAAATTAACAATGTTGATGTGTTTTCAAACCAAAATGATGTGGCGTGTCAACCTTCCGCTTTTTTTTACTGAAGTGGTTTAAATTACACAACTTTTTTTTTGTTTTACTCTCAGGCACGTACACGACAACAATAACTTAAAGGCGCTACCACCAATTTTTTGATGCTCCAAATGCATTCCATAAACAAATAACACATCTTGACCTGTGACGTCAGTGGTCTAAAGCGGTGCATAATTTGCATTAAATTGCATTAAATCTCAGCACCACAAAAAGGAGACTGATGAGTGCAAAATTGGCAAAGTACGGAATAGCTATATCTCCAGCCAAACAATTGGTGGTAGCGCCTTTAAGTTGTTGTTCAAAAATTCAATGAAAAACTCTTCAAATTGAATTCACTGATCCGGCATTCTCTTAGTCCAAAATGACTGTACACTGAGAAACAATTTCATTACAATTGGACAAAATCAGATTATGATCAGCATGTTAAAATCGTCCTAAATAAGCTTTAGGAATATTTCCTTAATTGCCAAACACTAGAATCTTCACGTATCTCTGAAATCTCTTCCAATATTCAACAACACTCATCTAGAACGATTAAACCATCTCCAGATTCAACTCTCTGCCTTAAAACATCAAGGTCCCTCCAAGCTGAACGCAAAACTCTATTCTCCAAAAGCATTCATCACCAATTCGTTAGCTATTTCACTCATCTTCTATCAATGAGCTTTGGAATTATAAGCATGCTCGGAATTATCAATTTCAATACATTAACGAAATTTAGGCGGAAAGAAGTTCTCCGGGTCAGCTAGTTTAATATATTATCAATAAGGGCCCAGTTATAGCTATCATTGTAAACCATCATTGAAAAAGTTAGCTCTTTATTTTGAGACCCTTGCGAAGTTTAATCATTGAATATTTTAATGCAGAAATATAGCTTACGATTTCAAAATTATTTCTCCTCCAAAAAAAAATCATTTTGACCCATATCTTCCCCATAAAGTAACTTTTAACTTTTTCAATGATCATTGGTAAGGTAGTTCATCATTGAAAAATTAAAAGTAATTTTATGAGAAAAGTTGTGCAAAATTGAATTATGTTTTACCAAGAAATAAATATTAAGTTAATTAGCTTTACTTTGGCATCAAAATAATCTTATATTTCTTCTTCAAAATCTCTCAAAATTGACAAATTATATTTTCAATGATGGTTTCTAATGATAGCTATAACTGGGCCCTAAACAAAAAAAAAAAATTAAAAAATATTAAAGGAAATAGTAAGAAAATCACTTATAAAATTAGGTCCCTAACCGAAACAATCAAGTTTTTGAAGATTTTTTTTTTTAACGTCCTTACACTTTCACTTATTAAACAGAACTGAAAAAGAAAGTCTCCAAACTAAAGACACAGAATTATGAGACAAATAAGACAGCTCAAAATAAAAAAAAAATAAATTGACTTATACGGACAAAGCCTTACGGAGAAAACAACTGTTGATGTTGAATGATGGGGTGCCAATAGTCGGGTTAAAAATTTGGGGTGCCAATAATTGTAGTCATTAGGCTTACACTTTTTTACGTATAACACATCAATTACAAGAATTGCGACTTCAAGAACGGTTAAATTTCGAAAAATATATCATTTTTGAATAATAATATTGTTTAAAATAACGTTATGAATATTATAGGATTATCAATACATACATATATTTAAATATGACAAATGTAACGTAACTAGTATAAAAAAGCCTTACAACATTTAAGTAGGCCAATAGTTAACGATATATCCAGATGAGGAAAGTGTGTCGTTTGAGTGCATTTATTTATTTATTTTTGTTAATATTTTTATAGTCAAAATTCATTTTCTTTCTTTTTCACTTGTATCTTCTTCGTCTCTTGTTGCTTCATTATTTTCATCCTCTGGGGAGTTCAAGCCCATTTATAGATCTCAACATATAAATATAATGGGGCATATTCATAGTCATTTTAGACCTGGGTCTAAGTTAAACACAGCTTTGGTTGAATTTTCGGACGTTGATTCTATTTTTTTAAGGTTATCATTTCAAAATATTTGAAGCTATTTGTGTAGTATACCAAGTTAATTATCTTATAAAAATATAAAACCCAAAATTTGTAATTAAAATCAGTCCATATTCATTGAGCCAAAATTGTCTTAAACTGTAGTTTAGTTAAACCTGGGTCTATCTGCGACTATGAATATGCCCCAATGTGTTTACAATATAATCCGCAGGGTTCCCTTTTCAAGCGCTTTTTTAATCTATTTACAACGCTTTTTAATAGATTTTGGCTTAGTTAGAACTCCCAAAAAATGCTAGCATCTCAAGGTCGTTGATCAAAAGTCGTGGAAAGCACTCTACAATTAAGAAAAAAATCATCATTTTCGTTAGAAAGGTGTTAGAAATAGAAAACTTCGAGATTATGTTGTAAGTGTATTCATTCTAGCCATTTAAATTGAAAAAATAGGTGTTTCCATCACTATTTACGTTATTTACCATTTTTTGTATTGCAAGTTTTTTGTTAATTTAATTTTTTTTTAGTTTTAATTTTGTTTCTGCCTGAATGTCACAGAAATAATTTGTTTAGGTATTAGAAACTATAAGCAACATTAATTTTAGTGGGCTTTAGAAGGAAAAATATCATTTGAGTTCTTCAGAGAAGAACTTACTTCTGATAGAGATCAAAAACCATAGTTTCGGACAACGAATCACAGTTTTGTTCGGAGAAGTTTTAACAGTTCTTGAAAATAGAAGAACTGTTAAAACCTCTCCGAACAAAACTGTGATTCGTTGTTCGAACTTTGAAACTATGTATTTCTGATCTCTATCAGAAGTAAGTTCTTCTTCAACTATTAACCAAGCCGAACGATTTGTGGAAACTCTTAGGAAATCTCTTCTATAATCTAGGACAACTAATTATTTACCGTCAATACAACGAATTCCAATTGCCCATCAACAAAATTTTTATTCAATTCCATTAATTACCACATCCGACACAAAAAATTCTTCTTTTAAATCATAATTTAAGTGTAAAATTTTAAATTCTTTTCTCATTGAACTTCATTTATGGTTTCTTTTATCAAAGCTATTTAAGATCCCGCCAAATGCTCTATTAAGTCTTTGACATACTTCTCCATATTCAATACAATACAAAATTCAATCCAAGTTTCAACAACCAATTACCCTTCAAACGAGAGCTAACCAATTACCAGTATCTATAAATATCGGCTTATCGAATATATGTTCATAAGTATCTAATCCACTTCATACTTTCTGTCAGAACAATGTTCAAATCATGCATCTTACGTGCATCTAATATCAATGGTATAAGGGAAGATACTATACCTCGCAAATTAAAAGGTGCAATCAATATTTTTTTGAAAAGCATAAGGATGCCCATATTTATCCCCCGAACTAGCGTTTATATTTGCATGCATATGCTCAGTATATCCATTGCAATGGCCATTGCCTAACAAGTTAAGCCAACCAAACACAAGCCTTGAAGTGCAATCCTATCTTCTGCGTATACCTATATAAACAAATGAGGTTCATTTAAATGGAAAAGAGGAAGCTATCGTATTTGGCTTCGCGGTTTGGATTCAGCCTCAACTCCCAGCAGCTCCACCAGCGATGCACATTTACGGAATAATGATATTCTTCTAATATTTCTTAGCATTTTATCTAATTTTACAATCAATCTGTCATGGTTTTGTTTCGTTTCTTTAACTAATATTGTTGTTGTCCCGTGAGTGCAATTTGCGCATTTATGTACATTATTGAAAAAAGCAAATGAGGTTTTCTTCTTGTTTAATTCTAGATATGTAAATAATTTTTGAAGGTTATCATTTTTTGATTTTATACTTTGCAATTTTACATTATTTATTTAGTGCTTAATCTGATTTGTTTAATACTCTTAAACATATGTACATTTATGAAATGAAAAATCGTTAAAACGGTTTTCTTTTTAAATAATGTTTAAGTAAAGTATTTAATAAAATACAATTTTAAAGAGAATTTAAAAGAAATTCATAGACCCGTTTTCAAGATATTGTTTTTTGAAAAAAAAAATAATAATAATAATAATAATAATATTTATTAAAAAATCTTAAAAATAGTTTTTCTTAAATTTGTATCTTTGCGATGAAAAATTGTCAAAATTGTGAAGGACCTCTTGTATACAAAAATTGGTTCTATGATATGTACCAACTGTTAATTCAAATAAAAAGTTCAAGTGACCTCAACTCCAGAAACTACTGTGTTTCGCCCAAGGTACAACAGTGGGCTCCTCAGTCAGTCTGTTATACCCTATTAAGAAACAAATTTTGGTCGATGTTTACCGACTCTTATAAAAATCACAGCAAGAAGATACTGTGAATTTTATTATTCTGGGGGAATTTGTTTAAATTCGTGCACCAACTCCACTTTAAACCAAAGTAATTTTAATATTTGAATATTTAACCCTTTCGATCCGGAAAGCCGCTATTGTAAAAAAAATATTTTTGTTGCGTTGCGCCATCACAGTAGCAAAATTTAAGATGTTTTATCTTTTCAAAGTGAAGAAAATAGGTTTGGGGCGGGGCCGGGGCATATATGTCCCGACCGTATTTTTCAATGGGACAAAGGGTGTCCGGTCAGTTATTTATGAACATAAATTTTAGAGAGGTAACCGAATCTATTTTGATACAAAAACTCATTTTATTTAATTATTATAGTTAATTTTAGTAGTAAGTAGGACCATCGTAAGAAATTAAAAATATAAAAGTTCATTGAACAAAAATAATTAGGTAGCATTTATTTGTGATAAGCTGCAAAGCAATCACCACATAGAGGGATTTGACATTCTTCGCAAATAATATTCGTCCGTTTTTCTTTGTTTTTTTTTCACTGCAACCTGCACAACGCCTCCGAGTTGCAATTGTAATTGGTAGGTGTCCTGCAGATTTGGTCAGCTCGATCTACTCCACCCATTATTTGTATGTAAAATTTTATCATTTCAGGGCATGGTATGTTGATTTTTTGACCATCTTTCAGCTTTTTGTCAACTGTGCCCATGTCCGATGAATGGCAATTGCTCACGACGATGACTTCTTTAGTATCGTGCCATTTTACGAACATGAGTCCCGTGTTACTTTCTCGGAAAACGCATTCTCCTTTTCGAAGAATTGACAACTGGCAATTTTTTACGGTTAGATACAACTGTTCCTAACGCAGCGTAATCTATGGTTTCTAGAAGATGGACGCTCGTGAAAAATCGATCGAAGCATAAGGTTACATCAGGTTCTCGAATAAAAGCAGCTAATTGGTTAACAACCCGTTCACCAAGAGTACCTTCGCTTACTTCTTCTTCTCTATCGCAATAAATGTTGAAATCATACGTGTAACCCGTAAGAGCATCAAATCTTAGCCACATTTTTATACCCCGTTTGGTGGGCTTCAAAGGCATATATTGTTTCATGGATGAACGCCCCTTGAACTTTGTCATGCTTTAGTCGATGCTTTGGAAGCTGCTGTCTTCTCTGGCACGTAGAAATCGAAATTTCAAACGTTCAACAATATCTTCAACATAATATAACTTAGATGCTGTCTCTGGTTTTTCATGGGGAGCAAAGTACATTTTTGAGGACAACAGCTGAAAACGATCTCGTGAAATAGCAGACTTTATTGCATCATTTCCCATAGAAGGGTGTGTAGACCAATAGTTCCTAAAAGCTGGAAGATGGTTATACGACATAATTATAATACACCCAACAACTATCTTCATTTCTCCAACATCGGTTAGCTTTATGTTTTGGTTTCCTTGTTTTGATTTGCGTAATATTTAAATTCGTTCATTGGTGCATTGGGTTATATACACAAACAAACTTTCAGGGAAAATTTTACTAAAAATGCGTAGCGGATCATCAGTCCTTTCGAAGTTCGGGCTTATGTTAGGAAGTCGAGAATTACTTACAGTTTTTCTTCGAGTGAAATCGACATTTGGTGTTGACCAAACCGTTGAAATATTTCTGGCAGTGTTAGCAGCGGGGTGGACTTCTTCTAGCTCCGGTTCTTTATCCTCTTCGTCGGCTGTTTCTTCGTCTTGACTATCGCGATGTTGAACGTCTTGGCCATCATCAGAATCCAATTCATCTGCACAGCTCTCGTTAGATTCGATTTCGTAATCCGTAGGCTCATAATCATCCCCACTGTCACTCGAGAAGTCATCTTCATCATCAGAAGCCTCAATAAAATTGGATTGGGTGGGCTGATTTCGTGGTCTTGGCATATTGAAGGTTCTGTAGTGTTTTAATTTTATATGAATTAAGTACGCAAAAACCCAACTGGGACAATTATTGCCCATACAAAATTACTGGCGGGACAAATACGTCCCGATCACATATATAGGAGAATAACATTGAAACCTAAACAAAAAAAGTACCTACCAGTCTTAGATAATGAGGAGAACACTTGCACTGTTTTTTATGTATATTTTATGTTGATTTACCACTTCTAAACAAATAAAATTAATAAATTTTACTCGCGCACTGAAATTCCACGTGCAATTGATCTCTTTGTTTGAACAAGTACAACAATACCCACCACCAAAATCGCCGCCAACTAGAAATAAAACCGTTAGAAATAACATAATCTACTGAGTGGGACCCATTTGTACCATTTTGGCAGCAAATTTTTAGAGATAGGTCTTTTTGAACCTATAGTGGGACACATGTGTCCCGATCGGATCGAATGGGTTAAATTTCTTTTTCTTTATTGTACCAACTGTTAATAACCGTTAGTGGTATAATTAATTTTAACCAACACATTTAAATTAAGCTTAACAGTATTTGGTAATTTTGCTATCAAAATCGTTAAAGAGCCCTTTTTGAGATAAACAATTGTTTATATGTATATGGTAGGTACAATTGAAGAGCTTAGTGCAAGAGTATGATAAGCCACATTTTCAAAATCTCGAGATAATAGCATTTTAAGTTAAGACAAAAAGAATCAAATAATTTGAGCGTGATAACATGATAAGCCACAAAAACAATAATATCGCACATCCCTCAGCAATTTCTGATGATAAAAAAGATGATAAAATCAGCATCAACAATACTGGCATCGCAATCTTCCGAAAAATCTTCGCTATAGATTGATGTTTCGAGAAAACTCATTTTTTTATAAAAATTTACACTTGTGGCTTATCACGTTACTACTGAACAATTTAATGAAAAGTCTTAATTGAAAAAGTCACTCTAGTGAATAACAACGGCCTCTCTCGGGAAATAGCCATAAGATTAAAAGTGTATGTAGAGATTTAGCTAAAAAAACGGTGTTTTTGAAAAAGTGTGGCTTATCATGTTATTCAAATAAGCCCTTCAATTATTTTGGGAGCTAAAAAATTTAATATCCTCTCTAGGGAATCCTCCAAGGTTTGAAGAAAATCGTTTCAGTGCCTGAAGGAATGATGGGTACAGACAGACCTAATATATACCTAGTGAATCGCGATACAAAATGAGTCTCGCAATTTATTTTTTTTATTTTTGAAGAAGTTTTTTCTTTTAAAGTCTTTTTTTTTTATGTCTGGATAAAAGTTATATCTTTTAAAATTCTATTCAAAACTTATAAATTGGCAAAGCCAGCCAACTCTTTGGTGTACACGAGCGATAAGCTTATTTAACGTGTTCAAATCAAAACGTTTTAAATTTGGTTGAAAAATTCCGATATAGAACAGAGTCATATAAAATATTTACATTCACTGTTTTTTTTTTTTGTCAGCTGTCCAAATCCAAGAATCACACGCCGAACAGTCGATTTGCTTGCATTTATCGCATGTCAGATGTTCAGATCACAGCAAAGGAATCCCTTTTAGTTGTGTGAAACAAATAATTGTCCAGGGTTTCCGTACTGTATATTATAAAATTGCAAAAAGCTCAAAATTATTATTTTAGTTAAAAACAAAGAAATTCATTTTAAAAAAATCATTAACTGAATTCTTAAAATGCAAATCCCTAAATACAGAGTCACAAACACAAAGTGGCGTAACCCACTTTTTGTGATTGGGTTTAAAACGACTAAAACAAGCACATTATGCCTTTCAAATAGTAATGTTATCTTTTTGTTGGAAAGAATAGATATTCAAGAATCTTAAACTATGTTTAAAATCATGTATCTCCCTGAGCCAAAAATACGAGAGACAAAACAAGTCAATTTTTCAAAATAGGGTTACGCCACTTTTGCACTCACAGCCTCATATGTACATAAGTTTTAAAGTAAAAGCAAAAACAAAGTTTAAAGGCACAGTTTATCTTACACTAATAAATTAGTTTGAGCATTTTTTGTTATTTCTCCACCAGAAATTAAAGTAAATCAAAGTAAACACGCTAAATTAATACTTAATACCCGTTTTTTAATGGAAAATCTATCCATAGTAGTATTCCATAGTAGCTATCCATAGTAGGATTTTACATAAATAACAAATACAACGTCGGCAGTATGAATATTGCCGATAAAAGTAAAAGTAGAATCATACTGTGGATAGTTTTCCGAGTCTCGTATGGATTTTTGGTGATTTCATTCTCAAATGTTGGTTACTATTAGTTTTTTCGTGAAGTTAATTTTGACTGCTTCTGATTCTCACAAATATACAGGGTGTCCCATTAACAATGGTCCAAACTGAAATTGGTGATAGGCCAGGTGATGAACTATCAGAATTTGGTAACTTTTCCATACCGAATCATAGCGGTTCTCGAGTAACGGCTATTTTCTGAATTTTGAAAAAATCTAACTTTAAACCAGTTGTTTGCTCACCCTGTCCATAATTGATTTTTGTTTTTTACAAATTTTGCATTAAAAAATTCACTTATAGTTTCACTAACTTCACTGAGTAAAATATTTTTAATTGGCATCACCATTTGCCTACAAATCATTAGTTAGTATTGAACTTTGCCAAAATTAATTTTTGACCTCAATCTTCTGATGAGCCCCCTGAATAAAATTCGTATGGCTCAATACAGGTTTTGTATTTCAAAAATTGCCTATTTTTCTGTAGTTTCAAAAAAGGTATTAAACTTGCCAAAGCTATGTTTAAATAGACAGTTATAACCGTTTGAACCCAATCAAACAGGTTCAAAACCAAACAAAAATAAAACATTTTTGTTCAAATATTTCGATAAAATTAGAATTTCACTTCAAATATAACTCCAAAAGAGCTGAATTTTGTTGGAAATCTTCGTTTTGATGTCTTACGCATTGCTTAAATTAATACCTTAAATTTTGACAAGGACTTTTAGTTTTCTGTGGTGAAAGAGTATAAATCCAGTATATTTGAAAATTTTTCGAAAACCATCAGGTGTTTTAAGAAGTTTCTTTGGAAAACATGTAGCTTATAAAATTCTACAGAAAAAAGATTAACTCCTTTTTTCGTTGGAGCAAGAGATTTTGAGAAAACGGGGACAAAATGTGTTTTATACTTTGATGTGGTATTTTCCACACCGTTGCATTTGCGCACATTTGTCTCAAAATTTATTGGTCTAACGGAAAAATGTATCCTAATGGTTTTTTTTAGAATGCTATAAGCTACAAGTTTTCCAAAGACACTTCTTAAAAAACCTGATGGTTTTCGAAAATTTTTCAAAAATACTGGATTTTTACGCTTTCACCACAGAAAATAGAAGGTCCTTGTCCAAATTAAAGGTATTTATTTAAGACATCAAAACGAAGATCTCCACCGAAATTCAGCTCTTTCGGAGTTATATTTGAAGTGAAATTCTAATTTTATCGAAATATTTGAACAGAAATGTTTTTTTTTTTGTTTGATTTTGAACCTGTTTGATTGGGTTCAAACGGTTATAACTGTCTATTTAAATATAGCTTTGGCAAGTTTAATACCTTTTTTGAAACAACAGAAAAATAGGCAATTTTTGAAATACAAAACCTGTATTGAGCCATACGAATTTTATTCAGGGGGCTCATCAGAAGATTGTGGTCAAAAATTAATTTTGGCAAAGTTCAATACTAACTAATGATTTGTAGGCAAATGGTGATGCCAATTAAAAAAAAAATTTACTCAGTAAAGTTAGTGAAACTATAAGTAAATTTTTTAATGCAAAATTTGTAAAAAACAAAAATCAATTATGGACAGGGTGAGCAAAAAACTGGTTCAAAGTTAGATTTTTTTCAAATTTCAAAAAATAGCCGTTACTCGAGAACCGCTATGATTCGGTATAGAAAAGTTACCAAATTCTGAAAGGACATGGCCTGGCCTTTCACCAGTTTTGGTTTGGACCATTGTTAATGGGACACCCTGTATATATATTTTTTTTTTAATATTCTGACAGGTGTTCTTTCAGTTAAACCAATTTTGAAATACAAAAACCAGGCTACTCCGGATGCGTTTTTTTGGTAATTTTCTACTGATGTACTATTTATAGAATGCCAAAAAAAAACACGGGTAATATTGATAAAAATGATGGACCAAATCGAACGCACTCGAAAATCGACTAAAATAAACCCTTTTTTTATTTTCAATCAGCCAAATACTAAGAAAAAATCAAACCTGTGAAAAAAGCAAACGGCAACAATGTTGCCTCAAAGTATGCTTTAAAGCTTATAACAAGCTTCCATTCATGAAAGCTTCCATTGTAACCATTGCTGTTGCAACTCTTGTTGTAACTCTGATTTCATGTGCTTATTTTTATCACACAAAAAGAGGATTGTAATCGAGATCGATAATCGAGTATACGATCAGTACGGCTCGACGGGCGAGCCGTTCGAAAGGCATGTCGTAGGTGGGTTAACGCTTGCTGAATAAAAAATATTATGAATTTTTTAATTTATCCATTTCGATACAAATTAATTTTTATAAAAATGGTTCAAAATGTCAAATTCAACTTAATTTTCGAGTTATATAAGAAATATTGAAACTGGTAACTTTTCAATATTTTATATATAACTCGAAAATAAAGTTGAATTTGACATTGTTTCAAAAACGCAAAGGTGAATTTCGTAGCATTTTTTGTTTTAATGTTCAATAATGAAAACTTTGAAGGTGTAATACCATTTTCTGTACCTGCTTTAAAAAAATGCTTGTATAAAGGTATATGCAGTAAAAAAAAAATGCAGAACATGGTTTCGATCCACGGACCTCTGGGTTATGAGCCCAGCACACTTCCACTACGCTTCTCTGCTGTTGGAGTTTTAGTTTTTTTTGATGACTTCTCGAAAATTCTATGACTCTGAAAGTTTTAGATATTTCAAAAACGAACAATTTTACTTTTTATCCAGAAGACTCGATATCACAGAAGTTGGATTTAAATTTTATCATTTTGTTCCCATTTTATATTTTTTTTTTTTAAAAAATGTTTCTGAAAATATAGTAGGAACGTAATACCTATAAATTAAAATTTAGAAAGTCATGCCAACACATGTAGGTATTTTCAAATTCAAATTGCTGATCCTTAAAAAATTCTTGGAGATGCCATTTAAAAGAAGGTGTTCACATCACATGTACTTGTTTTAAAATTTTGTTTCTTTCCCTTTTCTTTTTGTCTTCTAAAGTTAACTCAGAAAATGACAAAACACAGAGGAGAATTAATATTAAAAAAAAAATTCCCCAACAAAAGATCGCAGACAATTTTGCAAGACACCAAGGAGACTTCAGAAATATACACGAAACAGAAGAAAAAAAAAAGACTTTAAATAAAAGTCCATAATCAAGTTGCCGTTCTGCGCCTGCGCGCATACCTGATGTAGATTCAATGTCCATCTGGTTGAAGCAAAGTAAAAGCAACTGTGCTGTGCGGTGTAGCCAAGTTGAGGAGAGGTTCCTTGTTCCATCATCATCATTGGGGACTCCAAAACGCATACACCATCATCAGAACGAAGACGACGATCATTACGAAGACGAACCAAACACAGAGGATGCGCTCACAAGCACACAAGTTCCTCTCCTGTCCTCTGTGGAATTCCTTTTTTAAAAAGCAAAAATTATTAGCTATACACTCACGGAACGAAGTAGCTACTCCAGAAATATGGCACATAAGCACAGGTATCGGTATCCATTGCATGGTCCGTGTTTTGGTGTAACGCCTGTCCAATGGCCACGCAAAGTCAATAATTCGGGTTTCCAGCTTTTTTGTCTTTGTCATATTTCATTTTTTCACATGCGTTTCTTTGCGAATTCTCGGGAATCGCCTCCGGAGTGCGCGAACTTTATTGGTGACTCCCGCGCGCACTATATCCTCGTCCTCGCTGCCACCACCATCGCACTCAGTCGCCACAGGGTGGCGTGTTGCGAAAAATCCAACAGCTGTCTATAGTTCAAGTGTCGCCAAATAGCACACCCTGTATGAGGCAAAAACACTCTTATATGAACCTTAGGTGGTTTTGGCAGTCACGACTTTTTTTTCGCCAAAAATGTAGTTATGTGTGATCATAATGTGCTGCGCTAAGCTGAGCTGTGATGAAGGCTTCCCAATTTAGGACCGTGCGCAGCCAACGAGGACCTGCAATTCCGATTAATAGAATTTTAATGATTTTCGTTCCTTTAATGCGCCTGTGCTGTGCCACAGCAACCGAACACAGGTTGTCTTTTGGTCTTGTGACAATTTCAAATTCAGATTCTCCATTGCGACTTGCAAGCTGCGCAAAACATAACATCGTGGACCATTGTTACTTGCACACGCCTCCTGTGTGCTGATGCTGATGGTGCTGTGTCCTGTGCTATGTTGATGTTGAATACCTGGCAGTCTGAGATGTTGCACAGTTGTCATAAAAGTCTCATAGCACGAGATTCCATATACTACTCTCTACAGCGCGCACAGCACAGTTTACACATAATGCTCGACAAAGAACAAATGACTGTTGAACACTATCTGTCGTGTTAATCGCGAATTTCAAATGAATTGCTCCATGAGTCTGCATGGAGTTCTTCGGTCGTGGTTTTAGATATGCTGGTTGGTGTTTGTGGATTGTGGTGGTGGTGGTGGTTGAGTTGGGGATTTCTAAACTGAAATAGAAGAGAATAGACCACAACAAGAGCCTTGGTGCCCGATAGAAATAGGTATTGAAGTTTGTTCAGGGCTGGATTTAACAAACAAGAAATCTAGAGGTCGCCCAAGATGTCCATCGTACTTAGGTATATCGGCTAAACTTGGAGTTGCTGGGTGGAAATCTATCTCGTCAATTGATGAGATGTTTTCTTTGCTGAAAACAGAAAGTACCTGTCGAGGGGAATGATGGAATGATGTTCGCCTCTGTATAAAGTCGTTCCTGCGATGTCTCATGCTGCTGGTCAAAATGCAGTCCAGTGAAGATCCTTACTAACTTTCTTTCTAATATTTGAAGTTCCTTCATGGCCGTCTTCGATGTCGAGAACTGGGAAGGAATGCCGATACTATCTTCATCTTCTGACTTTGTTCGTTCCTGCATCTTATCAGTGAGTGAAGTCGGAGAAAGGCCAAGTTGCCTTTTTTTGATCACGTTTCGTTAGTGCGAGTTGAACCTTAACAACTTCTTGAAGTGCATGGTACTTCACGTCCTTTTTGACTGATGCCGTAGATCCGTTCGAAAGTTTCAGAATCAGGCTTCTGCAGTTGCTGCGCTGCGACTACCTCTACTGGGTCTCCTCAAGTACACAAGCTCTGTTTGGAGGCATTTATCAGTATACCCCATTTCTTGTAGAATGCGTAGAGTCTGCTGATGTAGTACACAACTTTGCGTAAAGCTACCAGAGGAGACATCTATGTCGCATACCTAAGGAATCATCAGGATATAGGAGATATTCGCAATTAGGCACAAGCCGGTCAGATCAGATCAGATCAGATCAGATCATCAGGCTGTATAGGAAAGGGCCTAGCTTCGCACCTTGCGTAACTCTGGATTTGATGTTGTTCACTTTTGATTTGCAGTTGTCAAGTTGAACGTAGAATTATGTGGAAGAAAGAAGAGAAAAGGATGGTTAGTGATGGAGACTAATGTATAAGGTGAAACTTATGGATAAGAGCTTCAATGCATACGCTGTCGAATAGTTTTTCGACATCCAAAAACCATCAAAAAGTGGCAAAATGGTTGTTGGGTGCTATGGTGATATCGTGCTGGAACTTCAGGAGCGGATGGAAGGTCTATAGATTTTCCCTAAAGCCAAACTGTACGTCCAGTGTTTTCAGCATTTTCACTGCAGAACCTCTTTAGAATCCAAAACAGTGCTTTTTCCAGTATTTTACTTCTATTGTTCATAAGCGAAACGAGCCTATAGTTGGACACCAAGTTGCAACCGCCTTTCTTCGGGATGGCCACGATCGTTGCTGTTTTCCACTTTTGTGGAAGTAGCAGTTGTTGGTGTAATATTGTACATGATTTTTGTTAAAAAGGTCATCACTACATGAGACAACTTTCTCGGGATGTACATAGTTAGAGATTCCACCTGTTCTGCTTCCTCCTCCAGTTTGCAGAGATGTTTGCTGTATCAGTTGGGTCACTTGATGGGTTGGAGTCACAAAAACGACTCGTTCCGGATTTGCAGGGTGTGCTGAATGGATGCCTCGACTACTATCAACTATCCTTCTTGGTTGGAATCCTAACGGGTCACAATTTAATGGGACACTTTAACAGAAACATCAGCGCATCTAATTTGTGTAGAGGGTGTCACTTTTTGTGAATGCCTTAGCCTAGATAGAACCAGAAAAACAGCCCTCGGATAATAATTTTCGATGAACTGGGTTATATCTCGTCTCTGCCACAACAGAACATCCTGAAATTCATTCAGAAGTCGGGATTGACCAGGGAGGCTCCCCTTACCACCATTTACTCCTTTCCTCACCATTCTCCTTTTCCTACCCTACGCAAACCCTGGGTAACACCATCGATCCATTGAGATCCGAGTGAAATGATTCTTCTTGCCGCAACATTACCCCTTCTAACCTAACATAAACTATATCCCTTGATGCCCTAAGCTGCTTTTGGTGTTCCAATGTATCACAGAAAGCCTGCTCAAGACCATCTGAAGCTGGTAAAGTTGCAGAAAAAAAGAATTAGGTGTTAAAATAGAAATAGTGTTGATGGTGGAAGGTCGGTTTAAGTTGAGAAACAATACAAATTGACAGCTGGTCGTGGTTAGCATCCAACTAGTCAACAATCGCTTTTCCCTCTGGTGAAACTGGGGTATGTCTATCTATATCTAGCCACAGATGATGACTTGACTTGAGGTCACCGCCTCCGATTAGTCCATATGTGCTTGTTGAAGAACTCTGTTGAAAACGTATAGGTCGCTGTGTTTATTTCTCAGTCTGCGATGGTTATTGAAATACACGCTGATGATGAGACCCTCACGCCTCATGTCTTCCTATTTGTATGGTGACGGGGTTGAGGCTTCACTAGTCTGCAGACCTGAGCTGGTGATTTCGCTGGTTGGGTGTAATATTTTTCCTCACATAGATAGCTGTGCCTTTTCGTTCGACCTTCTTGTCCTTACGGAAAATTTTGTTACCGATGATGTCAATAATTTTCCGTCGGATTACGCTGGTCTCACCGATGACCGCGATGTTAGTTTGTCATTCTTCATGAACAAGTTGAATGACGTCTTTCTATTTCTTCCCACAAGAGGGAAATTTAATTTGAAACAAATCAAGGACATTGCTAATATTCTCACTTTATTTCTTTCATTAACTTCATAGAAATATTGTTTCCTAAAAAATTTTGTTACAAAGGAGCTTATTGCTGTTTCCCATCCAGGACCAAAGGCCCGTTGATCTAGTGCTAGTCCACGACTGACTTTTGAAGGTCCTATGCACGTGCGATTTGGTCTTAAAAGAAGTCTTTTTATCTGCCAAGCAGCCATCGATAGCAGTATTATACGGAATCGGAATGACTATTTGCACTGCAGACCGTTTGGCATAATAGGATAAAGTTGCGACTTGCAAAGTTCCATATGACTTGATGATGGGATGGCGGACTGCGAGAATCTCGTGGGCTAATCTTTGATATAGCTTGTTGATTTTTGTTAGCATTTTTATAGTTTTTTTCGCTTTATTTTAAAAAAATTTGTGAACTTTTTCTTATAAATATTAGGTATAGTATATTCGTGCTGGTCGTTTTGCAATTCTTGAAATTAAAGTGCTCAACGGACCCCAAGCAGTCTGCTGTTGCGATTTCGTCTCCTTTGGGCTTGCTCTCAGCTCAGGGAGATTCCATCCAACCATTCACATACCTTTACTTATAAGTCAGGTTACCTCCTTCGTTGCTGGATGGTGCTGTATAGGATTTAGATTCATAATCCCGCAGTGCGACTTCGCTTTTAGGTACATATATAAAGGTACATGTATGCAAACTTTAAATAACGTGGCCTCTTGTTGATTTTTTTTTTGAATTTCTCAAGGAATGTAATGGCACTTGAAGTTTATCGCGTTCCAGGCACATGTTTTGAGAATTGATTTTTTTTTGTTTTTTTTTTTGTTTTTGGTTTATATTGAATTTTTGTTGTTTAAATCTGAGCTCTCGCGCGACTTGTGAACAAGTTGGTATAAGAGTGAAAATTTATTGAGCTAAGGGCTGGCATAACTCATAGAGTTCCTATACTATACATTCGTATATGTGCATTTATTCAGGACACCGGGTTAGCAGGTCGGAAAGTTTTCTTTTGTCTTTGGAGTTTTTCGCACGCGGCATTTTATATTACTGTTTTGTTATGATAGCTTGAGTGTCTATAGAGATATAAATTTCTTATTTACACCAAAACCCAACAAAAATAACAACTAGAAGGTGAGAGAATTTATGGACTTAATGGGTATAAATATGGTGAGGGAATTTCTTGAGCAGACAGGCACAGCATTCCACTTTCACAAAACGATTTGAAATTGATGGGAATGGGGTAGTTATAATGACATTTTGAACGAAAAATTATTATAAACATACGATTTGATCGGGCGCGAACGCAGAGGGGGGTTTTGGAGGTTCAAACACCCCGAAATGTATCAAATTAACTTCCTCGCATAAGAATTTCACTCTTAATTTTTGAGTTTCCAGATTTCCCACGAGGTAACAGTTACTTACTTTACTTACTTAGGTCCTCGGACCTATTACGTCCGTGATGTTTCCCTTACGGGACATAGGGCCTCCACTATATCTACGCGCCATCGTGTACGATTTCTTGAAATATATTTCAGCTCTCTCCAACTTTTCCCCAGTCGTGTCGATTCCTGTTCGACCGTTCTTCGCCATGTACTTCTAGGCCGGCCCACTTGTCTTCCCTCCTGTGTGAGCGGGTTCCACTGCATTGCTTGAGATGCAATGCACCGATCGCCTTTTCGAAGCGTATGGCCAATCCACTGCCACTTTCTTCTTCGTATAATGGAGTCTATGGGCTCCTGACCCGTTCTCGCATGAAGTTCGGCAGAAAATCCTCAAGAAGTTTCGTAGACATCTATTAACGAAGGTTTGCAGCTTTCTAGTGACAATTTCAGTGACTTTCCAAGTGCTGCAGCCGTAAAGCAGAACGGATTCAACATTGGAGCGGAACAGTCGTAGCTTGGTCTTTAAGCTAAAAGAGTTGTTTCTCCATATTTTGGACAGCATTCCGAACGCAGCCTTTGCTTTTCTGATTCGGCTGTTTACGTCCAGTTCAGTTCCGCCACCCGTAGAGACAATACTCCCAAGATATTGGAAATCCTCTACCATCTCTACCGGTTGTCCAGAAATTTTTACTTGGATTGATGAGGAAGTTCCAAGGCTGATCCTTTTAGTTTTTGCCGAGTTGATCTTAAGCCCTACGATTTCTGCTTCTCTCTCCACCCTTGTTGTCATTTGATGGAGATCCATGATCCTATGAGAGAGTAAGCATACGTCGTCCGCGTAGTCCAGATGTTTGAGGTGAGATTGCAGAGTCCACTGAATTCCTCCATTTCCATTTGACAAAGCTGCGTGCAGTACGTCACTTATCACCAACAGGAACAGTATTGGTGACAGTATACAGCCTTGCCTAACTCCACTTTGGATTTCAAACTCCTCTGACAGCCTACCTTTGTGCAAAACGTGACACCTTGATCCATCATATGTAGCCTTGATAATAGCAATCAATTTATCTGGGATGCCCCTCATGTGCAAAGCAAGCCAAATAAATTCTCTATTGACACTGTCGAACGCCTTTTCAAAATCGATGAACAGCAGGTGAAGTGGTGATCGATATTCAACGCACTGTTCGAAGTTCGATCCGCAAGGTGTTGATGTGATCCACACAGGAAGATCCAGTGCGGAAACCTGCTTGTTCGGCGTCGAGTGTGTCTTCGAGGTGCTCTTTAATTCGGTCCAATATTATCCTTGCTATTATCTTGGCTACTGCAGGCAGAACGCATATTCCTTTCCAGTTTTCGCACTGTGTGAGATCTCCTTTCTTTGGTAGCTTGACAATCATTCCTTTTTTCCACTCTGCAGGAAAACTCTCTGTTTCCCAAGCTCTCTTAATAAGTGGGTGCAGTAGCTCGCTCGATGTCGTTGGGGCTGCTCCTAAGAGCTCTGCAGGAATACCGTCAAGTCCAACCGCTTTGTTGTTCTTCAGTGCTTTGATGGCGGTGATAATTTCTTCTTTACTGGGGGGTACGGTGCGTATTCGGGAAATTGTTACTTCGGGTAGGAATAGGTAGGGTGGGAATAGGGTTCACTTCACTTGCGAAAACGCGGTTTAAAACCGCAGAAAAGTGTTCCCTCCACCTTATGAGCTGGTCCTCATCCGAAATTAGCAGGGATCCGTTTGTGTCTTTAACCAGGTGTTGTTTAGAGCTCTGGACACCAGTGAGCTCTTTGGTAATTCTGTAGACGGTCCTACTGTCACACCTACTAGCGGCTTCTTCTGCTTCTGTGGCCAGTGCGTTGATGTAGTTACGCTTATCACGTCGCACACTACGGTGAACTTCCCTCATCTTCATGCGGTACGTAGACTCAAGCTCGTTTCTCCCTGCTGCTGGGGTAGCTGCGATGCGAGCTTTAAGGTGTTTCCTTTCTTCGATCTTTGCCCAAGTTTCGTCGGAAAGCCAAGCACTATTTCTTCCTTGCGCCCGGCCGACTATACTTTCAGCACCGGATATGAACACATTTTTCACAGCACACCAATGATTTTCGATGGATGTGGTTTCCGTGCTGCTGATTGCGTTCAATCCTTGTGAAAGGTGGTCCCCTAGTTGTTGGCGCACTGCAGGATCCTTTAGTCTATCTGTATTAAACTTGGGCATTCGAGTGTTTCCTTGGGATCTCCGAACTGCAGCTGTACACAATCTTACGGTAGCAATCATCAGATGGTGGTCCCGGGCCATTCCCATGTCAGCACCTCTTCTGTTACGGACGTCCTGGAGACTGCTTCTAAAACGCCGGCTGATCGCGAAGTGGTCAATTTGGTTGGAAGTTGCTTGTCTGTCAGTCGACACCCAACTGACTTTGTGGCACGTCTTATGCTCGAACATGGTCCCTCCAATAACAAGGCCGTTGGCGTTGCAGAAATCGACAAATCGTTCGCCATTGTCGTTTCGGTTACCAACACCATGTTTTCCCATGACATGCCTTAGCCCAGTGTTGTCATTGCCAACCTTGGCATTTAAGTCTCCCATCACCATAACTATATCACCTCGTGAAACGCTATCATAAGCAGCACTCAGCCGGTTATAAAAGGCCTCCTTCTCCTCGTCAGAAGAGAGCAAAGTTGGGGCGTAACACTGTATGATGGTGACGCGACGTATTCTAGTCCGGAACCTGGCTTTCAGGATCCTGTCACCTAAAGGCTCCCAGGAAATTAAGCTTTTGAGAGCTGTTTTGGAAAGCAGCAATCCAACGCCAGATTCCCGAGCGCTTCCAGGTGTTTTTCCGGAATAGAATAGTACAGTGTTACGGGTTGGTGACTTGAACTTCCCCGAACCCAGCCATCTAACTTCACTTATCCCTAAGATGTCCATCCTATACCGCATGAATTCCTTCTCTAGTTGCAGGAATCTGGCATTCTAAGGACCTTCTTTTCCATTGTCAAGAAGCGTCTTCACATTCCAGAAACCAATCTTTGTCCGGGTACAATAGCCAAAAGTCGTCAACGAGTTATCATTAATTATATTATTATATTATCTCTACCAACTCCGTTACGGCCCAAAACTGTCGATCGTCTCTTGAAGAGATGGCGGAACAGTTTAATATTCACCTTCTTTGGGTGCCGGGCCATAGAGATATTCCGGGAAATTGTAAAGCCGATGAACTTGCCAGAAATGGAACTCTAATGCCCGTTTTGCCTAACAGGTGGAACATAGGTATACCGATCGCTACGTGTAAACTTTTGCTTAAACAAAACTCTGCAAGGAAAGCAAACTCTAGATGGACAAACCTTACTACATGTCTGGCCACAAAAGAAATCTGGCCATCGCTAGACCCTAGGCGCTCTAAAAGTTTGCTATCACTTAGTAGATCACAAATTAGCTCCGTAATAGGTGTTATAACAGGACACTGCCTTATAGGAAAACACGCCACAAGACTTGGCTTTTTCTCAAATGACTTCTGTAGAAGTTGCATGGACGCAGAGGAGGAGGAAACAATTCCTCACCTCCTCGCACATGTCCTGCTCTTTCACAGAGGCGCAGACTCCTTCTTGGGGACTACTTTTTCAATGATCCAAGCGATCTAGCTAATACAGACATACACTGTCTCTCTCGCTTCATAAAAAGCTCCGAATTGTTTTCGTAATGAGGATAATCTCCTCATTCCTATCATGTGGTATCACAACGGACCTAATTATGGTCTAAGTATGTCAGCCGTTTTCCTGACAGCCACTTTAACCTAACCTAACCTATCATTAATTATCCGAGGCGTAGTGTTGGTTTCGGTAGCGGGTTGATTTCAGTTACGGAGAATGCTAACCTCCGTAACCTATCCTAGAAAGCTAGGCCTTTTCGCACTTGTATATTGGGATACATAAATAGTTGCCCGGGGACCACCACGAGGAGGTAAAACAAGCACTTCATGGTGACTGATTGTTGCGCTACTGGCCCAGACCAAGTTCTGAGCAATCAATAGTTTCCCGATCAGGCACGATGCAGGTCGCCCAAGAGATAACAGTTGAATAAAGTGATCTACTTTAGTAGATATCCATGAAGTTATATGTACAAGTACATACTACATATCTCTTTTTCTCTGAAAATATTTCACCCACAAAACCAAGTTGGCGCAGACATAGACACAATGCCTGTCCATCACATTGAGTTTTTTATGCTGGTGCAGGCAGATGCGCACGCAAGGGGTGATTTTTGAGGGTTGATACAGATTTTGAATAAACTTTGTGTTTGAAATGAATAACGTAATTTTAATTAAAGTGCATTGAAATTGAATCAAACAGAACGGAAACAGGGTTTTGACGTTTTTTTGTTGAGTTCTTGTGTTATTTCCGCATACACATCACGTAAACATCTTAAATATATTAAGCATCACACAGGTCCTTCTAAGAAGTGGGTACATTCTTATCATATTTAATTCCAACTATTTTACAAAAATAGTTTTTTCTATAAAAAAAAAATCTAAATAAGAGAAGAAATAATTTGATGCTACTTTTGACTTAATTCACACTACTCCATAAAAATTCAAATACAATTCAATTTGTATGCTAATTTTATACTTTCTTATCTAAAAAGCAATTTTATTCTCTAAAGAATTTTCCTTCGAATTCCCTAAACAGCTTAACTAACTTTTATTAAATTTGCAGTCGCCTCTGGAAAGTGATAGCATTCCGTACCAATATTTTAAAAACAAATATAATTTGATTAAAAAAAAAATCTTTTAAAAAACAACGTAGATTTTGATATTAACTAAGAGCGAGTTCGTAATAGTCTGACTTACTTATATCTGCAAAGTTTGCGTTCGTAAACAAAAATTGAAATCTGACCTAAGCAGGCCTGCAAAACAAATTACGTTCGTAAACATCAAAAGTGTGTAGAAATCAAGTCGGCGTCGTCGGCCAGTTTGGGCGAATTCGTAATCGTCTGACTAACTTAGATCTGCAAGGTTTGTGTTCGTAAACAAAAATTGAAATCTGACTTCAGTACGCCTGCCTAACAAATTACGTTCACAAACATCAAAAGTACGCAGAAATCAAGTCGGCGTCAGGCAGTAGGGCTGCCAGATTAAATTTGGTTAATATCGGGACACCAGGTCCCAAAAAACGGGTCAAATCGGGACATTACAAAAAAATCTATTTACACAAATCTTAAATGCAAAGGCGCAAAATTGAAGTCGATTTAGTACAATGTTAAATCATTTTTAATTAATAAATTTTAAAACAAGTTTAGCATCGTACTATATCATAACATAACGCTTTACTTAAATTAAAATCAATTTTTTTTATTTAGTATTGTACTGAATCCATATGACAACTCTTAAATCTTCTTAATGTCAAAATGAGGTATGTTTGCGAATTTTTGGGCACTTTTTTGGATGTGTTCTACACATTTCAAAAATATTTAAAATTGAGAAAATTTTACTAAACTGTTTTAAAATTAGAAAAATGTTAAGTAGTATTATGCTTAACCCTTAATATTACTTTGTATAAAATGTTGGCCAATATTTTTTGACTAACTTAGAAGAACGTACCGAATTGAAAAATTTTGACAAAATCAAAAAAGTCAATAACGAGATATTCGGGAATCTTTAAAAACAAGTATAAAAACCAGTAATTTGCACAAAATATCCAAACACTTATTTTAGTTCTTTTATTTTCTTTGCAAAAACTTATGCGTTGTATATAAAAACTGTTCTAGGGATTACCTGTACGAAGTTTTATCAAAACCATTACAGCCATTTTTTTAGAAAATTTGATAAAACCGAATTTTTTGTAAGACCGTTCTTTCCGGATAAACTGAAACAAAAAAATTGAATCTCACTCCTACGGAATAACATGGAATGTTTCACACCAAATTTAAAGCAAATCCACCGATTCGCTTAGGCGCTAGCTCGATATAAATCGTGACGCACAGACAAACAAACCGACAGACGTCTTTTGTCGAAAATACATTTTTGGTTTCTACATTATCGTAATGTTAGTTTTGATTTAAACCTCGAATTTTGTTTCTGACATAAAACCAATAATTGCCCTATACGGCAAGTAAAAGTGGAAAGTCGGGACAAAATCGGGAAATTTTGTAAATCGGGACAGGGTACAAATATCGGGACTGTCCCGTCAAAATCGGGACGTCTGGCAGCCCAATCAGGCAGTTTGTGCAAAAAACATTCTGCAAAAAAAAAATTGAAATTAAAATAGGAAAACATTTACATAGTGTGGGTAATCATTGGACCATTTTTCTTCGAAAATGAGGCTGGGAACAACATTTCGGTCAACAATGTTCGTTACAGAGCCATGTTAACCAACTTTTTTTTTACTAAAATTAAAGACATGGATTTCGACAACCTCTGGTTCATGCAGGATGGTTTGCCATGCCACACAGCCCATACCTAGGGTTACCATTTCAGAAAATGACAAAAGGGGGAATTTGAGTTTTCTTTAGCGGGACAGCTGGGTTTCAGGGGGGACAAAAATTCAAAATCCTTTACTTTTAATTTAAGAAATAAATACAAAACCAACTTGATTATTTATAAAAATATTAATTCTTTTTAACAATGGTTCATTATAAACATGAAGGATGTGCCTTCTGTCAATTCCCCTAGTCCGTACGCCGGAAAACGATGTGCCAATACCTACCATATCATCCCATCATCTTCTGTTAATCCTTGGACTCGTTGATAAATCATTCGGTAGTCAAGAAACCATCAGCTAGACAAAATCACACACGACCAGAAAAAAGAACAATTACGAACACGCAACGGTTACGACTTCATCGCGACGCGTCGACCTTTTTTTTTATTATTTCCTAATCTTGTTTGAAATTTCACTTAAATTTAATATTTCTGAATTAACTATAACTATAACTATTCGGCCAGGACATTTTGGAGAAGTAAGACAAACTAAAAATAACCAATAAGTTGGATAGATCTACTTTTTGCAAAAAGTGCAAAAGTGAAAAAAAACATGTAAAAAGACATGATAAACATGTATTCTTCAAAAAAACTACTTCCAAAAAAACATACGAAAATTATTTTCACAGATAAATCTTACCACCATTTATAATTTTTAATTGTTTCTTGTCTTCAGCAAAGATATACATTTCTTACTTTTGTACTTTTTGCAAAAACAAAGGTCAATTTCGTTAAGCCTTTACTATAAAGAATTCATACATTTTTTATTTGAACAATACCTGATTTTTGTATCTTATTTCTATCTGTGACTTAACCTCTACACCTTTCAAAAAAATATGAAAATATTTTGCCGCTCAGTTAGAAAAAAATAGTTAATTTTCAACAACATACAATAAATCAACCAAAAATGACCCTTCCTCAGTTAAAACAAACTTTGCCCTACTAAAATTATGAATTTCTTTTTGGATACAACAGTTACTTTTCTAAACCTAAAACCACCAATTTGCTTGATGTTTGCGTTGTTTCACTATGCCAATATTACTCAAGATAGAAGCTTTTTATGCGAACCTTATTTTTTTTTTTAGACTTTGTTTTGCTGATTTTTTGCGTTTTATAAATCTACAAGAAAAAGCCGATAAGGTCCTCCTTAAAAGCTTGAGTTCTATTGGTGGGATTGCCAAAGATTTAGATGATTGGACTTGAGAAAAATGACGGAACACCATAACATATATTTTTAAAATTTATTGAAGTGGTAATACCTCTAGAAAAAAAATTGGAAAATCGCTATTTTTAAAACCCCACCCTCGCCCTGGGCTGAACAAAATCTGCCAGACTTAAGTTTTCGATACCACGATATAAGCACCTATAAACCTTCATACTCATATTTTGGTTATCAATCCACTCCCAAAATTTGATGTCGGCTCTTGGACTATAACATTAACATTATTATGGTAGGCAAAAACAAATATATACAACGAATATTGAATTTTGGCACAATTAGGAGGAAGTGAATGTTGTAGTTCCATACAACTGTTGCAAGATTGCGTTATTTTATCTAAGGCCTTACCTCTAATGACAGCCAGACACCTTAAAACTATTAAACTAATCGTATCATTTACGTTGTAGTGTCAAAACTAAACTAATTTTTATAATATGCTCTTTGGGCAACTATTTAGCATCAATCCCAATCCCGAACAGTGTGGACTTGGCTACGTCAAATTTGGCCCCAAACATAAAATGAAAAATAGCCCCAAAAATGTATGTGGGAAACAGCAAAAACAAATAAAAGTTTAAAATTCATGGTTTTGCGGCATTTTTTCATTCTAAATTTTAGGGTGAAATTTCAATATGAAAAATGGCCCCAAACTTTTATTCTTAAACCCAAATTCTTAGGACCCAAAAAGGGAGTTAAAATCATTGAACCCGCGAAGTGGGCCAAGCAAGGTCCTTTTTAGGCTATGGCTATCCCAAACCGACGCAAAACACTTTTTGTACGATTGTAATTATTCTGTTGTTGTTGCTTCTTACACTTAATTTGGGATAATATTTCATTTTTTTGTTTGAAGTCATATTTCATAAGTTTGGGGCAATTTTTCATTATGAGCCAACATTTGGGGACATTCTTCGTTTGGGGGCATTTTTCAAAAAAAATAACTTATACCGAGTTCGTTCTTTTCCAAATAATACTTACTTTTTTAAATAAATAAGTTGTTTTTGAGCAAAAATATATAAAAATGTATTTTTCTCTGTTGTCCTGCAAGTTATGAATTATAATTTTTCACCAAAAAATCCAAATAAATAATGGTTACCATCTACCAAAATTTCAGAGTTCTAATCCGAACCCTTAAAATGATAAAAATCATTTATCTGGAAAAATTTAAATGTCCATTAAATGCTTTAACAGTTACATACAAATATAATTTTTGGTTTCTGCATATCTGTGGGTCAAAACCTTTCCAACGTTATATAATATATGTAGTTCCGTTGAGTATTTACAGAGAAAAGTGTACCGTTAGGTTTTGCTTAGGATTTGCTAAGCGTATTAATATGTAGATTTGTACTTTTATCTTATTTTAGTATTTAAAATAAAATTTTTAAATCAGTTTTACTGAACAAAACTGTCTTTTGTCGGCGCACCCCTCCCACATACATACATATCGCTCATTAAAAAGAACAACGTCATAACTCAAAAAACATCAATTTTGACCTAATGATGCAGTTCAAACTCATTTTCTATAAACTATTTTTTTGGCAAAATTTCATTTCTATAACTGACAAATTGAAGGCTATAGAGCATCATTTGTCGTTATATACACTGTCACTTTTAAATATTTTCTTGTGGAATTACTGTATTTTTTTCATTTACGCAGGGACCTTTGAAGTGAAGACAGTCCAATAAATATTTTAAAAGTGTCATATTTTGCGATAAAATTTTAATTACTAGCTCTACCAAGAAAAAAATAGATAAAAATGAAGATGATTATGAAATACAGCCATGCAAACTTTAAATTGCAATTACTGAAGTGTGATGTTTTTTGAGTTATGACGTTGTTCTTTTTAATGATCGATATGAACCTAATTAATTAAAAAAATAAATACAAAAACAAATAAATGATTTAAAAAAGGAACTTAAGCTCAGTTGTTCATGTTTTCGTATACACATTCATAAATTATATTTATTGCCTGATTTTATTTTATGCAAAAAACTGCTTGATTTGATGTGTCTGATGCGACTAATATTCTTTTGAATGACCAATTATTCTTGGATGGTATCTCGGATCAGGACTTTATTTTTTGTACCTATAATATTGATTTCTCTCCTTCCCAAATTCCTTTAACGTTTTCATATAGAGATTTCAAGTCAACTAATGTTGAATCTTTTTATTCTGATGCGAGTAGTGTTGCCTGGTATGACTGCTTAAACATTGCACTTGTTGATGACAAACTTAATTACATACAAAATCACATAAAAAACTTGTTTGATAAGCATGTTCCCTTAAAAACCCTTCCCTTAAAATAAAAAGTGTCCCTGGTATAATACAGATGTAACGATTGCGATAAAAAATCGAAGAAAACATTACCATAAGTGGAGGAAATCCCCGAACCCTGAAACATGGCGTCTGTACTGTTTTTTTAGAAACCAAGATACTTCAATCATCCAATTAGCCAAAATGAACTTCTTTGCTTCAAAGTTTAACACGTACCTTCCTCCAAAGCAGCTTTGGGCAAACCTTTGTGAAATTGGTGTTGGGAAACGGCAAATCTCCAATTGTAAACATGACCCGAATGTACTTAACAACTACTTCAATACCACAACTCTATTGTCTACCAGTTTTTAACCCGATGCTGATTTAGTTTACAACCAAGTTGATTGTTTTAGTTTTGAGGTTGTTTATGAAGATGAAGTGGTGTGCATTTTTAAATACATTAAATCTTATGCAATTGGAGAAAACGGAGTTCCACTTCGGTTCGTTAAACTCATTCTACCATACGTAGTTAGCCCATTAACTCATATATACACTCCCTATCACTTGTTTGAGGCCACTATTTTCACAATAGTTTTTTCTCGATAAATACCCGTAGGAAATATTTTTCCTGGAAATTTTTGATACCTGTGAGTAGGTAAATATATTTTCAATAAAAAAGTATAAATTTAAAGGGGTAACTTAGAAATTCCATAGGAATTTCACAAATTATAAGACTGGACTGCAAAAATGGTTATAAAAAAATGCGTCACTTGATTTAGGCCACTTAAAAATCTTATACAAAATGAACAAAACAATAAAAATGTTTACTTTTTTTTTGTTTTTAAACATAAATGTATTATGTTTTTGTCAATTAATAATGAGTATGACCGCAATTTTTTGAAATTAGCTCTATTAGACGGTTTGGAATTAAATCATACAGTTTTTTGGAATAATCTAGTGTAATCTGGCTTCAGGCATCGCAGTTAGCTTCGACCAAGACGTCCTTATCTTCAAACTGTCTACCAGCATCAGAAACTTTTCGAGATAGCCAGGCCCAAACGTTTTCGATGATGTATGAGTCCGGTGAATAGGGTGGCCATGGTAAAAGTCCAACGTTTTCCAACTGAATCCAGCTACTAGCTTCCCAGGAAGTATGGATAGGAGCGTTGTCTTGTTGGAATATCGAAGGTAGAGGTTCCAGAATATTTTTTAGCTTTGGAAATACCCGTTACAGCAGGCATTTGTAACTATTTCCGTTCATTGTTGTAGTTATAAATTCCAACTCAAATGTTCCATAATAGGTGATAGCTCCCCACACCATAACACCTGATGAATCTGTGATGTCTTGACAAAACAAGTTCTTCTTTTCTTTTTTCGTGAAAATAAAAGTTGTAACCATTGGGTCTGTTAAGATTAAACTTTTTTTCACCTGAAAAGACAACCTTTTTCCATGCGTTTCTACAGGCAACATGCTCCCTGGCGAAATTCATCCGTAGTTCCTTTTGAAGCTGCCGTAGAACCGGCTTCTTTTTGATTTTCATACTCTTGATGTACCACTGGTTTTAATTATCCTTAAAACCATCGAAATACTGACTGATACCCTACTTTTTGACCTTATTTTAGGCTCTGATAGTGTGGAATTTGAAGCTAGCCGCTGAATTATTCGCTTTTATCGGATTGTTGTTGCTTGAGCTGTGCGTCCTTTTTGATTTTTTTCCATAGTTTTCAGTGTCTGCTAGATATGTAGTTGTTGACAATGGCCTTACTTCTGTTCGGTCTCCTAGCTTTTTCTCGGCCTGAGAATCCCAGTTCCTTTAAAGCATCTATTGATTCTCTTTCTGCTATTGTCGACGTGTTTCCAGAGCCCATTTGAACTTGAAATTTAATATAAAATACAGTTTTCTATCCTTTCTTAAATATTTTAAACTTTTGTTTGAAAAAAATCGGCGATGTTAACTTTTGCCAAGCAATTTTTAGAATGGCCTCAATCAAGTGACGTAACTTTTTATATTCATTTTTTGCAGTCCATTCACATCATTTGGGAAATTTCTATGAATTTTCCGAGTTAACTCTTTAACTTTGTCCTTTTTAATTGCAAAATATATATCCCTTCTCACACGTATCAAAAATTTCCAGGAAAAATATTGCTTTGAGGTATTTATCGAGAAAAAGCTTTTATGAAAATAGTAGCCTCAAACAAGTGACAGGGAGTGTATAACCACTTTATTGCGTCTTCTGCTTTTCCATGCTTGGAAAGCAGCGAGGATAACCCCTGTTCCTAAAAACAATTTTCCCAAGGAACCTTCCGACTATCGGCCCATTAGTATTTTACCTTGTTTGTCTAAGGTGTTGGAAAAAATACTAACGAAGCAAATAATTGAACATCTTACCTCAAGGAGTCTTCTGTCACCTTATCAATCAGGTTTTAGGGCTAACCACTCTTGTTCTACTGCAATAGTTAAAATCTTGGATGATATAAGAATAAAGTATGATCAAGATAATCTTACAGCTCTGTGCTTATTAGATTTTTCCAGGGCTTTCGACAAGGTCTATCACATTGTTCTCTGTGAAAAACTTAAACATTATATTGGTTTCTCGAATTTGGCAGTTGATCTCATCAAGAGCTATTTGGCTAACAGAACACAACGTGTGGTTGTTCAGAATGAAGTGTCAGAACCTACTGTTTTGAAGATGGGTGTACCTCAAGGCTCTATTTTGGGCCCAATCCTTTTTTGTATATTTATAAATGATTTGCCTTCTGTTTGTAAAAATGTTAGCTTTCATTTGTATGCGGACGATATTCAAATCTATCTCTCTCGAAGGCTTGGTCTCATAGAAGGTCTAATTTTTCGCTTCACTGAGGATCTCACTAATATTTGTCAATGGGCTGACGTAAATGGTCTCACCCTCAATCCTTGAAAAACACAAGCGCTAATAATATATAAGAAGGTACTCTGCCGTGAAGATCTTCCCCTGATTACTTTAAATAATACAACAATAACTTATGTCAATTCTGTGACAATTTTTGGTTACAAGATAACCAATGACTTGTTATGTAGGGAACACATAAATTTTGTAGTTAGACGGATATATGGAAAACTTAAAAAGCTCTGGATTGCAAATAGTTTTACACCCAAAGAAACGCGTCTTCGTTTAATGATAACTTAACTAGTTCCAATAATATCTTTCTCTGAAGTTGTATATCCCAATTTAGATTCCTTGTCTGAATATAAGCTCCGTGTGGCATTTAATGATATGACAAGATATGCTCATGGCCTTCGAAGATTTGACCATATAACTCAACCATTCTCAACTGTAGTCTCCTTGAATACACAAGTTTCCGTAATTGTTTATGTTGCATACAATAATTCAAACTAAAACACCTCCTTACATTTATGAAAAACTTCGGTTTTGTTTTACCTCTAGAACAGAAAACATAATAATACCTTCTCATAAGTATCTTCATTCATCACGACTGTTTTTTGCAAATAGCATTCGCCTTTGGAACTCTTTGCCATTTAGAATAAAGCAAATTAGAGAGATAACTTACTTACTTTACTTTTGATGGCGCTCACAGTCCAGGATGGGCTTCGGCCTCAACTAACAAGCCCCTCCAGCCAGCTCTATCCCTAGCTAGCCGCTTCCAGTTGCGCACACCGAGTGCTTTGATGTCGTCATTCACTTGATTGCGCCACCTGTTACGGGTTCTTCCTCTGCTGCGTACCCCATCGGGGTTGGATTCGAAGACTCGTCGGGCAGGTGCGTTGCTGTCCATACGCTCAACGTGCCCCAGCCATCTCAGCCGCTGTATTTTCAGCTTTTTGACCAGGTCAACGTCGCTGTATAGCCCGTATAGCTCGTCGTTGAATCTTCTCCTCCATACTCCTTCGATACACACCGGACCGAAAATCACACGAAGAATCTTCCTCTCAAAGCACCCTAGCAGATTTTTATCCGAATCTTTCAGTGTCCATGCTTCTGACCCATAAAGCAGGACCGGGATGATTAGGGTTTTGTATAAAGTCTCCTTGGTTCTCTGAGAGAGGGCCTTACTACTTAAATGCCTTCTTAGACCGAAGAAACAGCGGTTGGCAAGAGTAATTCTTCGCTTGATCTCTGCACTGATGTCATTCTGCGATGTAATAGTGGAGCCCAGGTAGACAAAGTCCTTGACAACTTCGAAGTTATATCTGTCCATCGTGATATTTTGCCCGAGTCGACGATGTTGAGATTCCTCTCTCGATGACAGCATATACTTCGTCTTGTCCTCATTAACCGCCAATCCCATTCTAGCCGCCTCCGATTCAATGCTCGCAAATGCCCCTGCCACAGCTCGCTTCGTTCTGCCGACAACGTCTATGTCATCCGCATATGCAAGCAATTGAACGGACTTTTGATAGATTGTACCGCTGGTGTTGACATGTGCGTTGCGTACAATGGCTTCGAGAACGATGTTGAATAGGTTGCATGATAACGCGTCGCCTTGCCTCAATCCTTTCTCAACATCAAAGGAATCGGTGGTGCTCTTACCAATTTTGACGGAGCAGCGAGATTTCTCCATTGTCATCCTGCACAGGCGGACGAGTTTGGCAGGGATGCCGAGACTCGACATGGCTCTGTATAATTCGTCCCTATTCACGCTATCATACGCGACTTTAAAATCGATAAAAAGGTGGTGTGTATCGATCTGGAATTCCCGGGATTTTTCTAAAATCTGTCGGAGTGTGAACATTTTATCGACGGTTGACTTGCCTGGCCTAAAACCGCACTGATAAGGGCCGATCAGATCGTTGACAAAAGGTTTTAAGCGGTCACACAGAATATAAGCGACGTTTAGGAGACTAATTCCTCAGTAGTTGGTACATTTCAGAACATCTCCCTTTTTATTTATGGGGCACACTATACCGAGGTTCCATTCATCGGGCATACTTTCCTCCGACCAAATTTTGCAGATGAGCTGGTGTATGCTCCTAGCCAATTCATCTCCCGCTGATTTAAATAGTTCGGCTTGTAAGCCATCCGCACCAGCAGCCTTGTACGACTTAAGTTTGGATATCGCCAGCCTGACTTCGTTTAGGTCGGGTGAACGGAACTCTTGGCCATCATCGTCCAAGTTGAATGGAGCGTTCTGCCTATTAGCGGCATCTTGGCTGTCTTCACCATTAAGCAGTCTAGAGAAGTGTTCTTTCCAGATCCTCAGCACTGACTGTGTGTCTACTACCATATTCACACTCTCATCTCGGCAGGCTTCCGTTCTAGCCTTGAATCCTTGGGTGGATCGCTTCACCCTCTGATAAAATTTTCGAACATCTCCCCTACCGCTACAACCCTCAATAGACTCTACCGCCCGCTTCTCGTGCTCTCTCTTTTTCCTCCTGAGAAGTCGGCGTTCCTCTTTTCGTTGCAGCCCGTAGAGCTCCCGGGCCACTCTCTCAGCAGCTCTTGTTGGAGTTTGCAGCATTGCATGGTAGGCCTCGTCCTTAGCTGCATGCGCTAGCTGGCACTCTTCATCGAACCAGCGGTTTCGTTAGAGAGATAAACAATTTTAAATCTGCCGTTTTTAATCACTTTAGTTGCCGTTTGTAAAAAATAATAGCATGAACGAGGGAAAGAAAGAGTGAAGGAAGAAATAGGGGAAAATATTGGGATATTGTAAGAATTATACTCTGTAAATACCTACAAACATTAAAAAAAAAAAATAAAAAAAAAATATAAATATATTATTTTGTATATATAAGTAGTAACTATATTATTAAACATTGTTCTATTAAATTTATTAATAAGAATATAATAGTTTTAAGTGATCTCATTGTGTTTCTTTATACTTAACCAATTTTTATAATACTATAAAAGACTATATCTTAGTGTATTGTATCCAATAAACTTCTTGAATTGAAAATTGACTGCCATTTTTTTCATATATAAATTTGTAAAAATCATTGCAACTCAATTTATAGTTATGTTTAACAATCAATTCTGTTTCAACTGATTCGACAAGTTAACTATTTCTGTCTTTTCGCCAGGTGTTAAACCTGAGACATGTATTCAGTTGTAAAAACTTTTAAAGTTAAAAAAATTAAATATGAAAAAGAAAGTAGTTTTTGAATGGAAAAGTTGAAAAATTGAGGATGTGTAAAAAAGGGGCACATTTGCGTCCCTTTTATCATTTTCTGTAATGGGGGACAAATTTCTTGATGAGATGAAAAAGTGGGACTGTCCCCCCAAAAGGGTGACGAATGGTAACCCTACCCATACCACAATCGATCGCACCAAATTTCAAAATATTGTTATCAGCCGTCATTGCGATGTCAATTGGCCGCCTAGGAGCAGCGATTTGACCCCTTTGAACTTTTTTTTTTTTTTTTGTTAGGAACCCTAAAGGACCGATGTTATGCCAACAACAATGTTATTGCATTTTTAAAAAGAAACTTGTATTTGGCCCACCCTGTATATGAAATGGTTTATACATATGTCATCAAGATATTTGTCTACCATAGCATATTTGTTTCCAAATTTCACCCAAAAGCCCTAAAATCACCTTTTACCGCGCGGTAGATATAAGTAAATTAAATGCAGCTTCGAAATACATACAATATAAAATACTTTCCATCACAGAATATCTTGTTCCATTATATCACCCAAAAGCCTTTTAATCGGCATAACCCGCGCGAAAATTTAGTCTCAAAAATTTCGTTTTTTTTTTTATAATAATTCTAAAAAATAAATGACTATTTGGAGGGGTTTTAACCCATAATCATCATACCCATCCTTCAATAGAAGTTGACAATTTTTGGAAACAAAATTTTGGCGTACACAGAATATTTCGTTCCAATTGTCACCAAGAACTGAACTTGACTCAAAAATTCAGAATTGTCAACTTGTAAGGTACATAGTCTGTCGGGGTGTTCGTCAAGGAATTTCAGTCTGCGTTTTTGCACTTAGACTTGTTGTTGGTGGATGATGAAACAAATGACATTCAAAAAAAATATTACGCAAATCACTTTCGGTTGCACCAAGAACTAGATTTGATTAAAAAATTTCGAACTGTCAACATTTTAAATAAGTATTCTAGGGTGTTGGCGACGGGATTTCAGTTTTCCTTTTTGTAAGGACACTTATAGTGGTGATGTGTAACGATCAGCTTTCGAAAAAAATTCTACCCAAATCTACAGGGGTCAGCTTGGATAAGATTGAAAAACAGTGTAACTGGTATAGAGATTTTTCTGGTCTGTGTAAAAGTTCCGTTAAAAAAATTGTGTACCATACCAGGTTTTTGCCAATTAATGTAATCAACAAAGATAACCATAAGGCTTAAAATATTAAAGGGGCTGACTCATTTCTCTAACATAATTAACAAATTTTCTTTGTCGAATTTATATGGGGTTTTCGTGGTGTTTTTTTCAAACCTCCGTATTACTGCACCATGTGTCTGTAAACAAAAAAAATCCATAAAATAACCTTTAAATTTGAATATATCAAAGAGGCAGACATTTCCCTCCAAGAAATATTGCATTTTTGTGCTATCCAAAAAACAGGAGAGTTTTAACTGATGTTTTTAGGAATTTTTCTTCAACATTAAAAGTTTGTCTGCCGCGGTGTTCGTCACGGAATTTTTGGCTGCCTTTTTCAACTGACTCTTATGAGAGTATCCTGAAGCGAATAGCATTCGAACAAATGTTACGCAAATGACTTGACGTCTGTTATTTTTGTCACACTTTTGATCTTGAGTGCCACCACTTTGGTAACGTCCAAAGAGGCTGCCTTTCAGATTTTGGTTATTAGTGGACTAAGACCTATTTGGGTTTAAAGCACCAACATTACGCAAATGACTTGACTTCCGTCATTTTTGTCACACCTTTAAGTCCAATTTAACACCTCTTCGTCACGTGTTCAGGTAGGCAGACAAGGTAATCCTGGTTTAATCCTTCAGGGGCTATGTATTGTTATGAATTACAACATTACGCAAATGACTTGACTTATTATGCCGTTGGCTCTCGGTCTATAAGTTCTTACGAATTGGAATCTAGCAGTCTTTGAATACAGACCAGTCAATAAATACTAATAGAAATGTGTTCATGAAAGGACCTCAATACATATACAAATGTGAACAAAATAATTATTTATTTATCAAAAAATGTCAGCCTAATTCTCGACAGGAAACAATTTAAATGAAACAGGAACCTTCTTACAGTATTTAACTTAAATAGATTTTTTTTTATTTTCGACTTTCTTGATAATAACTGATTGAGATTTTTATGCAAATGATTATGAAATACATAATAAGTTCTTTTTTGTCGATTTAAAAAAAAAAAATAAAAAATCTTATGCTGCTCTTAGGCTGGCAAGGAATGTTTTAATGCAGAGAAAATGTTTTTTTTTTAGAATAACTTCTGTAATTTTAAAAATAAATCCTTCAAGTCAAGATTTCGACTTTTTGTGATAAAATATAATATTTATTAACATTTAAAATCTTTCTTTTTGATAAGAAATCAACACAAATTATTGCAACCCAAGCCTACTTAAAAAAATTAAAACCCAGATAATACGAAAAAAGTGTTCTAAATGCATTGGAACATATACATTTTTCTTCAACTTAAAAACTAGAAAACAGAAGGCACTAGTGAATTTTTTTTTATAAAGTTTTCCACATTAAATCGACCTCACTGTGAGAAAACGCAATTAAACACAGATGAATGCTGTCTTAATGTGAATTTTATTATTTTTGCAGCAAGGGAAAACCTTTCTCATCCCGGAAGAATTCGAGTTTTTTTTAGTACTACCGCTTTCCCTTACTTTGGGCTAACTGACTCTAACAATAATATGCTGCTGTAATTCACTCGAACATGACCACTGTATTGTATTGTTAGGGACTCTAAAAAAGCAACTAAAATAAATAAATTTTTAGTTCACCTAGAATAAGGAGAATAAGGGTCACGGGACGAGAGTCAGCTGACTTTTGGAACAAAATATTCTCGTTACGTCAAAATAAAGTTTGTCCCCATATGACGTTGCCCATATTCGACTGACTCCTCCTACTATTTTTGATTTTACAAAATAAAACGTCAAAACAAATCCAGTCGAAAAACGTCGGATGAGTCATTCGAATGGAAATACCGTATATAGTTTGAATATGTGCAGAAGAAACCAAATATTTAAATTAAATTGGATTTTTTAATTAATTAGCATTTTAAAGAGACCGACGAGACTGACGACTGTCTCGTCTCCGATGCTTTAAGGGCAGTCTCGTCTACGTCTCGTCTCGTGGCCAGTCCTACCTGGAATTTACAAAACCCTTTGGAAGTTTAATCAAATTCCCATACAATTTCAAATATTTTGACTTGCGTCTATTGTGTATCCAGTTTTTGTGGCTAGTACACTATGAGAAAAATTAATAAGCTTTAATCGAAATCCAGCACTTTGGAAAATCGATTTTTTTTAACTTACGTCATTTTTTCGCCTCTTAAAGCTGTTTTAAGGTGTCGTGTCGCCCCACTATCTATACGCTTCGTTCACGAAATAAACCATAAACCAAAGGTCCGTAACTCAAATTTTAAATTCGGTGCTTTGTTTTTTTTCAAGAGTACTTGTATCTACATATTTTTTGTTCCCTTAATTTTTGTTTAATAAAATTCTATGAACATTTGTTGATTGTTATGGTAAGGTTTATGAAAAGAATTATGTTCTGTTGTTTGATTTCAGTCAAATTGCGTTGACTCAATCAACTTACAAGTCCCATCAAATAACAGTGTTTCTTAACACCTTTTGTTATCGTCTAAACACCTAAATGGACCTGAACCAACTAAGAATAAGTTTCCATACAAAAAAAATACAGAACAATGCAGACCATACACAATTTCCGTCAACTCATGGTCTATCAATTAATCATCACATTGAACTGTTTCTTTTTTTATTATTATTTTTATTATTAAAATATTTTTGATTCAACAATAATAATTGTCTTCTCAGTTTTTACGAACCAAGTCGATTCTTCGAATTCTGTATCTAAAGTCGTATAGGAATCCATTGTTGGAAATAATACTCTTCAGGCATTTGTGTCTTGTTATTATGAATGCGCGACTCAATTCGATGAAGGTGGATCGTGGAGGCGGCCGGCATGGCATGGTATGGTATTGTTAAATTATGAACGCAGCATCTCCTGGAATTGGCTTAATAGAGCTGCCATTTCAATCAATAGAATTTGAATTAGCTGAAAGTGGCTAAGGGGCAGACAGATTGAACTGGAATATATGTAAACTTTAAGGTTTCCCGTACCTACCTTTGGTTTGACTAGAATAGATATTATGAATGTACCTATTTATAATATTGTCATGGGTTGAACATTTTAACCTCGAGATATCAATCAATTTGAAAAAAAAAAAAAATATGCACAAGTACATATAGATTTTATATTATTATAGTTTTTTAATAGGCGTGTTTAATTGGGAATCTAATAATAGAATAAGAATTCCAAAAAAAACGCATCGACTGCAGCCCAGGGGCGAACTGGGCCACCGGGATTTGGGGTGAACAAAAAGTATACATTAAAGCATCTGCACTACTTTCTTTAGGGGAAAAGTTTTTTTTAGATTATTATTTTGAGGGTTCCCACGGTAAATATAGAACTTTTGTGGCCCCAAAGGGATCTTGGAAGGCCTCTACAGCTCTGTTGAGGTCTATATAGCTTGTTAGAGGCCCTAGATCTCAGAATGCGGCTCCTACACCTTTCTTGAAAGATCCTAGAGCTCTTTTGGAATCTCTGTTGGAGAGCTCAACATCACTGTTAGAAGCTCTAGATCTGAGTTTGAGGCCCTTACAGCTTTTTTGAAGGACCCTAGACCTCTGTTTGGGGCCTCTAGGATTCTGTTGGAGGCTTCACAGCTCTGTTGGATGCCCCTACAGTACGGTTTTCAATTGTAAGAACCAAAGAGTGGCTCCCACAAACCTTTTGGAAAATTGAAACAAAAACCATAGTTGAGATGTAAGCCCTACACGCTCCACAAAAGGCTTTGATATTTCTTGAAATGCCTCTTTAAAAAAAAGTTGTTTTGACCGCAAAAATTAAGCAAAATAGATTATTATTTATTATTTATTAAATGCGTTAAAGACTAACGTTAAAGTTTACAATATTTTCTTAGATATGTACATTTATATTATATTATACTATTATTGAAAAAGTTAATTTTAAATTTAATACTTTTAAAATTGTCATTTAATGAAAAGAAGCTTCCATTCTTGAAGATATTTCTTGAGGTGATAATTAATCAGTTTCCATGACCTAGAAAAGAAGGGACTTAATTGGTTGATAGTTTGGAGTGAAGAAGATACACAATTTTTAGGGACAGGCTGGGCAAATGCTGTTTTCCATCAACTCGGGAAGAGACCAGTAGCGTAGAACAGATGTTAAAGCTAACACAGTGGTTTTGCCTCTTCAGAGCAATGCTGCCGTCCAGTAGCGGATCTAGGATGTGGCTGTGGGGGGGGGGGGGGGCTTTGAGTTTGGAAATCCAGTTTGTACATTTATGAAGTTATATAACAGAAAACGAGTACATTTATGAAGTTATATAACAGAAAACGAATTTTGACATCACTTTTCCTTTAATAATAGCCGTGTTTTTTGTGCCTTTATATCCGCTCCTATCGCTCTTTAATTTTTTTTTTTCAAAATAAAGCACAATAACAAGAATTTTGGATTGATGTGTTAAAGCTCAGCAAAACATGTTAGTGTAACAAACTTTATAACTTCAAGTTCTAGCCACGTTACAGTCTCAAACCCTACAAACAAATTCGTTTATTTATATTTCTTAATAATTGATTAGGTATCAAGTGCCCACCTATATGTACATTATGTAAGTGATTGTTTCAATTAACTGAAGGTATGCTTTGAACTTCTTCCTCCTCTCTTTTTTAACAAAATTTAAAAACTGATTGTAATGCTAGTTCAGAAAAATGATATTTAAGTGGTTTTACTGTCAAAAGCTCATGTGTTTTGACAGTATCATTCCTCTACCTGTTTTCTTAAAATTGTCACGGGAAAGCACGAAAATAATATTTTGTGGATCGAAAAATAAAATATCAATATTTCAAGACTTTTAGTCCGGCATAAAGCCTGATCCACATCTGTGTCGTGTGTTGTGTTGTGGAGTCGTGTGTCGCTGTCATTCCATATATTTTATGCGCCACACTGCAACACAACACACGAGACAAATATGGTTCCACACATATGAAATACATTGTAGCGATAGCGACACACGACTCCACAACACAACACACGACACAGATGTGGATCAGGCTTAAGAAACACCTGCTCTAAAAAATAAGCTGCACGGCCCAATGCTGCAAGTGTAAATGAATTTTCGTTTACGCTGCACCTACCTACACCTTCTATTCCTGCTCAAAAAATGGGACGATAAATTTGTAAGTCACTCAAGAGTCTATAGAGATTGTAAATATTCATGTCCACCTTCAATATTTTTCTGAGTTCACAGAGTTTCTCACGCTTTTGGAATTTGGCTCCTCGACTGGAGAATTTGTATTGAATTGCTTAGCCCAAAAATATTTTGTATGTACTGCCTTAGACCTTTGAAATTTTGAAAACTAAGCCCCAAAATTCTCTTAGCCCAGCCAAGGCCGTAAGAAACAATTCCTGTTGTATTAAACATTTACACTAAGCTTTACACCCGTTTACATGCGTTTCTTTCGTTAAATTAGATAAGTTTTTAGTGTTAACAGTTGTTGCTTTTGACATGTAAATGTTAAGCCCCGACTACGTTTTTTTTTAAATTATATCTTCAAGCTTTAGCCCCAACTTCAGACTTTGACAATCCTTAGACTTTTGCCCCAAAAGCTCTCTGGAATAATGTTAGTTTTTAGGGAGTTAGTTGTTTAACCCTGACTACGTTGTTTGTCCAATATTCTCAGACCTTATTAGTTCCAAGTTGTTTATTGTTTTCAATTTTCTGGGGTTTGTTTTAAGGGAAAATTGTCGTTGCATGAAACGTCTATTATTCATAGCCCACAATCGTTTTTTTGTCTTACTCACTTCAAGATTAAGCCCCAACCTTAGGGCTTTAGAAAAGAAGTTGCAGAACATGTAAATTGTTCAGCCCTAACGTTATTTTGTCCATCAAAATTCTCATATTAACAATATTTTAGACGAATATAAAACTCTACACGTTGTAATGTATTGCTTTATAAATTTTAAAATATTTTAGCAATCGGCTGTAGCTTTAGCCCCTATAGCCACCCCCCTGGATCCGCCACTGCTGCCGTCCTAAGTAAGCGCCAAAAATCTAAAATTGAGTTTGAGGCATATTTGGAATCGTTAAACAGTGTTTTATTTTTGTGTGAAAAAAATCATATTTCCAACTTGTAAATGGCTCAAAATGACGAATGAAAATGGTCATAAATCCATTTTTGTATGGTTTTCAAAGAAAACAAAAATATGTTAAACGCATTTATCTCAAAACTACAAAAATGGAGATGTGTGCCCTTTTTACTTATGACAGCAGAATGGGAGGGATACTATCCGGGCCAGCGGATTTGTGTATGACGAGATCTTTCATTTCAGAACTCTATCAACTTCACGATTTTTTTATATTTATTATATATTATATTTTTTTATATTAAGCGCATGCAAAAGGGGATGTGACTACCCTTAAGATGATATACACAGCACGAGCGATTAGGTAGATTGGAGGGGATTTAAAAGGAGAAACCGATGCACATTGGTTTTGAACGTCTGTAGATCACAATGAGAGGGGAAAATTGAGCTGGGTAGAGCATTCCACATTCGAGTAGTGCGACTAAAGAAAGAATCTCTGTACTTAACAGTACGTCCGAAATTGGGCTCAAGGGTAAACTGATGGGCATTCCTAGAAGCGCGAGTATTACGGTTGAATTGTTTAAGGGGAGGAATGCAACTGGCTATTTCACTAGAGCTTTGTTTATGGAAATAACTTTAAAATAACGATAGACATGAAACATTTCGACGGTGCTCAAGAGATGAGAATGTTTCCGTTATAGTTCTTTCACCTATCATTTTAAGAGCTCTCTTTTCAATTCTATCCAATAAACTCAAGTAAGTTATTGGAGCACCTGCCCAAATGTGAGAGTTATACTCAAGTTTTGGACGAATAAAGGCTTTGTAGATCATAGCCAGATCAGAAGGGGAGAAAAATTTCTTGCATCGACGGAGAAAACCTAAACACTTAGCAGCATTTTTGGCGATGTCGAATATGTGGTCGTTTCATAAAAGGTGGTCTGTGACACACATACCGAGGACTGAAAACTTTTCGGTTTCCTCAATGCAAGTGCCACTCATGGATAGTGGCATGGGGGGTGGGTTTCGTTTTAACGACAGTAGACAGCATTGAGTTTTTGAAGCATTTAATTCTACACGATTTTTTATTCCCCATTGGACAATGCTGTCGAGAAAAAATTTAATGAGCTTATCATACGCTGCCGTTCAAGTTCCACATCCGAAGGACATGGATGTGAATCTAAGAACGAATATGAAAAGCTGAGGGTACTGTCGTCAGCGAAACAATTTAATGGATTAGAAGTTTCAGATAAAAGATCGTTTATGAATATAAGGAAGAGAGTCGGAGACAGAACGGAGCCCTGGGGCACACCAGCATTTATTTTGTGAATTTCAGATTTGAAACCATCCAATACAACTTGTATTGAACGGTCCGAAAGGTAATTTCTAATCCAACGGAAGAGAGCTTGATGCCAAACTCTATCAAATGCTTTAGAAATATCAAGTGCAATAATCTTACTTTCTCCAAAACGATGTAAAGATTTGTGCCACTGTTCGGTGAGATATACCATCAGATCACCAGTGGACCTATTGCTACGTAAGCCGTACTGCCGGTCATTAAGAAGCTTTCGTTCTTCGAGATATTTCTTGAGCTGGAAGTTAATCAGCGTTTCCATGACCTAAGAAAGAAGGGACGTAAGCGCAATTAGTCGATAGTTAGAGGGGGAAGAAGACACGCCTTTTTTTGGGACAGGCTGGACAAATGCTGTTTTCCATCCACTCGGAAAAAGACCAGTAGAGTAGGACAGATGGAAAAGCTTACGCAGTGGTTTTGCCAGCGTTGAAGAACACCTCTTCAGAACAATGGGAGGGATACTATCCGGGCCAGCGGATTTGTGTACGTCAAGATCTGTTAGAACTCTACCAACTGCACGAGTGCGAAAGAAGATTTGTTCCATAAAATCATTTACGCTCTCAAGTACTGGAGGTGTCATAACACTTTCTGGCAGCGTCGAGTAGTATCATTGAAGACGAGCGTTGGAACCGAGGACGAGGTGGTGTTTCGTATGTTTTTTACAAATGACCAAACATTTTTGCTACCTTTGGGACATTGTAGAATTTTTTGCCGTAATTTTTGATCATGTAAAAATTTGGTTCGTCGAATATGAACGTTACAGGTCTTTCTAGCTTGTTGAAACTTTTTCCGGTTTTCCTCAGTAGGGTTGGCTTTATAACTTCGGAAGCTTACTTCTCTAACCCTAATAACCTCTTTACAGCTCGAATCAAACCATGAGTTTCGAAAGATTATTTGTCCCATAAAATCATTTTTGATCTCAAGTATAGAAGGAGTCCTATCAACTTTTCGCAGCGTCAAATTAACAGCAAACTGTGCTGAAAGCAAACTGGCTTTATCCAGGGGAATGACAAAATGAGTATCATTGAAGACGAGTATTGGAACCGAGGACGAAATAATATTTCGTATGTTTCTTACAAATGACCAAAAATCTGAACAACCTTTAGGACATTGTAGTATTTGTTTCCCTTATCTGTTGATCATGCAAAAATTTGTGTAATCGAATATGACCGTTAAAAGGCTTTCTAGCTTGTTTGAACTTTTTTTGGTTTTGCTCAGCATAGTTACTGCCTTTATAAAATCGGAACTTACTTCTCATCACATGGGTCTAATCCCTACCCCCCGAAATTTTTCCAAATGTGTTTCTTGCTCCTACTTTCCTCTTGAAAAGTATTGACCCATCTTATATTAGTGATTGTCATCAAATTCGATAATAAATTGTTTTCCACAGAAAAATCTATAAAAGGGTAGATACTTCTTGGCAACTCGAGAGTATAACTAAGTTCGGAAAAATAGTTAATTGGTTGGCAATTTGCAAAAAAAAATCTTTTACTTTTCCGTCTTAATGACCAATCTTTGCCCCAATTTGTTTTAAAACCTTAGGTTTACAGTGATGTTGTTGCTGGAAGTAACTAACATGTTTTCTAGTACGTTGTGTTCTTTGCCTGATTTTACGGTGTTAATTTCGTTGTTTTCGAGACATCCAAACAAATTGCTTTTTTGAGGTTCATACCATTTTGTTTTTTTTTTTTAATTTAACTAGTTTTCCTCCACAAATCTCAATTTAATATTGCAGATACGAAAAAAAATTAGTTTGTTAGTTGTTTTAGCTTGATAACCCTTCTCAATTTCCTTTGAATTCATTATTCTGTTTTGAAACAAGCATGCATAACACACCTAATCAAAAACAGTTTGGTTCTTCCCGGCATTAAAAAAGACCTGTGTTTTTAATTAGTGGAGACTTTAGTAGCGTCACACGAAGAATTTCTCATGCCATTACTAGTTTATTGGTTAAGCCTAGTACGCTACTGATGCGAAACGAAATTTCCTGCGGTCTAAAAAAACACAACGAAATATTTACGAAAACACAGCGGAAAAACATTCATGGAGAGTTTCACAATTTGCAAATGAATAAAACAAAATATAACGAAAAAATCAAACAACAGCTATGGTGAAAGCACGAACAAACCCAAACGTCATTTTTCCGCACACAATTTAATGTCCGGGCAATTAATTCTGTGCGAAAAGAGAGTGGAGTCTTGTCAAAACAATCTGGTATAATTATCAATTTCGCTGGTTGAACAGCGTACCACAGAACGAAAAGCACAACGAAATTTTTCGTTTATGATTTCGTCATGACATTTTTGTATGGGATTTTTCGTTTCGCATCAGCAGCGTACTAACCTCAAATATAACAAAATATGGTTATTTTCATGTTTAGACTGGAATATCTGAAATCAGTCCATTAAAAGCTTTCGTAAAAATAAACACTTGTACAAAATTTTTATTTGGAAGAATGTGTAATTAATGAGTTATTAATCTTGCTTAAAAACAATGGCGCAAAATTCTTAACAATTTTCTAATTCTTTAACAGTTTACCAAAATTTTAAATTTTTTTTAACAAGTATCATACTAAGCCAATTTCCTTCATAAACTTAAGCTGAACACGTCCAAAAATGTGGCAGATCGTGCAAAAAATTCACAAATATCCCTGATTTTGACATTTATAAACGTCAAAGTGTCATGGATTTAGTATGATACTAAAAAGATTAAATAGCCTTTTGATGATTTTAACTTTAGTAAAATGTTAGGAGATAGTACAATGCTAAATTCGTTTAAAATTAGCAAAATATAATTTTTAACCAAGTATTAACTAAAAAATGATTCAACATCGTACTAAATTGACTAAAAATTTCCGCTAATGTTTTTAAAGAAGCCTAACTTTCTGATAGCTAGTTTAATTCAAAAACCAAGATTAAAAATTAAAATACAAATTTTTTTTTGAAAATCTCTTGGGAGCATATACATATTTCCTCTGATATTTTTAGACTGTTATGTGTAGGTACTATACATACATGTACATAATTTTGTAAAAATAATTATAAAATCCCTATGCATTTTAATTAACATTCGCATTTAATCAGTTTTTTTTTTTTTTTAATAAGAAGAAAGTATTTTCTTTCTAATTTAATACATAATACGAATCAGATAATTGCTATTTCCATCTAATTATAAACTAACCAAAACAACGACAATATACACAAAAAAAAAGTTCATATATGTAAACATAGTGTCGCAATTAATTTGTTCATAACGTAAAGCTTGTTCATCGATACCCATCATTAATTAGATTAGCATAATTCGATTAAATAAATCGCCCTCCCATCATGTTCTACGTGTATGGACATGGACAGGACATGTAACATACCCATACTATCTATGCTCCGAACTATCTATGCTCCGAATATATCCAAACTAATTTACCATGAGTAAGAGGGGGTTGGGGGTGGGGAGAGACTCCTCCAAAATGTGAATTTGTCATGTGGAACCAGATATAATATACCTACAGCAAAAGGATTGTGCGAGAAATAGTAGTTGTAGAGTTGTTTTTGTTTCTATTGCTGTGTGTTGATGGCATCTAGATAACATGTGCTTCTAACATTTGCCGTTAATAATCGACCATGTCTCCCCCTGGTGCTAAGGATAAAATATTATTTTCAATTAAAGCAGTAGCCAGTGCGATGGAAAGATAAAGTGCCACATCAATATTTGATTTAATTAATGCAATTTATAGAACTTACGGTTCACCAAATGAGAAATTAATATTGATGGACTTTTTTTATTACAATTTCTCGTAATGCTATAAAGGTCTTTCTGTTTCAAACAAAACAAAACCCCATCGGGACAAAGGTCACCAGCAGCACAATATTCTACAATAAAGACTGTAATTTCAGGTAGCAGCCAGCCCCCAAGTCCCAGCTCCCGTAGGTCGCGACAGCCAACAAAATAATGGTTTATGCGTGGATGGCCGATAGGATCTTCATCTGAGATACGAAAGTGAATGTATTTTTTCCTAATTAGTTTATGTATCTTTGAATGACGCAAGATGCATCTTTTAGTTTTTTTTTGTGGTTTAGAAATTCCTACTGTTTTTGTTTTGTTTCGGTTGCAGATGAATTTGATTTTTTGTTTTTCTTTCTAAAGAATTTTGTGGAAGATCATATTCTGATTATGATTATATGGATGGGAATTTTTAAAAAAACTAATCTGTATAATATTTTGTTTGTCTGGATGATAATGAAATTTATAAAAAGATATGAAACCCTTTTTTTGAAACACAAATTACTTATGTTGGCGACACATAGGAATGTCAACCATATAGGGGGAAAATCTATAAGGATTGTGTATTTATTATTTACGTTGTTAAATTAAAAGGCTCATATTAAGAATGGTTAAGAGGAAGCTACTTGGTGACCTTTTTTAGGGTTCTTGACTGATCGGTGCTGACTACGTTTTTGGAAAATTTTACTCAAATAATTTAAAATGCATCTTTGTCTGAAAAAAATTCGTTATATTTTTAAATTTATAGCTCTATTATGTATCATGACTTTTGTGTACTAAGGTTAGCTAAAAGTATAAGTCTTCTTTAAAAAATAAAGGGCAATCTCTTTTTTCAATCTAATACTCTTTCTATTTCTCTATTTATTTAAATGGTATTTTTAACTATTTAAAATGCAAATTTAATTATTTTAGAAATAATTTATTTTTATTTTTAAATATTTATTTATTCCAGTGCTCAAAAACTTTGTAGTTTTTGACATAAGACAACGCTCACGAGAGCGTATAATAATTTCCCCTATCTGTGATTTTCTGTCCGAAAAATTTCTTCGGGCAGAAAATCACGTCTGTGAAGTTGGCAAGGCAACTTTCACCTAGAGTAACGGGACTGACGCAGTAATTTGCAGTATTTTGGCATTTACTATGCATTTCTATTCCCGATTTTGTAGTTCATCAAATAGTGGGTGTAATCGAGTGACACAAATTACTGTGTTTGTCCCGTTACTCTAGGTGAAGTTGCCTTGCCAACTTCACAGACGTCAGAAAATCACAGCACAGCCAAATGTCATTTTGAAAATAAACGAATAAAAACTTTTTCTCCAAAATTTGACCGATTGTGGGTTTCTGTGCAAAAAGTAAAGGATCGGACCTTATATTTTAACTAGGTTTTTTAAAACTTTAAACTTAAGATCAGGTGATCGGTTTTACAGTGAAATCTGAACTTTAGTTCAGTTGAACTTCGTTTAACTAGACTACTGAACTAGACTATAGGCAAAAGTTGTCAGTATTGTACGTTTTTGCCTCGCCAAGTGACGTATTGCAAATAGTACGTAGCTTTCCTTGTCTCTTCTTTCTCTTTCTGAAGCAAAGAACAAGCGAAAGAGCTTATATTTTGGGTTGTTGATAATCTGTCGACATTTTTTTTTCAATAGACAGGAACAAAATTTAAAACAAAAATGGAAAATAAACCAACAATTGTCCAAAAAAAGGAAGATTACATCTTTTCAATAGCAGACATAGATTTGCTGATGAAATTGGTTAAAATAAGTAAATAAATTCCTATATGGATTTGTTAGGGGTGTCTCTTAATTTTTTTTTTGTCAGACATTCAAATGGGTAATGGTTGATAAAATTGGAATCAACACCCTCCATCAAATTTTTCATAAAAATCAATCACAATCATTTTGATCGGAATTCTAAAAATGTATTCACTATAATAGTATTTAATGTACCTTTTGCCTAAATACAGAAGTGTTTGAACATTAATACAACACTTTTTATCGGAATAATCTTAAAATGATTAGAAATGTGATTGAGTCTTCAATTTTATCAATGAATTAGTTCGTATAAAAAAATGATGGGTACAAGAATAGGTTTATTTTGATTTAATGAGATAACAGCAACACTATACGATGAAATGATATATAAATTATCTTGATGATGAAAATACCATTCAACCATTTGTATAAAATTCAAAAAGTAAATAAAGGGTTATATTTAAAAGTATTCACTTAATCTTATCCTGATGGCTTCCCTATTCACAATTCGTTTCTCGTTCAAAAGAACCTTATTAATTATAGTAAAAATAGATTGTTTTCGAAAAAGAGATTCATATGATGGTACACTGAAACCATGAATTGCGGACAGCAGGCAGATCCATTAAACGGAAAAATTCTGGTAATCGTGAACCTAGGATTTAATTTCCATACATTTAATGTTCCTTTATCACTCCCTTGATCCGACGCAGACAAGAATATCAGCCGTAATTTGGTAAATTTAATTCTCCTATAGGCGGACAGAAACTTCAGTAAGTTGTGATTTTCTGTTCATTAGTCAAGTATTTAAAAGTTAATTTATACAAAAATTAAATTTTGGAATAAAACGCAAAAAAATAACAGATTTTTAGAGTATAAAGGAACATGCATGAAATTTATTAATTTTTTCCCTTGATTGGATAACTCTAATAAACGGACAAAAATGTTGTCACCGTTGTCGCTGTCCGTCGAAGGTAGGTTTCGCTGTAATGTGTTTCCTTTACTTAATATTTTATCAACAAATTCCATTTTTCAATAAAAAACAATATCTATAATTTTTGAAAGATACTCGAGCAAATTTGGAACCAAACTGCAAGTTCCTAGCATGCTAAGTTCTCGAGATACACGATTTGACTTGCTAATTTCACATTGAAGTCAATTTTTTTTTAATTTCTAAAAAAAGGACTTCAAAATTTGGACCTAAGATTTCTTGAAATGCAAAATGAACTTCAAATTTGGAGCCTCACTGCAAATTTCTAGCATGCTTATACGACGTGGTTTTAGTGAGCATAACGCTCTATAATGTGTTGCACCGTTGAAGAGCATTTTTCACCATTTCCGCAATAATTTTTCTTTGACGTCCTCCTGTAAAATGCTTAATTATCAATTCTCGAGTTTTGATGCTTGTATGACGTGCCAAATGGAAACAAAAAAATAACTCGCGTGCCCGAAAATGATGCTAGTTTGATGGAAACTGTATAAATATTGTTTGTTTCAATTTGATTTTTTTTTTGTTTTTTTTTTTTAAGAACTTACTACGGTAATTACTTACAGTGTTTTTTTAAGTACATCATTTAAGCTGTGAGATTGTTTTCTGACTTTCATCCTTTTCTTGAAACCATACATTCTTGTGGTCCCGTTTGTCATGTATGTGTCTACAACATACATACATACATCATGTGTAAAGTGTTTTTACATCTGTTTACCCTATTTGGTTGTAGTTTTAAGTGATTTTTTTAGCTTTCAACAAAAAAGTGTATCATTTAAGCTGAGATCCACGTATGTGTACAATGGAAGGTTGTATATATTTTAAGAAAGAGATGTTTATACTTACTTATAATAATTTTTGTCATAATGTTTCTACATCACCTACGAAGTAAATTTGTATGGGACCCCCAAGCCGTCATTTTCTTAAAATTCTAAAAAAATATTATTGATGTGCCAACTGTCAACTTTAAGTATTTAATATAATACAATTTTACACAAAATTTTACATTCATCATTTTTACGGTATCCAAACTCAGGCAATTTTCTATCAACCCCCATTTTAACTTTAGTACCAAGAAATTCAAAAATTTCAAATTCGCAGTTGCCTCACCAAGATTTAGGACAGCAAAAGTTGTAAATCCATACCTAACTGACTTAAGTGTCTTTGACGTTAGCTGCGAACTTCGAATGCGAATGGTCCCAAATTTTGACATTTCATAAAAATGAGTGGTCACCGAGTGCTTAGAATTCTGATATAATAACATATGCAAGTACCATGGGTAATTGCGGTTAAATTCAAGCGAATTATTTACTCGCCGTTTTGTGGAACGCGTCCTATTGTTGTGGATTTCTAATATCAATATGTCATATACATTTGACAGTTCGCAGAATCTGGTTGTTGGTCACGTAGAACATATTAAAATGTTATTTCTTGTTATATAAAAAAAAATTTTCGTCTTGTTAAATTTTGTAAATAAGATCGCTTATTCACTTCGTCGAAAAGTTAAAATAAAATCAAGTTGATATTTCCTCTTAAAATTGCTTTAAAAGAAAGGCACTTTACTGACTGACTGACTGCGACGGATTATCAAATTTATGTAGTTTGAGGTTTTCCATTTAGAGGTGGTAGCCGCCCATTCTCCGAACTGTCGTAGAATGATTTGGTGAAGTGATTTTGAAGGAAATTTGATAAAACCGCAATGTTTTGTATGACAGCTAACCGTTATAGATGAGCTAAAACAAAAATTTGCATTTCTCCTCTAAGGAATCGCATAAAAATACCTCACACATAATTTGAAGCAAATCAGTTTATTCGTTTAGGACCTATAATTCGATGAACATCAGGACGCATTACGTACAGACAAAGAGATCGACTTCTTCGTCATCGCAATGTTAATTAATTAGATTACAACCTAGCAATTTGTTTTGATACAAAACTTTTCTAGAGCAAGTTAGTGAAAAGTCTTCCTTTTTTGTTGGTCCCATACATTTTTGAACGTTTGATTAAAAAAAAAAACATCAAATCGCTTCAATTCTGTTGTTTTTTGCATGTGTATTTGTCCAAAGAGTGTATAGATTACTCGCCATTTTGGTAAAACATGAACTCATGAATATAAGCTTCATTTAATAAGTATCTTCTCAAAATTAACTAGGCCTATAGCTATAAACCCGCAGCCATCTCTTCTCTTAAACACAACTTTAATGTTATCTAAAGGTTTATATCTAAAATTTTAGCATGTAAAGTACATCACCTGATGCGTGTACAAGTGACATCGAATTATATAGAACGAGGATTCTGTTTGATGTTGTTGTTCATTATTTATAGCTATTGTTGTTCTTTTTTTTTATTTTTTTTTTGTTTTATTAAATTTACAATTAATGTCATTAAATTGTGGCTCTATAATAAAACAGCTTACATGTCCAAAGGTATTTTACCTATACCTACCTACTTGCATCCATCGATGAGGATTTTTGCTAGATACACCTGCCTGCCCTTTCATCTTTTATTTTGTCTAATTTTTATTTTACGGCTAATTAAGTTTGGTAGCGTGTTGTTTGTAATTAATATCACTATATTGACTAATTAGAAGAATGACAGAATTAATATTTTTTTCCGCTTAGGTTTTATTTTAGTTTGAAAAAAAAAAAAAAAAAATTAGATAGAATAGAATATTAAAGTTTCTATTCGTATAGCAAAAAGTCATATCCGTTTCCGTTAAAGCGTTTAAACATCGTGCACATTATAAACACCAATTAATTGGCATCCATCAGTTCTGGAAGTTGGACCATTACCTACACTATGGGATGTTTGACGGAGTTGCTATAAACTATAAATGAAAAGCCATGAAGTTTCCTATTTTTATAACATAAATAGGCATGGTATAGAGGTAGAGGTGTTTACCCTATAATTTTGAAAACGACAACAGTGGGTTATAAAGGTGGCTCTGCTTCAACCTCCACATATATTTAGCTGAAATTAGTGTTTGCTTTACCAATGGCTCTAATATAATGAATTCATCAATTAGCTGCACGAAAGTCACCTGTCGCGGTCGCCTATCGCCAAAGCTAAAATTAATCCTATTCCAACAAAACCTCCAACAGTTTTTCAGTGAATTTTCAATTAACACTAAAAAAAAAAACACACACATATCTATCTGTGTCCATCTTATTGAAAAATACATTGAAGTCAATTTTTATCGGCTAAGAATCATTGGCTTGACACAGACATCATATCATATAGGTAGGTATTTTCAGATACCCAAAGTGATCAAAAAAACCAAATTGTTACAATTTAAACATTTCAACTTCGATTAAATCACCACAAAGTGTTTTAACTATTCAATCTTTATTTCATATCTTGAATAACTAAATCACCGCATATGAATTTAAAAAAAAAAAACAAAAAAAAAATCTGCAAGATACGTCTGCACATAGAATATTTACTTTTTTTAATTAATAGCTAAGAACTTTTAGCAACTAACTATGGAATGTATTATAAACTGGTTAAACATGGTAGAACCATTCATTTTGATGTCAACACTTTGTATTTTATGGTAAAATCTACTCAAGCGTGATGAATTACATGAATTTTTCTTCATGAATTTTTGGAAGATGAGTAAGATAATGTATTTGTTGGATAGATAGATAGTGATTAATAAAGTTGGAATTTGAAATTTGACTATACTTTTTCCTTTTAAAAAGTTAAATTTAACAATGTATTTTAATTGAAAATAAAGAAAGAATACCGACTAAGAAGCTTTTCTAAAGCATATTAGAAGTAAGGGACCTCCCGGCTACAAAAATGCCAAGTTTCTGTCTAGTTTGGGCAGGGCCTTAGTAGGGTTGCAGAAGAGAAAACCTAGACGAGGAAAGCTTGGTAAGGTGGTTATGTAATGTGGTTTGAAACTTATTCTATTTCGACATTAACTTTGTATATAGCGAGTTAGCCCAGTGGTTAGCACTTTAAACTGATTAGCAGAAGATCGCGGGATGAAGTCCCAGATATGGCAACAAATTTTTTTGCTGACGAGGTAAAAGGTTTAATTATCGTCAAGGCCCTTGTTCTAGCCTCTGCTAACACCTGCTATCCCCTTTCCAGAATCTATTGTAAACTCTCTACTGCCTTGTTGAAAACTTGACTGTTTTTCTGCGCGGCCTTATTCACAGAAAAAATATCGGTTGTCATATTGACAATCGTTGTCAATATGACAACTTGTTTCTCACATTTGCAATTGTTAATATGAACATTTTAAGTTTTCAATTTTCGATTATCAATACGATGACTGGGATTGTCAATATGATGATATCGATTGTCAATACGATGATCTTTTTCTACAGTTGTCATATTGAACATCGTGATTTTCAATATGAAAACCCAGATAAATTGAGAGAACAAAGAAAAACGGTAAATCTTAAGACAAACCAATTCCGTTTTAAAAGTTTTCATATTAACAACTCTAATTGTCAATATTATGATCACCTCTTTGAACTTTTCGTATTGACAATCAAGATCGTCAATATGATTACCCAGAATAAAATTTGAGCACAAATAAAAAGGTAAAACAATATGTTCTCCAGTTTTTATTCTTTATTACGAGTAAAAAGCGTTATTCGGCCAGGAATCGGTTTCAATTTCTTTTTCAGTGTTGTTTAATAGGTGAATTAAGCGTGTTTTGGGATAAGATAATGTTTTTCTTTTAATTTCAGATGTTTTCTTTTCCAGCAATTTTTAATAAAATTTATTTTCATCTGTTTCCTTTTCTTTACAGCTTCCCTCTTTATTAATTCTTTTCGAACCTATTTAAATAAAACTTATTTTCATCTGTTTCCATTTCCTTACAGCTTTTTTTTCATAATGTCTGATCTTATTTTCTTATTTGCCTTTGTTTTTTATTTTCAGATTTCTTATCTAGTTTCTGACTAACATTTATTCGCCTTTATTTTTGTATGTTTTAAATTATCCATTTCTGTAAAGTTTTTATTTTTTAGCATTTTAATCCATTTCCCGTTATTTCGTAATTTTATTGAGTAAATGGTGGATATCAAAACTAAAAGTAAAAAAAAGGAAGGTCTTATTGATAACCTCGATCATCGTATTGACAACAGCAATCATCATATTGACAAAATCGTGGTTTTCAATGTGACAGTCGCGATGATCAATATGACGATTGTTGTTGTCAATATGACAACCGCAATTGTCAATGCGATGATCGTGGTTGTCAATACGATTATCGTTGATAACCAATATGACGATCGTAGTTGTTAATATGATGATAGCGGTGATCGGAAATTTTCATATTGATGATCACGGTCGTTGGTTGAAAAATAACAAATTCATCAATTTGATGAACATAATTGTCAATATTTTTTAGGGTCAGTGTTATGTTTACAAATCATGAAATTTCCTTTCAAATGACATTTAACCGGGAGTGCATATTTTTGCATATATTTTGCATTAAATGCGCATTTAACCTATTTTTGCATATTTTTAGACCAGTGCGCAGAAACACAAACAATTTTGCATTTACACGAGTGACAAAAAGGCATAATAATGGAGTGTGCGAAATTACCCCCCCCCCCCCCCCGAAATGTATCAAATTAACTTCCTCGCATAAGAATTTCAGTCTTAATTTCAGAGTTTCCAGTTTTCCCACGAGATAAAAGTGGAATGAAGAGATGACCTTTAATAAATGTAACTTTAGTAGAAATCCATATAGTTATATGTACTTAGTACAAATCCCTTTTTCCCTGAAAATATTTCACCCATAAAACCACGTTGGCGCAGACATAGACACAATGCCTGTCCACATTGGATTTTTAATGCTGGTTTAGGCTGGCGCGAATGCAGGGGGTGGTTTTGGAGGTTCATACAGATTTTGAATAAACTTCTTGTCTGAAATAAATAAAGAAATTTTAATTAAACTGCATTGAATTTGACTCAAACGGAAATAGGGATTTTATATCTTTTATGTTGAGTTTTTGGGTTATTCCCGCATACCTATCACGTAAACGTCTTCGAATATTTTGCATCACACAGGTCTTTCTAAGAAGTAGGTACCTTTACATACTTATTATATTTAATTCGAAATATTTTACAAAAATAATTTTTTTATAAAAAAAGCTAAATAAGAGAAGAAATAATTTGATGCTAGTTTTGCCTTTATTCACACAAGGTGCTCCATAAAAATTCAAATACACCTACATTTTTATGCTATGTTTATATTTTGAAATGCGACCCAGGCTTGCATACAATTTTCCAAAGAACTGTTTTTAACGATGTACATTTCATAGAATTGTGTTTTTTAATCTTCGAATTTCCCTGAAACAGCTTAACAAATTTTTATTAAATTTGTATGCAGTCGCCTCTGAAAAGCGTTAGCATTCCGTACCAATTTTTTAAAATAAAGAATATTATTTGATTTTAAAAAAAATTCAATCCTTGTGCTGTTTCAGGGTGGTAAGTAATGTTTCAATTCAGAGAAAATGTTTTTTTTTTTAATAACTTTTGTAATTTTAAAAAAAGTTTTCATTTTAATTGAAGTTGAAACATTACCGTCCTTCAAGTCAAGATTTCGACTTTTCACGATAAAATATAATATTTAAAAACGTCTTAAATTTTTGAATTGAATTTTATTATGAGAAATTTAAATTTTTGAAATATCCAAAACCTAAAACTTGTTCCAGGTGCAGAATCGGTCAAATACCAAGGATGCGTGCAAAAATATTGTGCCTTAATGCAAATTCCTAGCATGTTTCGTTATTAAATTACACTCAGTTATTTGTCAATCTCACTGTGAAGTCAATTTTATGAAATTTCTTAAAAAAAGATTTCCTCTTCTTGAAATATCGAGTTTTTCAATAAAATCGCTACAAAAGTTTTTTTTTAAATAAAACAAAAACGGTTTTGGATATCAATAAAATTCTTTATTCCTGTGAAATTGCATTCGATGCCATTATGTATGGAACTCGATTTCTTTTGCATGGCCACCACGGGCACGCTTGCAGAAGTCCAGACGCTGAACCCAATTTTCGACGGTTTTCAAGCATAAATCGGCCGATACTGCTGCAATTTCACGTTCGATATTCGTACGAAGTTCATCAATCGTCGCTGGCTTGTTGGCATAGACCATAGACTTGACGTAGCCCCACAGGAAATAGGCTAACGGCGTCAAATCGCACTACCGAGGCGGTCAAGCGACTGGACCATTTTGTGATATAACACGTTCTCCAAACTTGGTTTCCAATAAATTGATTGTGACATTCGCTGTGTTACTTGTGCCGCCGTCCTGTTGGAACCACATGTCCTCCAAGTCAATATCATCCAATTGGGGCCAAAAATATTCGGTTATCTTTGAACGGTAGCGATCCCCATGTAACGTGCCGGTCTTGATCATCACGGAAGAAGTACGGCCCAATGACGCTGCCGGCCCATAAACCACACCAAACGGTAATTTTTTCGGGATGCAATGATGACTCATGGAGTACGTGTGGATTGCTGCCTGACCAATACCGCATATTTTGTTAAGTGACGAAGCCATTCAGCCAGAAATGAGCCTCATCGCTGAAGATGATTTTGCGATGAAAATCCGAATCATTTTCAAGTTGTTGCTCAGCCCAATTCATGAACATACGACGCTTCTGTTGGTCAAGCGGCGTCAGTTCTTGCTTCAATTTAATCTTGTAAGGATGTAGGCCAAGATCATTTCGCGAAATTCGCCACAACGTCGTCACAGAGATGCCCAACGCTTGAGAACGACGTGTGAGAGACACATTTGGGCTTTCTGCAACTGAAGCCTCAGCGGCAACAATATTCTCGACACTACGGGCACTTCTTTGTCTCACTGGCACGGCAACATTTTGTACTGTGACTGTGGATTCAAATTTTTCCACTAAACGCTCAATTGTTGATCTGTTAGGACGATTATGACGACCATGAATTGGACGTAGCGCTCTTAATGTTGAGGCCACTGACTCCGTATTTCGGTAGTTAATTTTAATAATTTCGACTCGTTGTTGGCTCGTATATCTTTCCATTATGAAATGGCAAACTTTACTGAAGAGAAATGTCAAAAGCGCGGCAAGAAATATGGCGTCGTTTGCTGTCCCTGTTGCTCTACTTTTGTAGCGTCCCTGTTGAAAAACTTATTATTTGGAGTATTACTACAAGTTCCTAGCATTCTTGGTTCATGAGATACACCATGTGACCTCATAACTTCACAGTGAGGTCATTCGAATTTGTAGAACCTTGAACTCCAGAATCGGCAAAAGAAATGCAAACAAAATTAGAATAATCAATGATTATTATCTTTAAGATAAAGACTTGACTTTGAATAAATAAATAAATAAATAAATAAATAAATAATAAACAACCGCAAGATTTAATCGATGAAAATTTCTTACTGTTTTTGATTTCATTTAAAAACTCTCCATTCTGTCAGTATTGTTGTCATACAAAAACAAAAATAATACGAAACACTTGTACAAACTTAATAGTCTTATAATGTCCCTTATATGCCCTGCTTTTTATTTCAATCTTTTGAACAATAACATCATAATTTTTCTTAAATAGATACACTCATACATTTTCTCCTCATTTAGTTTACACAACACAACAATAATTTTCAATTCGATATGGAAAATTCGAATTGAAGAAAAAGCCCAAAGCAATGCGAGCATTACTCAGCAAAAAAAATTATTTTTATTTTTCAATACAAATCCAAACAACAAAAGAACCCTAAAAACCGATATGACATTTGATTTTGAAGTGCTTGGCTGATGGTGTTTTATTAAGATCAATGAAAAAAATGTCAAAACAAATAATCAATCAAGTTGCCATGCCCATCAGCCCAGCCTATAAAAGTGTTGCCATGATCTCAGTTAACATCTTATTTTATTTTTGTTTTTCATTGTCTGTTTTTTTAAATAGGTACATATATGTACATACATACATATGTACATATTTTTTTAACTAGGTTTTAATAATATTCAATAGATTACATGCATTTATGTTTATTGTAAATGTATGTATGTACGTTTGTATGTATGCATGTGGAAATGTATACATAAATCTAATTATTTGAGCATTTAGAGCTGTTCTGTTCTATATAAAAAGCAAATATTTGATTTTATACGAAATATGTTCAAGGATTTTTAATTTTGGGATGCGCTAGATCCCTCAAATTCTATACTTCTCACACTTTTTTTACAGGAGTTATCTGAATAAATTCCTTTAATTCTTGATTTTGATGATAAATAATACATTAAACCCAGTTTCTTCAACAGACTTCATTTCATAGTTCTTTCGGTACTACATATATTTATAATTAATATTGACCTAAAGCCATCTTTTCTAAAAAAGTTTTTACAACTCTTTCAGTATAATGGTTTTGGTCTTATAGACATTAGCTAAAGGACACAAGAGTTAACATTCACGTCACGTGTCGGTCGCATCGGAGGTTTAGGATGAGAATCGAATCCTATCCAATTCCACATAAGAAATTATCTATATTACCAATTCGCAGTGTCTAGGGAATATTAAAATCTACAGAAAAAGTATAAATTTTTTTCCGAAAAATTCGTCATTTAGGTAAGAGTAAAGAGCAAAGCACCGGTATTTTAGACTTTTGGTATTTATAAATAAATTAAATTAAATAATGATATCATAAATATTATGGCTTTTAGAAAAAACTGTTAGTGCATGCATCTAGACGGTTAAATAATGTATAGATGCAGTTAATATAATTTTTCGATTATGCTTATAGTTTAAAAAATATACGGTGTTTCTTGACAGTTGACACTATTGAAGTCACAATATTTTACGACTTATGACTCGTATGGGAAAAAGTGTCATAATTTTTTTTGAAGAAAATATTATGATCTTTAAAATGAGCGCAAGAATTTTTTTCGACAACTTGAGCTTTTCAGAGTAAAAAGCAAAAAACCGGAAATTTGAACTTTTTGTCAAACTTTTAAGAAAATAATATTTTTATGGCAGATACGTAACATGATTTACAAAGTTTGTACGAAATACTTTTCGATAGCATTTACGATTAACCGTTTCAGAGTTATATGCGTAAAACCGATATTTTCGACATTCAATTTTGAATAATTTTTTTTCCATACATGGGATCTTTGGGGAATTTTGACAATATCATTATAATGGTATTTTTAACGTCCAACCCAATTTTCGTCTTTTTTGGAATTTATGCAAGTGTACCCCTATTTTTCGACCTAAATTCACCTGGCTATAAATAAATTCTGAACTATTAATTTAATAGGCAGACCCAAGCGGGACATAGCCAGGTTGCAATATGCACTGGACATTGGCCAATAGGAGAGCATGCACCGAAACTCGACATCCCGTACAATACTCACCGTTGTCATAGTTGTGGGGACCAGCAAGAAATGGAAACAGTCTTTCATTTCCTCTGTAAATGTGGCGCTTTACTGGCTGAACACAATGAAGACGCATTTGCAATCGGCGCTGCAGTATTTGTCAAAATATTTAATACGCACAAATTTAATGTTGCGAACACAATGCGACGCAGCAGATTTGTATATTATGATTTTTGTATTGCTGAAGTAATTAAAGTTATAGTTTACCTTTTTGTTCTTCTTTATTTCAATTCAATAAAACGCATTTTTTATTATTTTGTTTTGCTAATCTATGTATATATTTCGAGAACCTATTTGCCTCATCGTCAGGATCTATAGAAACAAAATACATGCGTTTTAATACAAAATTAAAAAAATACATAAGAAATTTAAATATATGTATACAAAATTACCAAAATTAATTTATAATAAGTTATTTGATAACAATCTGTTTGAGTTCAACATTAGCTGTGTTTTGTTTGTCCTAAAGTCAAGACTAAGGTATATAGTCTTAAAAAATATTTTAATATTACCTACAAAACAACAACAATTTATTCTAATTACAAAATATTCGATTGAATCTAATGAAAAATAAAACAAAATGCTATAGCAACTAGATTATCGCAAGCCTGGTTGAATATCCAGTCTTATGATAGCCTTGTTGCTATAGTATTTTATTTTATTTTTCAATAAAATATTTTGTATACACACTAAGATGTTGTTGTTTTGTAGTATACAGGGTGCCCGGTAAAGAATGGATAACCCTGAAATGCCTCATAGTAGACTTTATGGCCGTCCTGAATTTTGAATACCACGACTACAAGTGAATGAATTCCACCGTTTCTTTTTTCGTAGCAATAGTTAAAATTATTTGTGCCAAAACTTTGGTAAAAGAAAATTATAATAACTTTTGGACTTCTTAGAGAAAAAAATTATTGAACTTTGAATTTCAATGCAAAATGTGAAAAAAAATAATTTTTGAAAAAGTTAAATCATCTCCGGTATAAAAAAGTGTATGAATACCTAAGTGGCGCGTTAAATGCGAATTTCAAATTGGTATAGCTTGTTATTGTATCTAGAGTCAATAGCAAGTTATTGGTAAAAATCTGCAATACTAGAGGCAATTTAGCAAAAACAAAAGTTTTAAAAATTAACACAGTAAACGTGAAAATAATGCCATGCGTTGAACATGATAGATTTTTGATTGATTGCCTGTTTTTATGATGTTATTCTTATGATAAATCCAAGCTTTTATTTTCTAGGGCCGAGTGCAACATTACTAAAAATGTCAACAAAGTGCAAAAAACGGTTGAATTTTTTTTTAATTCAATTGGGCTTTAACAATACCATCAAATATTTTGTTGGTTGCAATTAGTTTATTTGTTATTTTTTCCTAAAAAATAATTTCAGGCAATTTTTAACTGTAGCTGGCTACTAAATTTACAAAAAAAAAACAAAGTGCTGCACACTATACTGTGCTGGCAAATCTGAATACTAGGCACCCAGGCAGATGGATAGGACGTCTGAGACCATCATTTTACCTAAATCCATATTAATTTTCTTATTAGAAGTGCATTAAATAAATCGAATACAGCAAGCCAAGCAGCTTCTAATAGGGGATGTGGAATCTGGTGCAGGCAGCTGCATTACAAATATCCTAGCATAACCTTGACAATCATTTATTCGGCCTTTCTGCACTAGAGTGGTCGAAAACACTTATCAAGTGCTTTATATTAAATAAAAAATATTGATTTGTTTTTTTTTTTTATTTTAACTTAGTGGCCAAGGACAATTGAAAACTGACTGAGATTATTCTTTAGGAAATAATAACAAATAAACTAATTGCATCCAACAAAATATTTGATGGTTTTGTTAAAGCCCAATTGAAGAGATATAACTCAAAACAACCTCGAAAATTCAACCGTTTTTTGCACTTTGTTGACATTTTTATTAATGTTGCACTCGGCCCTAGAATTTAAAAGCTCGATTTATCCTTAGGACAATATCATAAAAACAGGCAATCAATCAAAAATCTACCATGTTCAACGCATGGCATTATTTTCACGTTTACTGTGTTAATTTTTAAAACTTTTGTTTTTGTTAAATTGCCTCTAGTATTGCAGATTTTTACCAATAATTTGCTATTGACTCTAGATACAATACCAAGCTATACTAATTTGAAATAAGCATTTAACGCGCATATTTTTAAAATGGTTGGCCACTTAGGTATTCATGCATTTTTTTATACCGGAGATGATTTAACTTTTTCAAAAGTTATTTTCTTTCACATTTTGCATTGAAAATCAAAGTTAAATAATTTTGTTCTCTAAGAAGTCCAACAGTTAATATAATTTTTTTCTACTATTATTCTGACACAAATAATTTTAAATATTGCTACGAAAAAAAAAATTAACTTGTAGTCGTGGTATTCAAAAATGTAAAATAAGGCAAAAAATAATGCAATGAACAAAAAAATGCATGTATCTTTTCTTGTGGTTGGGATAGAACTTTTTTGTATCAGTTTTCAGGACGGCCATAAAGTCTACTATGAGGCGTTTTATGGTTATCCATTCTTTACGGGGCACCCTGTATATTAAAATATTTTTTAAGACTATATAGTCTTGGCTGTAAGTTGAAACAAAACACGCCTATTAGCTATAAATTATTTTTTAATATTAGACATTTTGCCTATTAGCTATAAATTATTTTTTTATATTAGACATTTTGCTTTTGAAATAAAAATTAAAATATTGAATAAATTTTCTTATAAAGTTATTCAAGTATTTAAAGTTTACAAATTTGTTTGATTTTGAATTTGATTATTCTATAAACTAGCATTAACTATGAGATTGTAGTATGTATTAGTGTAGTCCCTTTTATCTGCTTTGTAGTTACACGCAATGCCCTCATTCCTTATAATTTGGTTGACCTCATGAATTTGTAACTTAAATTTGTTTCTTTCTAATTTTGAAATTTTACCTCCATCAAAATCAAAAGAGTGTCCATTTTCCCTTACAGTATCAGCTAAAGCAGCTATATTTTTGTTGACCGATCCTTCGTTAACTTTTTGACATTCGTTTTTGTGATGAGGCAAATAGGTCCTCGAAATATATAGATTAGCAAAATAAAATAAAAAAAATCAAAGATTTGATTTCTTTCCTGAATGGGATGAAAGGGATCTAGGATTGACTTCGGTTCCTTTTGCACCATTTTCTTCCCCGAACTCCTATGACTGTTAGCTAGCAGACTACTAGCTTTTGAAAGATGTTCATGGTACACGAGGGCCGGACGATCACACGGTTGGGTCGATCTTCCCTTTAACACCAGTCATCAAGCTGCCTAGTTGGTACAGTGTAGATAGTTCTTTAGTTGCGAACCTCGATCCTATTGAGTGTTTTCGTATGTCCAAACCCAAGAAATATTTCTGGTCCTATGAGCGGGTGGTATTTGCTCTATGGTGACCACAAGTCATGCTGAGTAAGCAGACGGATGTTCACAGAGCTTATCACATCCGAATGTGAGACTAGATGAACAAGTCTCAAATTCGGATGTGATAATCTCTATAGACATCTCTATACACATCCTAAGGGATCAGATCTTTATGGCTTATGGTATCAAAACGGCGCACTACAGAGCTAATTGGGTCATCGAGCGAGGATGCTTGTGGCCGCCATCTCTACCTCCCTAAAGTACATATATACACGTAATGCAATGCATTCTATCATCTAATGCATTTTAGGAATTGGATGTATAGCCCCCACCTGGATCCGAAACTGCCGGTGGTACATACCGCACACGCCTCCATATTTTACATTGAAATCCATATCGCAAGTAAAACGATCTATCTAATTTTAAAGCGGCTTCGGTCCTCGAACTTTAATTTAAAGTCGTTACTCGTAGGTATGACTTCAAGCAACTTCACTTCCATTAAAAATGAAAACAAAAAAAAAGTACTTTTTTATTATTTTTTTTATTTTTTCTTAATGTTCATTATTTCTTTTTTATATATATATTTTTGTGTGTGATGTTTCTGCCATTTTTGTTTCATTTTAAAAATCAATATGGCCAATTACATTTTTATTTTTTGTTTTAATAGCAATAATAAGAATAATAATACAATATTTATATAATAATAATGTAATAATACTAATATTAACACATCAAGACATCTTTTTTCTGTTTTAATTATTATTTTTTACATTTACAGTGGATTTTTCTATGTATAATTCCATATTTTTGTTTAGTTTTAGTTTTTTTGTTTTAAATTTAAATTAATCTTAAATTTAGTTTTTTAAATATATCAGTATATTTTTTTTTTTTTTTGTATTAAATTATTTTCTTTTACTAATTAAACTGCCTTTTTATTTTTCACCTTGTTCGGTAACCTACCTACCTATCGCTTGATGACTAACTCTGTACAAACACAATATATTTTTTTTTTTTTTTTTTGATAAATTTTCTCTCTTTTACAATATTTTTTTTTTTTGTTTTTTGTTAATATTATCACGGTATGTTTTCTTTTTATTTTAACTTTACAGTTTTTTTAATATATTTATGTTTTTTTCACGATTTTTAAAATTTATAAATTTTTTCTTATAGAGGAAAAATTTACATGATAAATTGGCTGCAAAAAAGGACGATTTTAAATTTATAACATTATATTTCCTCGCAATGTCCTTTCCACACACATATGCCACATTAATAATGTGCATTTATTTTTATTTTTTTATACATATTTTTAAATATTTACAAAATTTATTTAATTGTTTTTATATTTTTTTATTTTGTTTTTTTTTTATTTTCGGTGACAAAAATTTAGTTCTAAATTTATTACTAACTATACAGGATATAAATTTTAAATAAAATCAATTTGTTGTTTTAATAATTATTCTATATCATTACACTGTACAGTTATGGCAGATTTGTGGTATACATCTATAAATTTATATTTAGTAGTATATTCCCCCCATTTCGGCCAAAATAAAACAAAAACAAAAAGTATGCAACTTTTTACCATAAATTAAGAAAATCGTGGTTTTACTTAAAACAATTTCTGCTACTTAAACAAATTAACTTAATTAAATTAAACACAAAAAAAAAAAAAACATTTTTACACAGAAAAATTATAAAATAAACGTAAATATGTGTAAGGTCCTTAAATAATAGGAATTGCACGCAATTTATTTCGTAGCTCATTTTTTTTTCTTAGTAAAATAAATTAAAATTATGCCTGGTATATAAATCAAAGTTAAATCGCACTGGGTCTATGATTCTTGCGCCACTCCCCCCTTCCTTCTGCACCTTCCTTTTTCCATCCCTCCTAAAACCACAAACCGTTATAACCAAGTGACTAATATATGTATAGCCAACTATTTCTTGATTGTAGGGTGGTAGGTAATGGCATTTCAAGCGGCCATCAGGACGTTAAAAAAAGGGGTACCCGTATTTAGTCCTCACTCCTTTTGCAGTTGTTGTGTTTGGCGACGCGACTACTAATTGCATGATTTTGTGACATGGTGACTTCTGCTGGGCGTTTGTAAATAGAATGTCGAAGCTCATAAATTCACCTTACTGACTTTTTACAACAGGACATAATGACGACAACGAGGGCGTAAGGTAAATATATATATAAAAAAGAGGTCATAAATGATTTATGCTTGCACAAGGATATGACGCCAGTTTGTTCCAGTTGCAGATAGAAAATTAGTTTTGTGGTACAAACTCATCCCAATATTATAGAAGTTTTAGTGTAAATTGAAGTGGTACGAAACATATATGTATTTTTTTTGTTTTTGTTGAAATTTTAAATCGGTCTAAGTTGCATTTTAAATAAGTTTTAATTAAAAATATTGCTGTTCAGGTTATTCCCGCTCCATCACGTGTAGTCAGGCCTCCATGTGCCCTGTAAGAATTAAAAAAAAAAAACAAATTGTTAAATTGCAATCAATTTGAAAATGGTGAAGTTAAAATTTAGTTGGTATATTTTTTCATATTTATTTTTCTAAGAAAAAGTTAAAAAAAAAATATTCAAACTTACCATGGAGCTAAGTCCTAAGTGGTATGACTGCGAATGAGGTACAACACCTCCGCCTAATGATCCAGCTGAAGAGAAGCCTCCTTGTAGTCCGCTTGAGGCACTTAATGCACCCATTCCACTTGCATACCATCCGCCATGCATATGAGCATGAGCTGGATGCAAACCTCCAGATAGATGTCCGTGTTGTCCTGTTGGTAAAAAAAAAAAAAACAATAAAGTTAGATTGATTGTATTTTTTTTTTCAATATTTTGAATTTCAAAGCACTGATTTTACTTTAAAATGGTAAGAAATGGAAAATTAAGAGTTACCGAACATAAAATTTTAACCCTACGTCCCAATCCTAGCTCAAAATATCGATTTTACTTTGGAAAATTATCAGAAACGATAACTTTTGGAAGAATTTTTAATTTAAGAATTTCCACATATAAAATTGCTATCCTAAGTCCCAATCCATTAAAAAAAGTGCTTCTTAGCTTAGTTCAAAAAACATAGCATCCAAATTATTTATGGGCAAATAGATAGAAGGAGTTTTTAAAAAGATGTTTCAAGCATTTTAACTAATAATAATAAATCTCTACGCATAAAATCATAACCCAAAGTCCCAATTCTAGTTTAAAACATGAAATTTGCTTTGGAAAATGTTAAAAACGGTAACATTTGAAAGAATTTTCAATATAAGAACTTCCGGACATAAAATTGTATTCTTAGGTCCCAATCCCAACTTAAAACAACGATTTTACTTTTAACTACTTCTACTTACAACGATAGTTAAAAACGATCAATTTTGAAAGAATTTTTAATTTAAGAATATCCGCATATAAAATTGTTATTTCAGCTCAATCTGTTAAAAAAAAGTGCTCCTCACTTTAGCTCAACACCACATCGGAAAAGTTAGTTTTGGAAAAATGGACGGAATGAATTTTTAAAAATTTATATTTGAACTGTTATATGTTTGTAAATAGGTTAGAAGAAGTTACTTTTAGAAGAATTTAAAAACAAAATGCTTCTTAGTTCAGTTCAAAAATGATCCAGTATGGGCAAGTGTATGAAAAGTATACTGAAAAAGTTGACTTTGAGAGATTAAACTTTGACGATTAGAAACTGAAACTTTTAAAATATTTTTGAATTTATGAAATTTTGCACATAAAACCATAACCCTAAATCCCAATTCTTGTAAAAAACATGAATTTTACTATTGAAAATGCTTGAAACGTTAACTTTTGAAAGTTAAAGTTTAAGAACTTCCGCACATACAATTATTGTAAGCCTAAGTCCCAATCCTAACTCAAAACAACGATTTTACTTTTACAACTTTTACTTACAACAACGATTAAGAATGATAACTTTTGAAAGAATTTTTAATTTAAGAATTTCCACATACAAAATTGTTATCCTAGGTCTCAATTCATTAAACAATGTGCTTCCGTTCATAAACTAATACATACAAATTATTTACGGACAAATGGTAAACAAAATTTTAAGTATTTTAAATTTTAAAAACATTTCGAAATAGTAATTTTTGAAAATATTTTGAAAATACAATTTCCACGCATAAAATTGTAACGCTAGATCCTTGTTCTAGCTCAAAACATTGATTTTCTTTAAAAATAACTTTTGAAAAATTTAGAATGTTAGAATCACAGCCTATAAAATTGTTATCCTTTAGAAAAAGCGATAAAAACAAATTCAATCATTTCAACTTTAAAAAGAACGGTTGAAAAAGGTAACCCTTAGTGTCACTCCGAGCTCAAAATAAAGATTTTACTATACATAACGGTTAGAAACGATAACTTTTAAAGGAATTTTTAATCTAATAATTTCCGCAAATTATAAGAAAATTTGGAGCCCTAGGTGCCAATCCATAAAAAAAAATCCTTGATTAATTATTTCAAAGAAACACATTAATGGACAAATGGATGGAAGGAATTTAGAAAACGAGGATTTCAGTTGCTAAAACTTTGAAAAACGCTTAGAAACACGAATTTTTGCACATAAAATTCCAGGCCCTCAGTCCCAAACTTAGCCCAAAGCTTGGAAGTTATCTAAAGCTTACATCTTTTAGTTAAAAAATTTCAACGAATCATATTTTTATCCTAGGTCCCAGTTTACTAAAAATAAGTGCTTTTTAGTATAGTTCAAATGCCAAATCATCAAATTAATTTATGGAACAAGCACGTACAAAAATTTGAAAAACGAGCCTTTAATCATTTAAGCTTTAAAAACGATAATTTTTGGAAAAAAGATCTAATTTTAGAAAACAAATTTGTTATCCTAAGTCCCAACTCTATCTCAAAGCATCGATTATATTCTGAAAAAATGGATTATATTCTGAATAACTTTTGAAATAATTTTCAATTCAGAATTTTTGCAATTAGAATTGTTACCCTTTCTCAGCAGAGAAGAGGGATGGGAGTAACAGAGTTAGTTTAAAACCCACCAAATTCGTGTTGTATACGGTTAAAAAATTACTCTCTGTACTTAAAGTAACTTCAAAATTGGAAATCCTCGAATCTTTTTAGAATCAATGACTTATAATCTGCCTCTACCATTATAAGTAAGTAGTGTATTTTAGATAGTTCTACACCGCACTCTCAAAGTACTGCGGCTATTAAGAACCGTACCTAAGCTGTCTGAAATTCTTCCTGGGTTTGTTTAAAACTATACCGAACCTCGGAATGGGACCTTGGAAGGTATGAAACTCTCCAATATATAATATGACCCATCTAAGCTCTGTTCTGACCAGTTCTAAAAGAAATTTGAATGTGCTATTCTTCCAGAAGTTATTCGTTTCTAAAGGTTAACAAAATATCAATCATAAACTTTGCAAATTTCCAAAGAAAAACGTCGAAAAAAATGTATCTTGTTGACAACGTGTATCATGTCAGTATCAGTGAAACATAAAATAAAAACAAAAAATTAATAAAAATTAAACAACTTACCCATTGACGCTGAGAAACCACCTCCGAAGCCTTTAGAATCCAATGGTTTCATCAAATCGCTCATACCCAAATGACTACCAATAGGAAGGCATGCACCGCCAAGCCCCTTCTTTTTCTTTGACTTCGAAGATAGCTTTCGATTTCTCGTCTGAATGCCCTCCTTCTTCATTGTTAGAGGACGATTAACCTGGAAATATACAAAAAGAAAAAAAAATTAACAAACACAAATACGAAAAATTCAAAAATTCATAAAAGAATATCATTGAAAAATAGACAAAAATCTTCAACATTGAAGAGCGCATTGTCGCTCACACAGCAACTCAACTTAACTCATTGTAACAATAGTGCTGTGTATGATGCATCAGCAATAACAACAACAAAATGCAACAAAAAACCCATGATTCTACGACGGCGATCTACTTTAGCGATAAGTCCCGCGCGCACTTTTTATCTTTCATTCAAATCTATAGCGCAACGATATTGAGTTTCCACAGAACTCGAAGTTCGGAGTGCTTCATCTCCTCGACTCGACTCGTCGTCATCGTCATTGTCGTCATCATTAGTGTCAGGCATTTCGGGGCGTGAATATGGAATGCATTTTTCTTTCCATCCATCGGTCGTCTATCCAACCGAATGGAGGAACAAAGACATCCCGGCAGCAGCACTACCAACACACAGCAGTCCGCTGATCTTTACTTTTACTATTTTAAGCATAAATGTATATCTCGTGGAATATATTTGTAGAACAGCAGCCTTAACAACAAACGTGCGACAATTGTAGCAACAATATTGTTAGTTTGTTGTTGTATTATGTTACCCTTACACGTACCCTTACCCGTACCCTTACCCAACGATATACCTTTTAACTGAAGAGGACCGCTTTTGATATTGTTGCATCACATTTTATAGGTAGGTAAAGCAAAAGGGAGCGATACTTTCTATAGCTGATGGTATATGCTAGGGACACCCCTCCCTAATCTAAAACCAACCCAAAAAACCAAACATGATTTACCGATATAGGTAAGGAGAGAGGGAGAGAGAGAGAAAGAGAGCAAAACCAAAAGACCGGATCGCTTGCATTCGCGAGACTAGTTTTTTTTTGCAAAAAGGGCTTCCGCATAGGTATATAAGTAATTGTCGAGTAATTGATACTTTTCCACAGTTTCATTGTTCAAAAATTGTTACCCAGTAGTTCTGTTGTTGTTTTTTTGTTTAGGGATCATCAGTTATATTTTTCAAAGCGGAAAATTTGTTTGAGAGTTTTTTTTTTTTGTTTCATTTTTGAATAAGTGATTCAAAAAAGGAAGCGGATCAAGAAGAGGTCAAGTGGGGTATTAAGTGGTTATAAGGGGAATGCATTAAAATCATTCAGTTTGTTTTTTCTTTGGGAAATTTGTATTTGACATTTTTTTTTTTTGTTGAAATTTTTCGAATCAGCAAATTTTGATCTGCATGAATGAGTGGATGACAGATGCGGAAGAGTTTTTTTTTGAAATCAAGTATAAGTAGATATATAAGCTGGAAATATTAAACAAATATCGAATTTGCTGACAATAAAATGTTTAAATAATAAAGTTATGAAATTTCTGAGTTTTCATAGACCCAATGAAAAATTCGTTCACCCAATGAAATTATTCATTGAAAATATAGATTATTTGACACATTCAAGTATACTTTTCCCCGTTTAATTTGTGAATTTTATTTTGAAATGAGCTTTCATAATTTTATGAACAAAATTCATAAAAGTATGTTGATAGTTAACGTTAACTCATCAAAAAATATTTCATTCGATGATGAAATTTATCCCTTATTTAGTGTTTGAGTTAATAACTAAATCAATGAAAATAAATCGTACATTAATGATATGGAAAGTAACGTATAAATGTATTAACTCAATGAATAAATTTTATCAATGAAAAATTCCGTTGACACGGGCTTACGTTGTAAAATGAATTAATTTTACTGACTCAAAGAAAAGATTGATATTTAACGAACAACTTTTTGTGTGAATTCATTGACCCAACGAAACCTATCATCAAATGATATCAAATAAAAGAACTAACGAATTTAGTTAAAGTTTTCATCGTATTGTATAAGGGTTTGTGTAAGTGTAGTAGTAACCAGGTCAAGTTGGTGCCAAAGTCAAGTTGACAAACTTCCAATAACTTCAAAATGGACCACAATGTCTCTTCTTTGTTTTTGCATTTACCTCATACCTATTCATGAAAAATATTTGTTTTGATTGGTAGTTCTTTGCCCAAACTGCAGACTGCAATTATTAAGCTCAGCTTTATTTATTTTTCTAATGTTACATCTTAACTATTAGTACGCAGCTTTTTCTTTTAAGGAGTTTCGTGTAAAACTGCAATTTCATATCAAATCGCCCGGAAGAAAGACCAATTTGAATGAACTAAAGGCCCTTTTAAGCTTTTTTTTTCAATTATTAATTGATAAAGATTAATTTTTTAATAGGTGCATACCTCATTTCTTAGACCAAGTGCAACAAAAATATTGCAAAAAAAAACAAATTTGGTTGCTTAAAAAATAACTACGTACATACTATGTATCTAAAAGTTGGATTTTCAAATTTAAGCTCTCAAAATAGGGCTTGAATGGTGGGGCTACATTCGTGCATACAAAATATTGAGAAAGGGTTAGAAATTTTATACCATAAGGGTCAGTTAACCCCCACATTTAAATTATTTTCTATTTTTAATTGAAAAGTTGGTGAAAACTTTAATAATTTCAAAAAAAATTATGCATCATTATTGCCTGAATATTTCCCTACAAATGTGTTAGTAGTTTTTTAATTGTAAATCTAACCGGAAAAGCAACACGAGTATTTGAATTAAATGTTTAGCAATAAAGTAGGATTTCATTAAGAAAAGTAAGAAAGATATTTTGTTTTTAAGGAAATTTAAATTGTTGATAGGTAGGTACCGCTACCTACTACCTATTTGGTTTTTATAAAAAATTAATTTGCGTCTACTTGAAGTGGCCTCGCCTTAAATTTTTTTGTATGACATAGCTAAATCTTTAGTGCCTATTAAACATTGACATTGACATCCGTAAAAAAAAAACAATTAATTTCACAAAAAGAATTATTCTTATCAAACCATATAACAAACCTACTTGTAATACTCATATTCACAATGAGACGACTATTTTATTGATAAATTGATCGATAAGATGATAAGCTAGCTTGCTTATCTGGTTTGTAATAATTGGTCTTTCTACAAACATTTTAGCTAATTTATTTTGTTCTTTAAAATAATGCCCGTTGAAAAAAAATATTAATCAAAGAGTTTGAGTTTCAGTTTGAGTTATTTACTATCAAATCACTAATCAGCCGATTTTTACTGTTTAACGGAACTTACTTTGAACTTTGGAAAGGCAAATGACAAATTTAATCCACTGTTAATAAACTGGCCTGAAGCCAGTTTGAGAATTTAAAAGAAAGCCATTGAAAAATAACATACCTTGTACGCACTGCACGAACTTAAAAATAAAAACTCGAACTCGATCCACTAACTCTGGCCGTCAAAATTAACATATTTTATTTCGATGAATTGGAATCTCGAAAAGAATTTTATTTCCCCCAAAATGTTTACGTGAATCCACCACCCCCCCCCCCCCTCCCCGAAATAAATATTCCATGAACTAAAAAACTCCTGTGAAGTGGCACTTAAACTTCCCTGGAAAATATGAAAACAGAAAATCAAATTCTTTCCACTAATTCTGGCCGTCAGATTTTATTTTGACAAATTAGGAATCTTGAGAGGAACTCCGTTTCCCATTAAAAATGTTAACGCGAATTTATTTCCCCCAAAGTGACAACATAAACCATCAAACCCGTGATAAATATCCCTCGAAATAAAAATCTTATAAAGTGTCAGCCAAATTCCCCCGGAAAAAATTTCCCTTGAAACAAAAATCCTACAAAGTGGCAACGAAATTGGCCCGGAATAAATAAGTCTATTCCCAACCTTGACCAAAACTGACAATTGTTAACAATTTATCTACAAAATCCTTTTCCAGACTTCACAAATTTAGTAAAGTATTGGCCATAAGAGAGCGCTCACGAGAGAGTAAAATAATTTTCCCTTGCAACAAATTTTGCCAAGAATTTCTTTGGCCACAAATGTTTGGTTTGTCAAAAAACAGGGTTGGGTACGTTAATTTACTTATAAGCTATTACAGTCAAGTCAAGTTTTTGCCAACAAACCGTTTCACAATTTTTCGGCAGTTTTCCTCTGTTTGAGAAAATTTCATGCCCACCCTTCAAAAATTTGACAAACTGACAATTACTGCCAAAAAATCTTGGGGACAAACCTATTATTTCGACAAATTGGACTCTCGAGAGGAAATTTATTTCCCTCAAAATGCTAACTTGAATTTATTTCCCCCCAAAATGCTAACGTGAATCTCCACCAGAATAAATGTCTCTTGAAACAAAAATTTTATAAAGTGACAGGAGTCGAATTTCTCCGAAATAAATACCTTTGCGCCGAAAATCCTAAAGCGACAGTAATTTTCCTCCGGAGAAATTTTATTTCCGCTATTAATAAATTGCGAGGAAACACTTTCAAACATCACTTATCCACGTATTTCGAAGAAGAGGAAAATTTTAAAAGCAATAACTCCCAATATCTTCTCATCGTCAATCTGTTGTCTTGGCAAGGAATATCAAATATCTTATCCAATCAGTGTCTTCCATACTGCATCTCAATAAATTTCCCTAACACTCAATAAAATTTGTATCAATTGTCCATATCCATAAGTTTCAATATTCTTCTAGCCCAAGAAAATACAACGGATATAATTTATCTGCTTCCATCCATCGTTAAACTCTACATAATACGAAATCGAGTTAAACATTATGTAGATCGTAAACTTTCATCAGATTTAATTATAAGCGGATTGGAAATCAGTAGTTGTATGAACATATGTATGTAATAGTTGTTGTCGAACATGGTATTCAACGTCAAAACGTCAAAGACAAAATAATTTGATTTTCTCACAAATTAACTTTCTGCCATCATATCGATCGTCATCTGTATATTATGTTGTTGTAGGAAAGATGCCAAATACAATTTCAAAAAATACCAGCTGCCCGCCCAAGCCCACACGCAACGCACATGTACTATTAATGTAGGTTCGCCACGCCAAATAAACTAATAATAATTGCAAACGACCAAATTCGCAACTAAATTCGTTCAACTGCGATGACGTCTTATCGTGATTGGACAATGTCCATGGATTTTGACGGAAATAGAAAATGTTTTTCGAAACGTCAATTTGGCATCAGCATTTATATAGAGGGGGATTGTGTATAGTTAGGTACTGATACACAAATGCATCTACTATACCGATTTATACCTCTGATAAGAGAAGTTTGCAAGTGCATTTCGACACTCTCAGAATCACGTACCTAATACTGCACTGCATTACATTGGGTTGAAACTGTTTCTATAGTTTGCTCATACTATATTGAAATTTACGACATATGGGGTGCAATTTAATTGTACAAAATCCATTTAAAAGCAATGATGTGGTGGGCATACCTACCTATATAAACATTTATCATTAAACATTTATTTAATTTTGCTACATTTCAATTTTTCGTTTGCCTTTTGGTTGGATAGGATAAACCTAGGAAGGGGTTCACTACCAGTGTTGCCGCTGAAATGAGAAGTCGCTAGACTAACCTCTAAAAGCCGCTTGATTGGCTGAAATTTGGGGGCCAAAAAGTCGCTAGACAATAAATGGTAAATAAAGCCTTGACTACATAGACCTACTTTTGTACAAAAGTGAGAAATTAAAATGCTCGCTAAAGAAAGATGCTTCCAAAAAAAAACATACGAAAATTGGTCTAACACATAAATTAAGCCACCATGCACAATTGTCCATTGTTTTTTTTGCAAGCAGGTGTCTTAAGAATAGATATTTAATTCTCACTTGTGTACTTTTGTACAAAAGAAGGCCTATATAGTTAAGTGTTAAAAAAAATTCTCGTTGAATAACTTTTTATTTTTTGTTTAAAAATTTAAAGTAAAGGCCTGACTACATAGACCTACTTTTTGCAAAAAGTGAGAAATAATTATATATGCTGAAGACGCCTGCTTGCAAAAAAAAAGTTACAAATTGTGAATGGTTCCTTAATTTATAGGTCAGAACAATTTTTTTATGTTTTTTTTGCAACCATGTTTCTTTAGCGAACATTTTAATTTCTCACTTTTGCACTTTTTGCAAAAGTAGGTATAAGTAGTTAAGTCTTAAATAAAAAAAAAAACTTAGGACTATAATAAATATGAAACTGATGAATTGCTTAAGGCAGACTACTGCGCTCACTCGCACTTACATTTTGCATATGTTTTGATGTGTATGTGCCTGTTTGTAGTGAATTTCAGTATCCAATTAATGGAAATAGAAAATTTCAGAAATGAAAAATCACCAGGGCCATTTCATAAAATAGTAGTATTTTCGTGTCGAAACTCACAAATTCTTACCTTCAAAAGTCGCTAGAAATAATCTAGCGACATAAAAATATTTTTTGTCGCGGAAGAAATTGAAATGTCGCTAGATCTAGCGACAAAGTCGCTAGAACGGCAACCCTGTTCACTACCCACTATCTCTATCTATATGACTGCCACAACCCTATCTCTGTGCTGGTGCAAGATTCCTATCTCTCTAATTAGTCTGACAAAAAAAATAATGTTCTCGCGCTCGAGAAATGTCCTGATGAAGAGAATTTGTATCTTTGTTTTTGTATATTTGTAGTTGATACATACGTATACAGTAGGTAAAGGTATTTTTTGTGCTATAAAAGTGTTGTCGCCAAACTGTGCGCTGCGCACCGATTTATCGCAATTATACGATCGGAAACTAGTAAGCTAACCGCAGCACAGTGCAGCCCGCAAGCCACAGCAACCGCAGATAAGCGGACAAGAGTGCGTCGTCGTCAGTTTTTTGAAATAGTGGGGGTATCTATATCTATATATCTACATCTACATCCAGTGGCTTATCATAATGTTTGCATCGCAGATGAGGAGAATTTATCATCTCACTCACATTGGAATAATCCAGAGTTGCCAGATTTGTGTTTGATGAAAAATAAAAAGTATTGATACCTTAACTAAGGCCAGTTTGTGCAAAGTTTATCATCTTCTATCAAGGATTATTGCAGTTGGTCAATCATCGTTTGTGCACGTTGACCAAAATTTTAATGAAAAGAAAACTTAGTTTAAGTTGTTAATAATGAAAATCACTAATCAGCTGATTAAGGTTTACATCATTTAATTATAACCTCTGTAAAATACAAATTGCAAATTTAACCCAGTGTGATAACACTGGCCCTAAGACTCAGTTTTTCTGTACAAGACCATCACAATTGTGTATAGTTAAACCGGATTTTTAATCAGGCAATTTTGGTTTGATAAGCGACATTAAATTTGAACCTATACAAATAAATTGCGAAATAAACCAAATAAGTAAACTGGGCCTGGGGGCTGGGGATCAGTTTTCAAGACCATCGTATTCGTGTGATTAAACCTGACTTTAAATCAGCCGATTTTTGTTTGCTAAGCAGCATTTAACATGAACCTGTGATAGAAAAATAGTAAATTTAACCCACTGTGAGCAAACTGGCCCTTATACTACGTTTCCGCCAACCACTAAACCGAGATTTAGGCAATTAGATTTGTTTGGTGTTTCCACTGCACAAAAAGATCAAAAAGAGGATTATGCCAAAATATTCAAATGGTGTTTCATTTTTTTGATATGAAGTTGAAGTGAGATAGATAGTTTATTTTACATGTCCATCTGTCTGAAAATGGCACTTAAATGGGTCGGTTCCACAATTATTCTCCGAAAAAAAAGTTTGTTTGATTTGACAAACTAATGTTTCCAAGTAGATTTGAATGAGTTTTATTTGAAATATTTATTTAAGGAGATTAAAATTTGTATGGTAAATCTTCGAGATTTCAAGGAGATTTTTGATAATCTTGCTAAACCTCGGTTTAGTGTCTGGTAAAAACGTAGCATTAGACTCAGTGTTTCAGAACAAAACCATCTAAATTTTGTAATTCAACACAAGAAACATTCAACATCAGTAAAATTTTTTATTGAGTTTAGATGTCAAAATTAATGTTAGTTAACCTAACAAAATTGGAGTTTTCCGGATTGATTAATTTTCAGGATTTTTTAAATGCTAATTTAACAAACGATCAGCAGATTAAGATTTTAATCTAACAATTTCGGCGGATTAACTCAGATTTTTAGTTAATTCTAGTTTAATTAATTTTCAGATGATAAAAGTGCTAGTCAAACAAATAAGTTAATCCATAGACTAGGATCTTAATACACCTATTTTGCCGGATTAGCTGTGGTTCTGATTTAAAGTTAATTCTGGTACCATTTATTTTCAGAGGATTAAAGTGCTTGTTAAACAAACAGTTTGATCCACAGACTAAGATTTTTACCCACCGATTTGGGTGGCTTAACTCAAGTTCTGATTTAAAGTTAACTCTAGTTAAAACTATTTCAAAGACTAAAGTGCTAAGCCATAGATTAAGATTTTAGTCCACCGATTTTAGCGGAATAACTGTGGTTATAAATATTATAGTTAACTCTGGTTCAATTCATTTTCAGGTTTTAAGTGCTAGTTAAACAAACAATTTGATCCACAGGTTAAGATTCTAACCCACCGAATTCGGTGGTTTAACTGTGGTTCAATTTGGGAACAATTTTTTGATTGATAATTAAATTCTGAGTCCTATTTAAACCATCAAGAATCTTAATCTGCGGATTTAATTGTTTGTAAAACTGATTATAAGAAAATTTATATTTGAGTGTTTTGTTGGCTTAGGTTTTCAGTGCGGAGGTATCGCCTCCTATAGATTCGCGTTTAAACCCAACTTAGATCCTGAAGAATGTTTTTGAGTCAATTTAGATTCCGAGATAAATCCGTGTTAATACAACAACAACTATATCACTTGGATTAACTCTAACTTAACAGATATTTCTGACAGATGCTGTATTTTGGGCATTGAGCGTGCTATTTTTCTTTTGAAATCGAATTGCGACTCTATGAAAAGGGCGATTAAATAGTTTCTGCTTTGTTCTCGATTTCAAAAGTGAAATGGAGATCAAAATATAATTGACAGCAACAAGTTAAAATTAGTCCTCGACCGACTTTCTTCTTTTAGTTCACTCTGGTTTAAATTATTAACAGGATAATACCCCGCTTTGTTTACTTCCCATTTAATTTTAAATCGGTGTTAAAAATAGGATTTTTTAAAATTCCCATAAGAATTTTTGATGGTGATTTTAATTAAATTGGGACTAAGGAACAAATGGGCAAACAATTCTATACAGGGTGTCCCATTAACAATGGTCCAAACTGAAATTGGTGATAGGCCAGGTGATGAACTATCTTAATTAGGTAACTTTTCCATACCGAATCATAGCGGTTCTCGAGTAACGGCTATTTTTTGAAATTTGAAAAAAACTCTCACTTTGAACCAGTTTTTTGCTCACCCTGTCCGTAATTGATTTTTGTTTTTTACAAATTTTGCATTAAAAAATTCACTTATAATTTCACTAACTTTACTGAGTAAAATATTTTTGATTGGCATCACCATTTGCCTACAAATCATTAGATAATATTGAACTTTGTCAAAATTAAGTTTTGACCTCAATCTTCTGATGAGCCCCCTGAATAAAATTCGTATGGCTCAATACAGGTTTTATATTTCAAAAATTGCCTATTTTTCTGTAGTTTCAAAAAAAGTATTAAACTTGCCAAAGCTATGTTTAAATAGACAGTTATAACCGTTTGAACCCAATCAAACAGGTTCAAAATCAAACAAAAATAAAACATTTTTGTTCAAATATTTCGATAAAATTAGAATTTCACTTCAAATATAACTCCGAAAGAGCTGAATTTTGGTGGAGATCTTTGTTTTGATGTCTTACGCATTTCTTAACAAATACCTTAAATTTTGACAAGGACTTTTAATTTTCTGTGGTGAAAGCGTATAAATCCAGTATTTTTGAAATTTTTTCGAAAACCATCAGGTTTTTTAAGAAGTGTCTTTGGAAAACATGTAGCTTATAAAATTCTACAGAAAAAAGACAAACTTTTTTTTTTCGTTGGAGCAAGAGATTTTGAGAAAACGGGGACAAAATGTGTTTTTATACTTCGATGTGGTATTTTCCACACTGTTGCATTTGCGCACATTTGTCTTAAAATTTAATGGTCTAACGGAAAAATGTATCCTAATGTTTTTTTTTAGAAGGCTATAAGCTACAAGTTTTCCAAAGACACTTCTTAAAAAACCTGATGGTTTTCGAAAAATTTTCAAAAATACTGGATTTATACGCTTTCACCACAGAAAATTAAAAGTCCTTGTCAAAATTTAAGGTATTTGTTAAGAAATGCGTAAGACATCAAAACGAAGATCTCCACCAAAATTCAGCTCTTTCGGAGTTATATTTGAAGTGAAATTCTAATTTTATCGAAATATTTGAACAAAAATGTTTTATTTTTGTTTGATTTTGAACCTGTTTGATTGGGTTCAAACGGTTATAACTGTCTATTTAAACATAGCTTTGGCAAGTTTAATACTTTTTTTGAAACTACAGAAAAATAGGCAATTTTTGAAATATAAAACCTGTATTGAGCCATACGAATTTTATTCAGGGGGCTCATCAGAAGATTGAGGTCAAAACTTAATTTTGACAAAGTTCAATATTATCTAATGATTTGTAGGCAAATGGTGATGCCAATCAAAAATATTTTACTCAGTAAAGTTAGTGAAATTATAAGTGAATTTTTTAATGCAAAATTTGTAAAAAACAAAAATCAATTACGGACAGGGTGAGCAAAAAACTGGTTCAAAGTTAGAGTTTTTTAAAATTTCAAAAAATAGCCGTTACTCGAGAACCGCTATGATTCGGTATGGAAAAGTTACCAAATTAAGATAGTTCATCACCTGGCCTATCACCAATTTCAGTTTGGACCATTGTTAATGGGACACCCTGTATATGGGGACTTAAATCTTAACCCACTGAATTCAGTTGGTTTACTCAAGCAAATTCACAATTCAAGTATTTCTAAATCGGTAGGTTAAAATATTGATCCACAGATCAAACCGTGTATAAAACTGAATCTGAGTCTGATTTAACATAAAGTTAATTTAAGCTTTAAAAAATTGAGTCTAAATTGAACTTGTCAAGAGCTTCACATCGAACTTAAAAAGTTATGATTCTTGTTAGTTAAGATACTTAATAAATATCCCAATATTTCAACTATAACTTTCATATCATAGAAAAATTCACTTTTCTCGCACCTGGCAACACTGTCTCGTAATTTTTTGATTTTATTGTTTCCCTTGTTTCTTCTTAGTATTAAATACAAAATAAAATTGTCTTTCCACCGCGCACACTGACACGCCAAATAGCGAGATGTATGCATGCATCCAGCAAACGATGGTGTGGCGGCATGTTGGGCCCAACACAAAAGACAATTTTTTGCATTGAAATTCTTAAAGCATTGCAGCAGCATTTTATTATTGTTTTGCATTTTGTCAACGTAACTACACCTTACTAAGTGTCGAGCAAGGTATCAATCGATAGTATAGAATAGAAAAATCAAATTGCATATGTCCCTCTTCCCATCATCGTCAACATCTACGAGTACTATTGCAACGTTGTGTTGTTGTCTCTCGGATTTCTAAATAAAATTATTGCTGATGTCATCAGGTAATGAATTAATTACGAATTAATAGCAGCGGGTGGTTGAGAAAACAGAAAACAAAAAAATGCAATATAGAGGGAGTCATGGACGCCTCCCACCGAGTTACTAACTACATTCACAAAAATTGTTTTTTGTCTATAAACGAGGGTAAATTTTTTTTTTGACAAAACCACTTTATTTCCTGCTGTGATTAGGGGAAGGACATACACCATCAACCATCAAGATTTGTCCTACCTGCTAAATACATAGTGCTGGCTGTGGTGGTGTCCTGGTTCTGTATAACATTATACGATCGATGGTCATTCGTCCTGGCGTCAGGATGACAAATGACAAGGTGTTTGTTTGTATTTCTATTCTTTGTGTTCCATATAGGTAGATAAATTGTCTAGCAATGGACTTTATTATTTCCATGAAGGACACGACACTTTCTTTTGTATCTATATAAATCTTTTGTGTAAGAAGGATGATGACCATGGCATTGTGTCATCCATATAAGAAATCCGATTTGGACTGGCGCCTACACTAACGATCGAGGATTTTGGTGTTTGGTTTGCAATTCTGCTAAACACTCTCGTTCTTTTCTTTCTGTCATTCAAGTCGAAAAGTGAGGATTTTGTTAAATTTTATGATGCGATTCATTTTTGTTAAATCGATGGGTGATCGACCGGCGGCGACGAAATGGCAATCCCTCTGAAATACTTTTACGGGATTGTTTTTGTTTTTTTGCAACAAAACCACTCAAATGGAATAAGATGTTTCGGAGGAAGGCACGCGTCTGGCGTTACGGTCAATTAGATTATGATGGCCGCTGGGTTTGGGGAATTTGGTGCTGAGTGGGTTTGAATTGATTTGAAATTTATTAAAAACAAGTTTACAATTGGGAATGCACTAAAATCAGCCAGTGGTAGCAAGGTTCCAAATTACGTTACAAAAAAAAATGTGTAAGGATAGAAAACCCTCTAAGCTGCTCCAAAATTCGAGGCATCAGTGTTCTGAAGATCTTTAATTGTACATTACGTACACGCCTGAAACAGTTGTTGGTCAACAACCTGATAAGTCTACATCAGTGTGGCTCAAGCCCTGGAAATTTAACAGTCGAGCAATTATTCACTTTACGGAATATATTTGAAAAACCACATAAACTGCAAATAAACCTCCAATAAGCTTCTATCGAATCTAAGGATGGATATGATCTGTCTCTAGTTTAGAATTCCAGAAAAATCTCCTGTTAAAAAGTTGAGATTCTTGGAATACAATTTTAAACGCGGGCTCTGGTATGCCTGCGAAACCTGGAGAAACTCGACAACCATCTCGAGGAAGTTCCAAGTTTTGAGAATTTTTTTAAATCTCTGTTTGAAGGTCATCTCAAGGAATGAGATACGTGTTTAATCTATTTTATTGTATGCCTGGGAAGTCTTGAAAGTTAAAGTAACTATCTCGAGGATTTTGCAAGCTTTTAATAAGTCTGCAGAATTTCCTAAAAATTCGATGGTCGAAAATTTTATCTAATCAGCAACTGTGACGAAAATAGCACCAAGAGCAGTTGGAATTCAAGATTTGGTGGATGATCGGCGCTGGATTGATCACACACTGAAGAAGCCTGATGGACAATATTGCGAGGCAGTCTTGCAGAGGGCTTACTCAAGGTGAACGGCAGTTGAAACCATGGGAAAATCTACTATCATAATGGAAGAAGACTAAAGTATGGATGAGAATTGTTGTCGAAATAGGCCCAAGTCCAGCCGGGGTTAAATGACTTGATGAAGAAGATATATGACAGAATGAATTGAAATGAGCTGTGCAGAACAATGTCTATTTTCGGTTTTCCTGCCGTAAGAGTTGCAACGAAGGAAAAATATTTAACCCAAATTATGTCTTTTCGTTATTCCGGGGTAGATACTGATTAAACCCCACATACTCGTACTGTTTCGAATTCACATGGGTATTGCTAGGCAAGCATTTATCTTTCCCGCAATAGAAAATCTGCTTTGAAGGACTAACAGCATACAAAAAAACTCGTCCAACAGGATGACAATGGAGAATGCACGCCACTCCATCAAGGTCGGGAACCAAACCCACTGATACTTTTGGTTTCTAAAAAGGTTTTAGATAAGGAAAGGCACTGGACATGGGACTTTTTTAATATCGTTCTTGAAATAACAAAAGGTTTTAATAAACTCGAAGGTCTGTGGAATTACTCTCATACGCTCGCTGGCAAGTTTGACACTGTAGGGATCAGAAGAATAACCTAGATCCCACAGTGGTGCAAATAGCGAATCGCGTATTGAAACGCCAGTGATGGAAATGTGTTTAACGTTCAGTGAGGGCAAGACCAAGTATATGTTGTCATCAAGAAATAAGAACACTTAACACTGAAATATTTGAAAGAAGATTTAAGGTAGTTAAGGGCTTTGTCCACACACGCAATTAACTCACAGGAAACTACACAGGCGGTAAGATTAAACCAAAAATAACTCTTCCTAAACGCTGCTTCCTCTAGCTAAGAAGACAATGGATCATCATGTAGATCATTTGCGAAGAAACTAAAGTGCCCTTTCATCAGTCGTTCCTGCTATAAGCCAAAGGCGTATCAGAACGCTTAAGGCTCAGTTTTAAGAGGAAACTTCTTCGGATGATCTTTGGAGTGAAGAAGCAGATATAACAAAGAACTGTACTTATGGGCTGTACAGCAATACCGGACTAGCCAAAAAAGTAAAAAAGCCAATAGACTGAGGTAACTAAGTCTCTTAGAGCAAATTGACACCAATAACCAAACCTGGAAAATCTTATTACAAGACCTCGAGAGCCGGTAGGACTAAAGGAAGACCATGACATAGGTGGCACGCACACGCAGAGGAGAACCTCAACTATCTGGAGTGGAAGTAAAAAAATTGGGTTTTGCTAGCTAGAAACCAAGCTCACTGAAAGAAGCTTGTGAAAGGTTAAAGCTTTGATGGTGCAGACTATCAGTTAATGTCACTATTATGACTCGTGAATGCTCGGCTCAAGTTGAAATGTAGTTTGAAATTAATTATTCCATTGCGAATAGAAAAATGCGTGGAATTCACAACGTAACATTTCCCCAAAATCTTCTTCAAAGTCAATCCCCGCAAGGTAACTAACACCCATCCTTAGAAACATTTCACTAAAACTTAACCAATAAATAAGTTTAACTGCCCAAGAACAAAAATAACAATTTCAGCACTTCTACTACCAACCTACACCAGAATTTTCTTCATTCATTCATTTATAACTTTCAATGTCCTTGACTGACATGTAAATTTCACTTTTACCAAATAAAAAAAAAACTAAGTACAAACAAAAACTTTGTCCCAGCATGAAGTGCTAAAAAGGCCTCGAAAAACATATACCCTCCAGCTTAAAAAGTTATAAAACTCAAACAAAAGAAAGAAACAAAAAAACATCAATGTATCACCAAAGGAAATTAAATGATTTCATTACCTTTGCAGAACTACCACCAACGAGCGCAGTACCGTTGGGTAAGGAAAAAAAAAACAAATGAGATAAAAATTACCCACTTAATTCATATTTAAAGTGTGAGTGAGCGTGGATGCCTTGTTTCGGCTTTTCACAAAAAGTGTCAACTAATTCATCAATCCCTCGCACGCTTTTTATTTCATCAGGATCCGGTCATATACGAAGAAGATAATCAAAAACCAGCAAACTAAAACATCCAAAAATTATAGTCATCTTAAAGCGGAAAAGGGATGAAATTGAATTTTACTTCCATGCCAGTGAACCGCGTTCATATAGAGCTACTTTCTAACAACAACCCTAAAGCTCCTTTCCAATCCCCTGATTAATACGACTTTCATACCAAAGTCTCAAATCTAGAAAATATCATTTTATTTAATCTACCGTCGTCGTTGTCGTCATCGTCGTCGTGTGTTTATCGCGTATCGGCAGACTGCATCCGTCCTCAATGTTTGAACGAACGAGAGAATGTACGAGGTACGACGGGTATATGGCGCTAGCATCAGGATTATGTCAACCTATAAACCTCCTTTCCCAGCATTATTTCCCAATCAGTAGCAACAAAAGATGCGTAAACAACAGCAGCAATAATACCTATAGTAGCAACATAGCCATCAAGCCATAGTGTTATAGAGAAATTGAGGTCCTGATGGGAGGATAAAGTGGGTATAATTTCATTTCAAGAGTCACAGAATATAATATCACACACAGTCCGGTGGTGTATAGAAGTATAAAGCATCCCATCAACATATCACATGCACATCCAACAGGGGGAGGAAATGGTGTGTGAAATCGCTTAAGCACTTAACGAGGGCTGAAAATCTTCAATTCCGCTAAGATAGTTTATTTTTTTTTTAACTTCTGAAATTTGTAAGGACGAAAAAATACCAGTTCATTTTCAATGACAAGCTTGTAATATTTCCTTTCGTTTATTAGCCCTATGTAGTAGTTTGTGAAGTCGCCTGTTTAGCTTGTTTAACATATAAACCCGGGGAGTTTTGGAACACAGTTCACTCAGTGTGATACCGGATATCCGAGGAACATTTATAGAATCTCCCTCTCCTATAACTATCGCATTTATTTTTTGTATAGAGATAGTATCCCCCAAAATAAGATAAAGGATTAATTTAGATGGAAATAAAAAAATAATACTTACGTTGTGAAGTTTATAATATAAACCGCAGGCATTGCATACTGGTTCACCACTGGCGTTCCGCCGCCAAAGGGTTGTTGTTGTGGTTTTGCAATTCGCACATGATGTCCCCGCTCGCTTGGCCGCGCTCTGCAATGACTGCAAAGTCAAAAATTGAAATTGGAAATTAGTATGATAAAAGTTCCAGGCGGTTCTTAGAAATACATATGTACAAGTCAGTAAATTGATAACTTTTTTGAGACGATATTTTTGTTAAAAATTGAAGATTAGAATGTGTAAGATGTTCGATAGTAAGTTAAACCTCAGATAGTACTTATTCTTAAAATAAAGCAACAATTTGTTCCTGTGCTATCATTGGGAATGGAATCTCAACATCGTTAGGGCAAAACGACACTGTGGATAGATATAACATCGAAATAGTCAAGGACTTTATCTACCCGGGAATTCAGACTCCAATATTTTCTCGCAAAGTGGCACAAGTGCAGAGATCGAACGAATAATTACCATTGTCAACCGCACTATTTTTTCGGGCTAAGAAGGCATTTAATTAGTAAAGCCTTCCCTATGAGAACCAAGAGACTTTATAACGGGTGATTTTTTTGAGGTTAGGATTTTCATGCATTAGTATTTGACAGATCACGCGGGATTTCAGACATGGTGTCAAAGAGAAAGATGCTCAGTATGCTTTGACATTTCATCATGAATAGACTTACTAACGAGCAACGCTTGCAAATCATTGAATTTTATTACCAAAATCAGTGTTCGGTTCGAAATGTGTTTCGCGCTTTACGTCCGATTTATGGTCTACATAATCGACCAAGTGAGCAAACAATTAATGCGATTGTGACCAAGTTTCGCACTCAGTTTACTTTATTGGACATTAAACCAACCACACGAATGCGTACAGTGCGTACAGAAGAGAATATTGCGTCTGTTTCTGAGAGTGTTGCTGAAGACCGTGAAATGTCGATTTTTTCAAAGATGCTGTTGGACGCAACGTTACGGTGAATGGCGATCGCTATCGTTCAATGCTAACAAACTTTTTGTTGCCAAAAATGGAAGAACTGAACTTGGTTGACATGTGGTTTCAACAAGATGGCGCTACATGCCACACAGCTCGCGATTCTATGGCCATTTTGAGGGAAAACTTCGGAGAACAATTCATCTCAAGGAATGGAATGGAAGCATGGACACTGAACAGATGGGATAAATGCCTGCTAGAGGGTTCTTTGGGAGGAAGATTCTTCGAGTGATTTTTGTTCTAGTGTGTATGGAAGGAGTGTGGAGGAGAAGATTGACGTGCCTTACGGGCAGCGCCTGAGATGGCTGGAACACTTGGATCATATAGACAACAACGCACCTGCTCGACCAGTCCTAGAATCCAACCCCTATGGTGTCCACAGCCAGCATAGGAAGAACACATAAGAGATGTCGCCCAAGTGGAGAACGACCTCAATAAACTAGTTTGGGACAGAACTGGCTGAAAGGGCTTGCCGGTTGAGATGGCTGGGATACGTAGATCTTATGGACAACAACGCACCTGCCCGTAGACTCTTGGAATCCAATCCCTATGGTGTACGCAGCCAGCAGAGGAAGAACCCATAACAGATGTTGCTCCCAAGTGGAGAACGAACTCAACGAACTAGCTGGGGACAGAGCTGGCTGAAAGGGCTTGCTGGTTTAGGCCGTAGTGTGTGAACGCCATCTAAAGTAAAGTAAATATGTCTATGTTTTGGAAAAGTTACAAACATTTGTAACAGCTTGAAATAAACATTTTATTAATAATAATAATAATAATAATAATAATAATAATAATAATAATAATAATAATAATAATAATAATAATAATAATAATAATAATAATAATAATAATAATAATAATAATAATAATAATAATAATAATAATAATAATAATAATAATAATAATAATAATAATAATAATAATAATAATAATAATAATAATAATAATAATAATAATAATAATAATAAAAATAATAATAATAATAATAATAATAATAATAATGATAATAATAATTTTAACTATATGCCTGTAAGACCTCAGGTCTTTAAATGCAATGTACGGCACTAGTTAGAAGGAATAGAAGGAACGAAAAGATTTTTGTTGGTACAGTGGATTGGGAAATAGATGTTAATTATCTCATGAAATTTCACGGTTGGCATCCAGTTGAAATTGGGGAATTGCGAGCAAAAGGAATTTATTATTAATCGATTTAAGAAATAAAAGGAGTAAAATGGGCGGGGTCGGGTCCTGGGAGCGAAATTTTAGTAGGGGGACAAAGTCTGTGCTTTAGAATTGGAGGAACTATATAAAATGCAAACTTGACTAAACGTAATTTACTAAATTATTATTGTTTTTATTGTACTATTCGTACTAGAATGTCAGCTTATTAGGCTTGACCATTCTTTGTTCCGTCAATTTCATTGAATTTTTGAACAACAACAACAATTTAAAGGCGCTACCACCAATTGTTTGGCTGGAGATATAGCTATTTCGTGCTTTGCCACTTTTGCACTCCTTAGTCTCCTTTTTTGTTTTGTGGTGCTGAGCTTTATTCCAATTTTATTTTAATAATATCAATATTTACTAAAATTCAAAATTGGACCCAAAGATGCTATAAATGGTTTTACGGGGCAATTTTTCAGTACGAGATCATTATAGTTCTGGAGTTAAGCCCTAGTTAACTTTTTTAACATGTTTTTCAGTGAATTTATATCACGAATTAACTCAACAAATTTGGTTAACCTGGGATTAAGCTAATATGTAGATATTTCTCCCAGGTGTATGCCAACAAACTATTGAAATCAATGTGCGGAAGAATGGATTTATTAGTGTGGATTTCTCCATTATGATAGAAAAAGGGAGATTTCCAGAGCTTCCCGCTTTGAAGGATATGTAAAGATTAAACGTTAAAGTTAATCCGACACTGAAAAACTGCTGCTTTCATTTAAAAATTCTGATATAACTCAGAGTAATTATGACTGCTGAAAAACTAGGTTTTATTGTAAGACTTAGAAACCAGGACGCCTTAAAAAAGTTATTGACGCTATGGCATGTTCAAAATAATGACTGGATTCAAAGATTCCCTTCCTCATTCATGCTATTGCTATGTAACAAAATCAATTATCACGCTTATATGGCCTTGGCCATTGACCGTTATACTACGTTTTCATTGGAGCCGAAATGAGGTTATTTCAAAATTAGCTCATTTGGAACGTCAAATTTGTATAGGAAATGTTCCAAATGAGCTAATTTCGAAATAACCTCATTTCCGCTCCAATGAAAACGTAGTATAAAGTACTGGCCGTGGTCATTTTCGAAGAAATACTATCAATATCCCTTATAAAGCTTATAGAGCACATTATAGAGCCCTTTTACGAACAAACATATCACTTAAAAACCTAATTCATGACAAAACCAACCTCTGTGCCAAATTTCAGTAAAGTTCACCCTGCGACTCGAGAGTTCTTTAAGGACAAACATTAAAAACAAACATAATTCATAATAGAAGAATTGTAGCAAAGCTAATGCAGACAAACAATTCTATTTGTGGTAAGTTATTACCTAAACATTTTATTTAAAAAAATTTATTTAGTAATTTTTCTTTCTTAGCTCTGAGCAAACCGCACTAAACTGTCAAAGTAAATCCTTTCCTCAAATGGATCAGAGCCTTCAACTTGTGTGTTCTTTTTCCACTTTGCGCTAAGTCAGAGCGTGCGCCACGCCATGGGCTCAGCATACAATGACGGATCTCCTCAGACTCAACTCAGTGGTTTTCTCTTAACAAGAACACTGGTTGCTAGGAGCTTTGGTTCTTTAACTGGGAACATTGAGTCATCAAGCATTTCGATTACACTTCCTCAAATAACTAAGATTCCAGCTAAACTACTGTTGGCTTGTATAAATCTACTTTTCACTTCAACATTTTCAAATTAAAAACTGATTTTCATTTAAATAAATAAATTCCACACCCAAAAACATCCATTGATCATGTATTTGGTAAAACATATAACAAACAAAAAATGATTGTCACTCCAAATGACAAAGATGAATGAATTAGCTGTCAAATAATCCAACAAAACACCCGCAAAATGCCTTCAGGATGAATGATTTCAAAAAAAGTATCCCAAAAAAATGCAATCCCACAAGATGTCTACAAAAAAAAATTAAAAAAAAACTTGGTGCTTTTGATCGATTTTAGGAAGTCTCCATTCTTAGGTTCCACTTATAAAATTCTGTCACTAAAAAAAAAAACACTTCCCAACACGAAAATAAAATAAAATTTTAAATAATTTAAAAGACTGTCTGAATGTCTTTTTAAAAAAAAAAAAAATATTTACTGTCGTCCAGCCTGCGTGTATCGGTGGATGTTCTGTTTTTTTTTTTTTTTTTTTTCGTTGGTGATGCAAAAAAGTCTGAACCATTATCATCAACAACAACCTTTTGCAATCATGTCTGACGTTGATTTTTAATTGATGTTTTTCCAATCGTTTTGTTGAGGTGTGTGTTGTGTACCTACAGACACTACAGAGGGATTCCTTATTTCAAAGGCAAACAAAAAAAAAAACGACTTTAAATCCAATTTCAAATTAAGGTGTAAAATGGAAAATAAAATGTGTTTCGAGTAAATGAGAATGCGCCCAAGATTGAGACATAACATACGATGCAACATTCGCTCTTCGCCTGTCCCCAGCCGCCCAGTGCCTCTTCCTCAGAAATCCAATGTATCCTTATAGGTAGTTTCTGTTCATCTGTTATGTAAACGATGTTGTAACATTTTGCTCATTTCATTAAGATTGCATTGGCAATAAAAGAACAGAAGAAAAAGATTGAATTCGAAATAAAAAAACAGAAATTAATTTAATACTCCCACAAGCCAACATTTACACGTATTTGAATATGGATGAGAGTTTGCAAATATCACCATCAAAGCTTGGCTGTATGGTGTAGATGTTGGATATACAATATTGTGAGCTTTGTATTATTCGTCTTAAAACAAGGACACGACCGACAAGAACATCTATAATTATTCGACCTAAAGTATAAATTAAGACGTTTAACATGACATTTCAGTTGGCATATATTTTTTCTTAAGCTTAAATTCTTTGAATTTGTTGAGTTGATAAACGTTATTTGCGTTGTCATTCTTCATTCTTTTGAGGAAGTTTTCCTTGACATGACATTTTTATATACTTTCATTTCGGGTTTTTTTTTGGGAGCAGTGATGTTGACTCTATAAAAATAAATAAATAGGGTGGCACAACGTCTCATGAAGAACCAGGGCCTAGTGACTAACAACTCGCAACCATTCCTGTGTGCGCCTGTCGACAGGAATGGAACGGACCTACAATTTTATGCCGAATCCGAACGGCTAGACGAGAAGCACTTATTCGTGACAAGTGATACTCTTGGAGGATTTGTTAATTCCTCGCAAGAGGCAGTAGCCCTGACAAAAAAAAACTTTTTAGTTTTTAGGTGAACGAGGCTGGGAAGCGAACCCAGACCTCCAGCGTGACAGTCGAACGCACTTGCCTCTAAGTCTTCAATAAGTGCATATGCTGTTTAACTACATGTATATTGTATAATAAACTTTCAAGAATAACGGGGAACCCATTTGTACGACAAAGAGCAAAGCAGAGAAACAAATATGTAATGACAGTGAGTACAGGTAACTGGAACAAGGTACTGACCCATTACATAAAACTGTAAACAGCGCATTTTGATGAGTACAGTGTACTCCCAACCTATTTATGTAATGAGTACATATTATTTAGGTAATAAGTCCATATTAATACTAAGCCTTATAATGAGTACATACAAATAATTGAAAGAGTAAATATTGTTTATGTTAAGAGTACATATTATTTATGTTCGAGTACAAATCGACCCTTTAATGCAAGAACTATAGGTAACTTGATTTTACACTTTTAAAATACCTCTACAAAGACTTATTTTTTTAAATTATGATAAACCTAGTATTTGCAATCAGGTGACGATATTATGTATGTAATGAGTACATTATAATGTTTCAGTTTTTAATGAGAACATATAACTTATGAAGTGAGTACATATTGCTCATGAAATGAGTACATAGTATGTATGTATTGAGTACGGAGTGTTTATGTAATGAGTGCATAGAATTACACTAAGAAACTTTGTTCACAACATGTACTATGAGTACAGATAAACGACTGATATTTATGTGATTTTTCCATGAAATATAAATATTTTTGTAATGAATGCAGAAAATATACTAATAAATTGTATTCACTTTACCTATAATCGGCACTTAGTTATTTCTAGTGAACATATATATTTATTTAATAAGTGCATAAAAACTTTACATTAAACGATGAGTCCATAGACTATAGTGCATAGAAACTTTAATCACTACATAATTATGAACTAATCATAGATCGTTTTTCAATTTTCAATCTATTTTTACTAGCCGACTCATATTTATGCGATGGGTACATTTAATTCTTTATTGACTGCATCATGATAAAAATATTTGAAGCTACCTACTCATTTAACATGATGTAATACGTACAGAAGTGCAGTGTACAAAAATGTAAGGGTGTAGTGTACACTTTTATGTGCTGATTACATTCATTTGTCCCACAGTGTCTGGGGTATGAAAACCTTTACAAAAAATAATTGCTACGATCTATGAACGTAGGAATTTATATGTGTTTATTACAGAAATAAATAATATCAATCTTTAAAAAAAACACCCTTTATTTTCTTTTCGTTCCCAACTTGTGGCTGAATAAAAATATGTTGTCAAGAAGTTAATATTTTATAACAGTTATTGCTGAAAAGCTTTAAAAACAATCACCTAGGAATAGGAATTTATCTTTTATGATGCAATTACAGTACACTCGCGATAAAGTGAACAGTTCAAAATCAAACCATTTCATATTTACAATAATTGTTGAGTTTTAAAGTAAGAATAAGAACTCACAGCAGATGAAGACTTTTCAAAATTTCAACAATGAAGTTTTATCAATAAGACTAGTTACGAAAAACTGAAAACTAAAAACAGAATATATAATGCACATTGGACGCTTCAAAATGTGGACAATATTGGTTTTTCTTAAACGTTTTAGAGAAGTCAAGAAAGGAAAGAATATCCGACATTAGATTTCTGTCCGATACTACTAAATCAGTTTTAAATAAGTAATAGAACAAATTATAAAAATTCAGTATTTATTTCAAAAACAAATACAGAAAACTCAAGAAAATATGAAAATATATTATTTTAAATTATGAGTTGTATGAATATAACGGAGTGCCTTTTCAAATTTTCATTTTCTAAGTAGATATCTTCTCCATTTGTTATGAATAGAAATTGTATATACATAGTTTTTCATTAGCACCTTCTTTGACTTATGACGGAGAACTCGCTCCGTTGTACTCAATTAAAAATAAAAAAAATCGTATGTTCAAATTATCGCGACTGGACTGTATTTGAATTCGAAATAAATATCTTCTTAACTTAAATAATTTGTTTTAAAAACAGATTTTATTATTTCGGGCAGAAATCTGTTGTAGGGTATTTTTTCTCAGAAGTCATATTACCTATTGTCCCTCTAAGGGCCGCAGTTTTTCAGTGTGCGGTTAAAGTAAAACCCCATTTACAGCCCAGTCAAATTAGCTTTTTACAAGGAAAAAATTAGTTAGATGCTGAATTTTGGTATGAATGGGACTCTTTATAAACTGAGAGAGATCCTCAACGATCCGATGACCGATCAGTTTTAAGTGGTCAAATGTCATCAAATTGTTTTTTTTTTTTTAATTACTCGTAAACGGTTTGTTTAAAAAAAAAAAAAACATTCTTCTACAAACTTCTAGCTGAGGCAATTTCCATTAAAAATGGTTACAAGAGTTATATCCGTATCATTAACGGTTAAAAAGTTATAGCAATTCAAGGCATCAAAAAAACGTCATAAAATTTGTTTAATTGAATTAAAACCGAACAAATTAAATACATTTTTGCTAAAATGGAAGAAAATGATACAAATGCTCATATACATATATTTAAGGTGGTATAGCATTAGATGTAGCATAACATGTCTAAGTTCAGCAGGTTGTGCTAGTTGTAAATCTTTAGATTCTAGATTATCGATATTGCGCAATATACTATGCTACCTAAATTCTACATTATCTATTTGTAGTCAATTTGAGATACAATTTTTGTAGATTCCGATCGGTAAACATATCATAGGCGATTAATAATATATTGCACTGCCGACGGGATTCTTATGACAAAAAAAATATTGTCAAAAAAAAATTCAAAGATAATGCTATGTCAACACCAATCACATCGGGGAGTCTTAATTCTACCTGTTACCTGTTGTCTTATCAGTTTACAAATTTTTGTGTAGTTTGTCCTCGCTGTGCTCGCGATAAGGATCTATTATAGGTATACCTAATATTCGATTTCTTCAACTTTTTGTCATTTAAAATTAATTTTTCAATTCTTCCTCTCCCTTTCCCCCTGAGCAGAAGAAGTAGGTATACATAGGAGAAAAAAAAACACACTATCTTATGATTGATATTTAGATAGCATACCTAAGTAATCAATTTTTGTTGGTGATATGAAATAAAAAAAAATGTTTTTTATTAGCCCAAACAAAATTGAAAAAAAAAAATATAGTGGCGATACGATAAGAGCTTATCACTAAAAAATATCATCAAACATTACGGCTTCTGCCAAAGTTTTTTTTTTCTAGATATATTCCGTGATGAGATATTTACCTGTTCGTTATTTATTTATTTTTTTTTTTTCTTTTAACTTCAGTTACGAAATTCCAAATTTTAGTAGGTACCTTGTATCTATATCGATTCTAAGAACAAATTGATAATGTGGCCTGCTAACAGTCTCGGACCTCGTATATGCAGTGATGATTTTTTTTTTTGTTTCGATTTAATCTAAAAATTAATTTAACGATTTCAATACAAATTGGAATTTTAAAGTTTTTGGATTGGTCGGGAGAATTTAAAGTTGTCTCTAAACCATAAAGAAAATGCTTGTTTTTGTACCTGATTGGATCGCTAGTTTGAATAAATTAAGCTTAAAAAAAAAAAAAACAATTGATATAAAATGCAAAGCTCTTTCTCTCTCTTGGCCAATGATAAACATTTTTGTGCCGACAAAGTAAGAAAAAAAAATTGTACAACAAAAATACATGGAAATGAGATTTTTAAGACGCTCTTAAATAAAAAAAAATGTCTGAAGATCCGATAATAGCCAACTCAGTAGTAGTTAAGAAATATCTACATATATGGTTAAAACCAAAAATAAACAAAAGAAAGAAACGTGATGGACGAAAAAAAAACTTTGAAACATAACAAGATACAGCATCGCAGTTGGTATAAAGAAGAAGAACAACAAAAACTAATGTTTTGGCTTTCTGTCCAATAAAAATGGCCTCTATATCCGTCAGCTCTCAAAGGGAATAATATGACAAACATATATAGAGTGAGCTGTGATGCTTCTGATGTGATATATGCTTTATTGGCATTTCGGGACTTGACGGTATCATAAAAAAAGACACAGATCAACGCTTAAGCCGCCCGCCACTGTAGCCGCCGATGCGGAAGATTTGTGTTTGATGTCGTCTTTTAATCTTAAAGTTTATTCATTTTTTTTTTAACACGTCAATATCTATGCATACATCATAATATACACACCTTTGAGAGCTAATTTGGCTTCCTTCTCACGCCTTTTGCTAAAAAAATTAAAATAATAAAAATGTATAACTTCCCAGAGAGAGGTAATTAACGACATCGTTGCTGTTATGAATATTGTTGTTCGTTTTTTGAATTTAAATAATAAAAAAAAGACAACATCGAATTTATATTATTATTTTTTTTTTTTTGTAATTTAAAGACAGAATTTATGGTTTGGAACAAAAAAAGTAATCTCATGTTACCAAATAATTTTTGTTGAAGTTATTTTTTTGTTGTTATTATTTTTTGTAATAATTATTTAAAGTCGATAAACCCAATTACGGTTTTTTTTTCTTATTTGTTTTGTTTAAAAATTTGGTAGGTATACATAATTATTTAGTGTGTTTTGTTTAAATGTGAGTACTTATTACATTTTGTATCGATTTTTAAATGTCAGACTTGGAATATTATGTATATCTTATATTAAAGAGGCAGAAGAGGTATGGGAATATTTTTAAATTTACATTTATATTGATGCACATTTATATTAATTGATTAAGAAAAATAATAAATAATTATTACAATTTCTTTTCACATCTTTCTATCTTCATAAAATATAGGTATAAATATGTGTAGGTATGTGCATACTACTGTACAACTTCAAGATTGGAATATTCTACAATTTAACGTTAAGACTTTTCCTGTAGCGCCATTTGTAAAATCCTGAAATGATTTGTTTTTATAATTTTCATTCCGGACTTTTTTATCAGTTTTTGTCGGACAATAGTACCTTGGTTAGGTGGCTCTTTTCGAAAGTTCCAAGAATTGAATTTGCCTTTTTTTGGACCTTCGTCCATTCCCAGAACCGGACCAAAATTGTAGGGGTAAGGAAGAAAAATCACTTTCAATAACCTCGTTTTAATATACTTTATAGTTTTTGCATAATTCCCGGACAAAGCGCATGAAAGTTACGATTTAATTTATGTTTGTAGATAATTGTTATAAATCAGAAATGATTGTTTACTTTAGTACTTGATCCTCTGTGGATATACTTTATTGGAACAGATATGTTATCTGTAAGATTAGGGATGAATAAGAAATACCGGCCTCTCCTTCTTCAACCCACAACATTTTCCCTAAAATGCCAACAAATCTTCCCATTTGGCACACGCCGAAAGTTTTAAATGGATATTCTACTATGGTCTTAACGTTTCCCCATGTGTTTTCAAAAATGGCACCTAACTTGGGGCAACGAATACAGGAATTTGAAGTTTCAATAATAAAATATGAATTTAAAAAAAATAGCGCCCAACGTGGGCCTTAAAACGGCAGGGATTTAAGGTTTTTATGAATTAGAATAACTAAAATATGAATTAACAACAAAAACTGGCGCCCAACGTGGGCCTTTCAACTTCAAGACTTAAAGCTTTTATGAATTAGAATTACTAAAACATGAATTTAAATAAAAAAAGGCGCCTAACGTGGGCCTTTCAACTTCAAGGAGACCAAAATGAGCGATGAGTAAAACAGCTAAGCTCATCATATCTGCACAAATTCACCTATGCTAACTCTATCACAACTAGTTATAAGTTAATCAAATCTACTGTATTCCGTTCCTGCAGGTTGTTTTTTTTTTTCTTTTTAATTTAATTTGAAGATCTTTTCTATGTGCAATTCTATGGTGGTACAAGCTGAACCTATTACGTTCTTGATTTGTGGCTTAATTTTACAAAACACACTGATTTCAATTGGTAATAGAATATGTTAGTAGACAAATTTCTTATCTAATAATAATTATTTCCTGATTTTTGATATAGTTAACCAAGTTAACCGCCAAAATAATCATAGGGGTATTAATACTAGATTAATTACTCTTTCATATATACCCACATAAATGTTCGAGTATGTATGTAGTATAGTTCATAACTTCCTACATACACATATCTACACATATGTACACCTCACTCAGTTATTCTCAAAAGAAAACCTTTTAAACTTTATGTAAGTAAACTTACATGAAACTTTCTATTTTATTTTATTTCACACAAACCGTCGGCAATCGCACATAGATTTACACACAGAATTTCTCTCAATAGAAAATGGGGGAAAATCCATCGGTATCTCTACTATAGTATCTGACTCTTCCTATAATACATACCCTTACACTTGTCGAATCTAACATCTTTTTATATAAAAATAGCGTTATACGGGTATCTACAACTATGCTGTATATATGTATTATATATATGTAGATATGCCAGAAGCAAGTAGCAATGCCCTTTGCAATCTTTTCATCTTAACTAAAGCATCTCTTGTATAGATTTCTTTGATTCTAATATGTTTGCTAGATAAGGCACGCAAGATAAAAGATTGTCTGCGCAAAATAGTCATCGTCCTCGTCCTGGTCCTCGTCTTTGTCTCTTTGTCTTCGTGTCGTCGTCATCGTGGACCGGGACCTGGTGGTGTTTGCCTTTTGAGGGCAAAGGAAGAAAAGAGGGGTGGAAGGAAGGAAGGTGGAAAGAAGGATTGTTTAATAATAATGGGGATGATATTTTTGTCCGTCCTTTAAGACACAGCATCTTAATGCGCATAACCAAAAAAGATGAGAGTAGAGCAGAAAAATATAATAAAATTCCAACTCATTATGCCACACAGTTAAGATGACAAGATTTCTACATCACAAAAAAAATCATCCTCTTTAGACGGAACTAGGGTAGAACAAAAATAACCAAGACCAAAGCTATAAAGCCTCCTCAAAAACAGAGGATAAGTTTAGAGTAAAGGTAGGTATGGGGTTTTAAAGTGGTTAAGAGAATATGGGGTGGTCTATATGTACACACAGAGTGCGTCTTTCAAACTTCTATACAAAACAAAAACAACAATCTAGCAAAAAAAAAAAAAAAAAAAGTAAAACAAGGACGAAAATTTCCCCAGGGCGTGGTAAATAATGTTCGTTGTTTGTCGTTGCCAAGGATGATGCTTATGAGCACATTCCGACGACTGGTTGCTAGGGTGCCTTGTTTTTAAGTCACATGATTGGTCGATATTATATTCACCCCAAACACACAGAGTGCTTTGCTTACTCCGCACATTGATTGTGTGTGGATGACTGGATGCATACTCTTTTTGGTATGTCCTGCTGTATTTTGTGTGCACACACTCTGTACACAAACCCGATATTAAATTGATTGTCTCTCTTTCTCCGATGTCGTCATTTAATGTTGTTTTTGTTTCTGAGTTCAGAGCTCTCCTTATGTGTATAGTCTTTGGTTTTGTTGTTGTTTTAAGTGCACACATTCACACAATGTGCAATGTGAAATCAGGACAACGAAACCCAACCATATCCTCTGAGTATAATCTCACTCTCGTTAAATAAACATAAATAAATATAAAAAATGTATACAAACATGGGTATAGAAACAGATTCAACAACATCATGAAAACCTCTAAGGCGGATCTTCAAATTGAAGGAATTTCACGCAAACTTCTGTTCACCATAGCAAGGATATATACGTAGGTATTTATGCAGAGTACAAGAGTCAGGAAAAAATAACAAAAAATCAATACACCCTCCATATGGCGCAAGGCAATAAGCAAGCACATTTTTCTGATTACCTATTCCAGCCTTAATACAGAAAAAAAAAAAAAAAGAGTTGAGAGACGAACTTTTTTTTTTTTCATTTTTTGGGGGATTTTTTGATAAATACTCTCAATAAAAATCGATCAATTCGTTGATCGTGGGAATTTCCCAAGGTATCAGTTTCTTTTTATTTTTAGTTTTATGAGGATCCACCTAGTTGAATCGATATTTTTTTCAATCTGATTCTGAGATGTTGGCTTGATGGTGGGTTGTAACGTGAAAATATTAGGAATCTCCCTCTTCCGTGATGCTGGATATACCTTCTCTACACAGAATCAGGGATTGGGGCTATTTTGAAGGATGCAGCTTAAGGGGGGGACATCATCATCTGCATTTGCACTTTGTATATTATCCACAACGAGGATGAGATAATGATGACGATGAGGACGTAGAACGATGTTGATGTTGATGATGACGATGTCGACAACAAGCGACGATGCGACGAGAACGACGACGACGATGAAGATGCACACAACTTTTTTTTGCTTATTTTTTTTTTTTTTGATATTATGCGTGTGTTTGTGCTGATCAATTAAAAAGTTAACGATATCTGAAATTAGAGTTTACAAAAGATACAACGACAACAAAAAAGTATCTGTCTTGTTATTATTTTGTATAGCTGATAGGTACATAGCTATACGAGAGCATCTCGGAGAAGTTGGGCGTGCCAATAACATAATGAACAAGGCAACATGTTTTTTTGCATTGTTGTTGTTTTTTTTTTTTTTGCTTCTCTGGGTAAACCTATCTTTTGCTTTGGGCTTATTTTTGTGGTTGAGAATGTTAAGATATCGACTATAGCACAAGGTAACTGCAGAAATTTTGCATTTTGTGCATAAGGCAATGGGGCTAAAGAAGAAGAAGAAGTAGGTGTGTGGTGCTGGAACATGTACCTATAACTTTTATAATTTTTTACTTTTATATTTTTAATCAGTTCCGATATAGTAATTTTTTTCTTCAAAATTCAGTAACAGATGTGGTTTGAACATTAGCACGTCGTCATCGAACTAAATACACATGATGGAATCGTTTTTTTTTTTTTTTTTGATATACCAAAGTAGATTATCGAAAAAACATTGACAGCCGTATATAGTAATATGATGCGAGGACTGCCGCAAGGTTGAATGTTTAGGCCAGCGTTACTTTTTTGTTTTTATCCGACGGAGATATATTTGATGCAATCGACTTAAAAGTCTTCAACTTGGCGGTTAAACTGGAGACATATAGCTAGACAGAAAAAACTGGCTAGAAAATCTGGTTGGTTGAGGCCGTGGACCACCGCTGTCGGATCTGATGACTTACCAGCAGAACTCTTCAAAAACGGAGGTGATGAGCTGGTTGGGAACATCAACGAAGTATAGGATGGGTAGAAGAGAGCATTACCAAGGACTGGATTATACTTTCCATATGACCCGTCACGAAAAAAGCGATTATTACTTCTGCAAGAAATATCGAGGAACATAAGATACTGTTCAAAGTAAAGTACGGGATAAGTCTCTTGGTGAGCCGTTCTGAAACACTTTCGTCAGCAATAACCAGCTAGCATTGGCAGATCAACAATACACCAAATCGGGATCTAGCATCAAGCCCACATTTATGAAACATTCATCTTCAAGAGCTCTGTATGGTGATGGTTGAACATGGGATCCTAGGAAGACTGACCTAACTGTTAGAAAACAAATAGGACCATTTGAAGATATGAAAAAGCTCTTCCAACATATTTCAAATAAGCACACACACAGGGTTTTGTCAAGGAGATGCGTTATCATGACCTGGTTCTGGAGCAGTTAGCTTACATGGAAGTCATTAACATGAAGGTCACTATCTTCAACAGATTCATCCGAATACTGATATTGATATCATTCTCTACTCCCAACGTGCCATTGCACAATCCTTCGCGGCTGGCGATTAAAGAAGAGGCGCGTAATACCAGCACGTAACTTTACGTCTTCGCTGAGTTCTGGACAGTAAGCGAAAAGGTCTATTTCGAAAGTGAAGTCCTGGATCTATATTTATTCCTGATGCATGCAAGGAAGGTTTAAGGAAGAACAATACAACTGCAAACTTTATAAGCGATTCCAATAGCTGGATGTTTTCCAAAAAGTCAACACTTGTTGACTACATTGTCTCGGAACGTCAAGTTAATGGACAACAACGTTCCAGATTTTCAGTCCGGTGTGTATCGAAGGAGTGTGGAGAAGAAGATTTAACGACGAGCTTTACGGGCTATACAGCGACGTTGACCTGGTCAAGAAGCTGAAAATACAGCGGCTGAGACACGTGGAGGGTATGGACAGCAACGCACCTGCCCGCCGAGTCTTCCAATCCAACCCCGATAGTGTACACAGCAGAGGAAGAACCCATAACAGGTGGCGCGCACAAGTGGAGAACGACCAACTCGCTGTGCGCAACTGGAAGCAGCTAGCTAGGAATAGAGCTGGCTTGGAGGGGCTTGATAATTGAGGACGAAGTTGAGGGCTGTGAGCGCTATCAAAAGGAAGTAAGTAAGTAAGTATCAAAAGGAAGTAATAAAGTAAGTAAGTAATATTCCAGCTAGAAAAATTTATGACTTCAGTCCTCAAATTCGAGGTGGTAGAGAAGTCCGACATCCTGAGCCTAAAACCAGTCCAGGGAAATTCTGATGACTGAAAGCAGCGCAGCGTTCGCGGTGTTTCGTCAAGAATGGAAAGCTGCCGTGTCACTGGCTAAGAACTTTTAGAAGTTGGGATCTTGTTAAGTAAGTAAGTTCTTAAATCCTATCAGAAACATCGGAACCAGTTCCCAGGTTCGAGGTGAGATGGAAGACTGACAACTCAGTTTGAGTGCCAGGCCATTGCAGATGTCACAGAGATGGGTCTGGATACCCGGCGGCGTCACTGAGGATGGAAAGCTGGCTGGAAAATTATAAGAGTTAGGATCTTGTTAAGTAATAAGCGATTCTATTTAACTCGGAAAGAAAGAGTGAATATACAACAACCCCCCCTCTAAGGGACTTGACTCCCTGCTCCCAAGATCAAGGCGAAATGGAAGACTAAAAATCAGGCTTTCGCAGATGCTTCAGTGCTTGGTCTGGGTGACTGAAAAGAGCTAAGCATGTTGTGAACTTTTACGAGTGAGTATCTGGTAAAAGTAAGATTTAAGGTCAGGTCTAAAGAAACAATCAAAGTGTACCTATGCCATGTCCTTCTAAGGACAACAACTTTAATCAATATGACCATCGTTAAGCGGAACTCACAGAAGTACATAAAGTCAATCAAAGCCCTTCATAACTTTACTCCACACCAAAACAAAGTTAAACGAATGAAGAAAAGGCAATACGGCAATACAAACAAAAAAAAAAAAAAAAAATAAAAACCAACCGTCTCGACTATAACTTGGTGTCTGCACTTTATACGAGCTTCCGCTAAGCATGCAAGCGCTTCCATTCTGGTCATCATCATCATTCAACTTCTTTAGGACTATCAACAACCATCGCGCATAGTCCAACCATCAACAAACAATACAACACCCGCCAACCATATAACCTACAACCAAGCTAGTGTTTTCCTGGCTGAAGTATCTTTTGCTTTGGGTTATAGGAAGAACAACCCTATTTATTATCACCGATACGTAGATATATGAATGAAGGTATAGACTAAATAGTAGGTAGATATTTCAACCCAGGAGCTTGACTGAGCTATATGACCATACTCGAGTGAGCTTGTGGTCAATTGTTATTATCGATTAAAATGCATGTTCATGTCTACCAGTAGCCACAACAGATATAAAGATACTTAGATATAGATAGATAGATAGATAGAAACAACAACAATATACCGCCCGCCCGTCCGGCCGTGTCCGGCCTTTAGAACACAATAGAGCGCATGAAATATGAAAGCAAATCGATAGATACGACACTATTTTCATGAAAAGGAAGGGCAGCTACACTATAAGGACTATCGAGTTTGGATTTGTCATAGAAAAGAGCCTATACCTGCCTATCTCTATACCTTAAACTAACTTTATACTGCGGCAACGGTTCGTCGCTGTCGTCGTTGCTCGTCGTAGAAAACAGAGAACGTGTGTTTAGTGACAAATATTAATGACACTTTTCGTGCCTCGTTTCGACTCAATTTTAATGTATGCACTCCATTACTTCGGACTTGGAATAAAGACTCTATCCTGGTGATGGCTAGGCCTGGCCCTAGAGAAGAGAGCTCTATGATGATAGTTTGCTTGCCCTTTACTTGACATCGTTGTTTGTGGATTTTTTATTATAATTTTATTTTTATTATTTCGAAGCGGCATACAAACGATAGGGAGATACATTAAAACCTTTTGGATCGTAAAATTCGAATTCGACGCTAATGAATGTAATTGCGTGGCACCCGCTATCCTTTCCCAACAAGCATTAATATGAGCAACAATGGACATGGACATACAAACCTACACATACTCGTATATATCTTTCACTTGTTTTTGTACCATGAATTCGATTGAATCATTAATAATTCAATTTACAATTCTCAATGTGTGTGAATGTCTATAATAGTGCCGAATCAAATGACACATTATTCATGCGCAACAGACCGGGTGTTTTTGTCGTTTATGTGGTTGATGGTAATGGGAATACAAAATTCACCCGTTCGTACGAAGGTATCGATCGAAGAAGAAGTGTCAAAATGATTTCGAATTCGAAGATATGAATGACTTTTTTACGTTATAAGGTGTCACAACACCTGTCACGGTTCAATGGCGTTTAATGGAGGGGAATAAATGAGGCTTGTTTAATATTGTTGTGATTTTTCATGTGTAAATATCGAATATCGGTAATGTTATTAAATCAATAGAAGTTCCAAAACATTCGGTGTGATATATGCTCTTTAGCTAATTTTCGAACTCTCTAATAGCATAAAATATTCACTAAGCGGTTAGTTATTTTCTTTTATATATCTTATTCAGACAGCAGTGAATTATTCCAAAACTCAGGGAATGATTCGAACTAAACAAAACACCAATATTTTGGAACTTCGAATTTTGGATGCAAAGGCACCCATCCTTATTTCGAAATTAGATTTACTACAAAGTTTGCTACAATTTTGTTAACCAACTAAACCATGATCAAATAATATAGCGAATAACAAACATTTATTTCGAATTTTATGACTACGAACAATTCGAAGAAAAAACGCAAAAGCTTCGAACTTTATTTCAATTTAAATTTCTGCTTTATATGTTTACTGATTAGAAAAAATATCAGACCTTAAACACAATTTTAAATTCCGAAAATCATATTTTCAATCAGCAAAACACAATACCGAACTAATAAAATTTCGATAAAATTGTGTCAACAGAGCAGAATTTATCGAAAGTACAAATTTCGAACTAAAACGGTTTAATTTTTCGAGTTTGAAAATATTTTAATATTAATTTAAGTCAAAAGTAAAGTTTGACAATAACGTGATAGAAAAATATAGAAATATAAACAAAATTAGCAGACTTACAAAAGTTGTGTAAATGGCGCCCAACGTTCGTAACAACATTGAACTCATTAGTTTTCATTTCAGAAATTAAAAATAATTCAACTAACCAAAAACACAGGATTTTTAACAAGAAAACCAAAATTTTCAGCTAAGATAATATATGTCGAAGAAAATGTTGCACGAGAGGAATACAAGTAACTAAGAAATTTCGACCTAAAACTTCTGAAATTTTCGAATACGACAATACTTAAATTAGATTTTAAATTTAAGTAACAAATAAAGTTTTTTAATAACGTTATAGAAAAATATACAACAACGAACAAATAAGAAAACATACAATACATTTTTTTTAAATGGCGCCCAACGTTCATTTAAAAACATTTAACAATGTTAAAAAAAACTATCACTTGAGAGCAATGAAAACATTTAAGGTTTATGAAAAATCAATTTTTTAACTAGAAACAGCAATTTGCAGCTAAATAATGTTGACAACATTATATAAAACGAACGTAGAAATTTTTAACTCAAACTGTGGAAGTTTTCGAAAATGTTTTAACTTTGTATTCTTTTTTTTAAGTCACAAGTCAAGTTTTTCTATACCATGATAGAAAATTATAGAAATATATGAAGCAGTTATCAAACATACACTAGTTGTTCAAATGGCGCCCAACGTTCATTTAGGAACTTTTAGTTAATTATCATTTCAAGACATTAAAAACAATTAAGGATTCTACATAATCGCTTTTTTTGAGAAAAAAACTATTTCCAGCTAAAAAAGTTATGCGAAAAGGGAAAAATATAAAACGGACATAGCAATTTCGAGCTGAAACTACTGAAGTTTTCGGGTGCTTAAAGCTATTGTGATATTATTTTAAAGTCACGAGTCACTTAAAAAAAAACGTGATAAACAATTATAATAGAAATGTAAGCAAATTAGAAAATTTAAATTAGTCGCTTAAATGGCGCCCAACGTTAATTTATGAATATCAAAAAACATTGAATTATAACTTGTTTTAATTAAAACTATAACCTAATCAACTTAACGTGTCATATGGTTTCCCTATTGAAACAATGAAGATCTTCAGTGTAAAATGTCAAAAAGAGAATGTCCATTCGTTTATTGAATGTAAAAATAATATTATTGAGGCACAATGTCACATAAAACCTCTGAGCACACCTGACGATAACTAACCGATTAATTAATTTACTGCAGCAGCAAACATGAATAACACGAGGCATCAACTTTGGCGACTTTGATTGCGCTAAGCTGCGATTACTTGAACGAATCGATGACCGCATGAATATGCAACATGACAATATTTATTGTGGGAAAATCATTGCTAATTGCATGCATTACGAATAATGTAAAATTGTATAAAGGTAGGTAAGTAGGTTGGTACGAGTGTATGATGTAGGTATACGTTTACCTGTAAGCTATTGAAAAGTCTGTAAGTAGGTACTGTACTAGCACACCGGCCGGTAGTATAGTGTTATTGCCGCCGCGCCACCATCACCACCAACTCAGTGTTATAAAGGTGCTTTATTATGACATATTGTCTGCTGCAGATATTCTGGGGACGGGCTTTTTTTTTGTGAGTAGATACTGGACACAAAAGTCACGAGTTTAATTTTTACAGGATTGTTGTGTTCAAAGTTGTCGTCAACGAATAGATGATTATTATTTTTTTTTTTTGAGAAGCTCGTTCGTCGCGATCGATAACACAAAGCGTCACCTTTTTTTCGTTTAATTTAGAAAAAAAAAAATGATTTTTTTAATGCCGAGATGTGATTAATTCCACCGTCACTTGAATGTTGGGTGCTTGAGGAGAATTCCCACTTGAACTTGCCGCTAAATTACAACGAAACTAACTATTGTACCTACCTACATATGTATATACACCTATTATAAGCGTTGCGTGTAAATTGACTTTGGGTCATGGAACATGTCGCGGTGACCAAGGAGAGAGAGAATTGCTTCAATGTTTTTTTTTTAATTATTTGTCACAGAATTATAACCTCGCTAGTGTACAGGCGTCAAAAACGCAGGTGAAACTTTTAATTAAGATTTGACTTAAGGGTGTGCTTAGGTTCGTTTGTATTAAATAGAATTTGGAAAAACAAGTTATTTTTCGATAAATTAAAATATTTAAAGTCTGTCTAGACGATTTGGTAACTATTTAACTTGAAAATAAAAAAAAAAACATAGAAAACATTGCACGAAAAAGCTAAATTATCATTAACTTGCAACTGCCGGCTAATGAATGTAAGCAAAAATAAAGCAACAGACACTTAAAATAAACGCATTGATAAGTTTTAATTGAATTTTTGATATGAATTTCGCAAAATACTACAAAAACATCGAAAGCATAGCACGACAATTTAAAGTTATAATTATATATTAACGAGTAATAAACGGCAATTGTGAAGCATTTCAACAATTCCATATGATTAGTTTTGCCCCTTTTGGAAAGGTGCATTACTTGATTTACCAAAATGACCATTAAAAAAACAAAGGATATTGTGAATAATAAATTCGGAACTGTCTAACGACTAATTAAGAGTAAATTAACAAGTAATGAAAAATTCAGTTTAAGAAGTTTTAAACACTTTTCAAGGAAGTGTTTAGCTTTCTCAATATGGATTCAGAAAAATATTCAAAAAAAACGTAGAAAACTTTAAAACTTTAAAGGAACAAATTATAACTAGCAGACCTAATAAACATTTTACTAAGAGCAATTTAAAATGGACATGGAAAATGCTAATTGTATACCATTTTCAAGGGGTGCGTTGCTAACTTAAAATTAATTAAACCAAAGTCCAAAAAAACAAACATAGACAAAATGCAGACAAAAATCGAAACTATCACAACTTACTAAATTACTAATTAAGACAAGATATTCATTAAAAACCATTTGAAGGAGGTGGTCCGCTTGCTTGATATGAATTTAGAAAAATATCACAGGAAAAAAATAACAAAGAAAACATTGCACCACAAAATTGAAACTATCGTAATAAATAAAATACTAATTTAACAGCTAATTATGGAGCAATCAACAATATCCAATAAAATAATTACAAACCATTTTTCAAAAGAGTGCTTTCCTCACTTGATTCGAATTGAGCAAAAAACATAGAAAACATTGTGCGACAAAATTTAAAATATCTCAATTATAGCAAATTATAAAGCAAACAATAATTTCGCATAACAAGTTTTAAACCCTTTTCATTTTAAGATAACTTGACATGAATTTAGAAAACAATCCCAAAAAACATAGAGAAACATTCCGCCACGTGATTTAAATTCTCACAATTAATTGAAAATTATAATACAATGAACAATTCAATATACGAAGTTTGTCCACCATTTGCAGGGGGTGCTTTGGTAACTTGACATGAATTCAGAAATATACCACAATAAACATAGAAAACATTGAATGCACAAAACTTTTAATTGTCACAACTTATTAACGACCTATTAACAGCTTATTATTTAGCAATAGCCAAATCTAAATAGAAAGTTCTAACCCTTTTAAAAGGAGGTGATTGCCAGCTTGATATGCATTTAGCAAAATATCACAAAAAAAAAAACATAGAAAACATTGCATGACAACAAATTAAGTGTCTGAAACTTACTTATGACTAACTAACTCATGACTTATTTACATCAATATGATAAGAGTAATGTCACCATTTTGAGAGGGTGCTTTGCTAACTTGATATGAGTTAAGAAAAATATACTGAAAACATAGAAAACATAGCATGTGACAAATTTAAACTGTCAGAGGTAACAAACGACATTTTATAAGCTAATTTTTAAGCAATAATCTCTTCAAAATAAGAAGTTTTAATCCCTTTTACGACAGAGTGCCAGCTTACTAAATATCAATTCAGCAAAATAACATAGAAAACAATGCACATTAAAATTTTCACTTTAACATTTGAATTTTTTTTTTTTTGTTTAGTTGTGTTTCTAATTTCTTCAAATTCCTCAACAGAGAAGGCTCTTAGACCACACTCAACAAAACAAGAAAACAGAACAAAGAAAAATTAGGTCATCAAGTAAATATCAAATTTTATTAATAATTTTTTTTTTACTTCTTTTTTTTTTTTTTTTGTTTTATTTCCTTACCCACCAAAGACACTGTGAGTTATTCCATTCATTAGAAACATTACTTTCGACGCTTCTTACAACATATTCTCCAAAACAATACGTATCCATACGGGAGAGGTATACCTACAGCAAACGTAAAGCAAAAGTTATTTTGCATGTGAAACATGCTGCAAAAACATATTCATGTGGAACCACCCACCACAAAATGCACCATGCAGAAACTATAGATATGGCCCACCACCTCTGGGCACATGTTCGTTTGTTCTCTGTTTCGTTGTCGTGTCTTATAAAACCAAAAGGAACCCTCTATAACCAAATGAGTCAAGGTGAGAGAACCACCAGCATAAACCAATCGGCCAGTCTTTGTTGTTGGTGGTTATTAGTAGCTCCATGGTGATTGTTTTTTTTTTTTTAACTTTAATTACAGGTGCCTCTGGCGGAATTTTGCAAAACAATAAAGAGAGTGAAGTGAGAATGCGAGAGATGGGAGGAAAGGGGATTAAGATGCCCCCCGACATCAAAGTGTCACATAAAATATACTTTATTAGTGTTTATTTCGTGGACTTGATCTATTGCAAATCCAAAGAAATCCCGCAAATTCGCACAAAAGAATCAATGTCACCACTGCAATATACCTACAGCAAGCACAAGTAGCGAGCGGCATGAACACAAGCCATCGAATCGCCAAACGGAACACAAAATTATATATTTAAAGTGAGCTATAAATTATCATTGAATAAGAAATAAGTCAACGAAATGGCTGGCCTGCGCCCTCTCTCTGATATATGTCTACGAAAATATAACCCAAAGCTACTTGGAAAGACCGCGAGGAGGCCATGGCACTGGCACATCATTGAGCCGCACAGAGCGTTTGTTGCAGCAAAAAAAGAAAAACAGCAACCAGCTGCCGAACAATGGCGATACGCGTCAACCATGGCAGAAAAAAAAATCGAAACCGAAATATGCCATGTAACCTTAAATCAATTCAATTGCCACCCAGAGTATTTGTGTGTCTAAAAGAGACTTCGGATCGTTCAAGGGGAGAGAACAAAAGAAGGCACAAAAGACGAAGAAGAAGAAGAAAGACTTCCGTTCAGGCGATCAACGGATGGATGCGCGGTCGTCCTCACTATAATGTATAGAGTTTGCTCGAATGGTAATTAGGAGGGTATATTCAAGTTAAATGTGTCTCCTTTTGCTGTCCAACCGTGCAAAAGTTTTTGTTATCCAACATTCAGCTTTGCTCAACACTGACCATCGCGCCGCGGGCAGCTTCTTCATAAGTAATGCAACTTTCTTCCTTCTTTCCGTTTGGGCGACAATAACACAAAAAAAAGATGGCTGCACATCATTCAAATTGTTCGTCGTTGTTAAAATCTTCGTCTACTCGTATGTAGACGGTGAAACCCTCGTTAATTAATTTAAATATTTATGTTCACCGTTTAACACTCAATCTGAAGGTTTTAGATAGGAAATTTATGGAAATCACCAACCAGCAGAAGCAGCAGCAGCCGCAGAAGCACCAGAGAGGAGGGGCCCCATCCATATGATGATGATATGATATGCATTTTTACAGGTAAAGAATAGAGATGCAGATGGCCAGATATATAGTCAATATAGGCGCACTATAATCTTCCGTGTCAATTTAGGGATAAGATTCTTATGGATACGATGATATGGAGGTGATGGCGCCACGCATCCCAAAACCAAAAAAAAAAAAAAAAAGCTATCACACACATGTGATACTTTCGAATATTGGGAAATCAGTTCTTCTTTTGGTTTTTTTTTGTTTAGTTCGTTCGCTCTTGGAATTTTTCTCGGAAACAACCAAATGTATCTAGACGTCGAGACAAACGACACTATTATGACATTTGAGATGTCCAATCGAATGAATGTCTCTTGAAAACCACCCTGGAGATAGAAACCAAATTTACATAAAACTCACGCGTGCAGGCAATCGATTTTGAATAGGTAGTATTCTTCGTCTTCTAAAACACACAAAACATTCATTGTATATATGGGGATAACCTAACCTCTATCTAAGGTTTTTTTTTCTTAGATTCTTTATATTCTCTTCTTTTTATGGATGCTTTTTCTAATGATTTGTTTTGTGTAATTAAGAAGGCTCCTTTCAATGTTGGTTCTCATCTTTCTCAAAAAAAAAAAAACAAAAAAAAATTCTATATAAATTGGATGAAAAATAGAGGTCTGATATTTTTTAATTGATGAATACAACTTTACACGCCCTTTTGGCTATATAATTTTGGCAATAAGGAATTTTGGTTTTAGGTTATAAATTCGCTCTCTAACATCACAAGCAATGGTATGGTATCCTCTTCTTCTGAGATCGAAAAAGTGTAAACTCCAGCTCCACAGACATTATACTATAAAAAGAGGATGTCACAGAGGGAAAGGTTGTTCACCTTTTTAATTTTTTTTTTTAAAGAATTCCATGCTTGTTAAAAGCATTTTTTTTTTGGAAATGACCTAAGGGTAATATAATGTTCTTCTGATGTCTTTTTAGATAGGTATTCCTAATGTTTGTATTTATACACAGTTCGTTGTAGATACTTACCAGTCTTCGCTTTGGCTTTATCAGTGGTCGATTTTGTCCATTCATTTTGTAATACAATCCGCATGCATTGCAGAGATAATGTCCAGTTCCGTCTCTTCGCCATAATGGCGTTGATGTGGCGCCACAATTAACACATTCTCGGCCTTCTGTAAATTGAAAAAAAAAGAAACAAAAAAAAAACAAATTAAATAAATTGAAATGAAAAAGAAAATCAAAAAAAAATTCTTAACTTAGATGCATACATTTTTTTTTTTTTTGAGAATCTATAATAAAATGCATAGTTTTATAATTTTATTATTATTTTATATCAAAGGTTTGAATTAAATAAATATTAAAATAAATATCATATATAGCGATTTTACATAGGTATTAGAATAATATTCTTAAATTTTATTGAAGTATTATTGACTTGAATGAGATGACGAGATGAGCTTTAGTACACTTATAGTCCACATCCTAACTTTACTTTTAAGAAGTGCTGCCACGATGGCAACACTGGCACACCGGAGATATAAGGGTTGCCTTCTGACCATGTTTTAACACGAAATTTCACATAAATTAGCCTATAAATCGGGAACCAGATATCGGTTGATATCGTGGAATGTCTCGTTGGATTAAAAATACTTGAAGCCATAGGAATATGTTCATGTTTTGACCCCTCCCCCACACCTGTACGCAGGGGGAGCAAAATACCCTCTGCGGATAAGTGTTTTTATTTGTCAGAAAATAATGGTTATAAAATGAATATTCATAAAATTTTAAGATGAGCGTCGACTCAAAAAAAACACCTTTTAGCCCCAAATATTTTCATATACTCTTTTCTTATGACAAATAAGACATGTGTGCAAAGTTTTATCACCATACCATTGAAATTTGGTAATGTTATGCTCGTTTCACTGAAAATTTAGTCAACATTTTATAAAAAGGTTATAACTTTTTCTAGGGAAATCAAATTGAAATTATTTTGATTGCGTAAGATTGGGCTTTAAAGATTACCCTAAGGTCATGTGCCATATGCTTAAATTATACCAAGACGAATATATAGTGCTTTGATATACTTCCACCTTCCCCTCATCGAATTTGAAAGCGATTATACAAAAAACTAATACATGGATAAAAATTTACTTCGGTTATGCTGTAGAGTATAAAATTCTACGTCGACGCTCATCTTAAAATTCTTTTCCGCCAAGGGTTTTTTGCTCCCCCCGCGTACAAGGGTAGACGTGGGGTCAAAAAATAAACATATTCTTATGGTTTCAAGTATTCCTAATACATCGAGACATTCCCCGACATCAATCGATGTCTGGTTCTCTATTTATAGGCTTATTAATGTGAAATTTCGTGTTGAAACATGGTCAGAAGGCAACCCTTACATCTCCGGTCTGCCAGTGTTGCCATCGTGGAAACACTTTTCTTAAAAGTAAACATAAGATGTGGACTATTAGTGTAATAAAGCTCATCCCGTCACAATGAAGTGCAAGGTTTGACCTTAAATATGACCTTTACACCCTAACTACTAGTTTTTTTTTTAACACTTTCTAGTGTTTAATGCATTCCCTTGTGAAGTATCAAATGTTTAAATGGTGTTTAAAGACCCTAAGACTGTTATTTATTAAATGTTGGCACAATCTTCTACCGAAGAAGCTGAAAATTTTATCATAAAGCAGTCTAATGAGATGACCTACTGGATGCTGGACAAAGCTTGTTCAGAACTTGCTTTCATTCATTTGGGTTGAGAGGTTGGCAAAATTGAGTGTCAATTTTTTTTTAATGGCTGCTCGAGTGACTCCACGCCAAAGTATTGAAAGGGCACTGGATCTGCACTTTTCATTCGTTTTTGGCAGATGTGCAGAAATAATCAACAATTAGAACGTTGATGATATCAAGTATTCTGTGCACCAAATTGATCATATTCTAACTAAGGTATCATAATTGCGTCGGCTCTGAGAATTTCTTTGATGTAAGAAAAGTTAGAACTTGGCAAGTCAACGAAAAGAAAGTTCGAACCGCTCGGATGAAGCAACTCGACGACGTTGGAGGATGCCTGGAGTTACGGAAACTACAGAGAGCACCGCTGTTGAAATCATCATAAATACAAAAAAAAAAAATTGGGTGGCGCAACGACTCGTGAAGAACCAGGGTCTAGTGACTAGCAAATCACTACCATTCCTGTGTGCGCGTGTCGACAGGAATGTAAGGGAGCTACAATTTTATGCCGAATTTGAACGGCTAGACGAGAAGCACTTATTCATGACAAGTGATACTCTTGGAGGATTTGTCAACTCCTCGGAAGAGGCAGTAGCCCTGAAAAAAACTTTTTAGTTTCTTAGGTGGACGAGGCTGGGAAGTGATCCCAGACCTCCAGCGTGACAGTCGAATGCACTGAAAATTGAAATCCTCGCCTACCATAAATATCAACAATCATATTGCTCAGTAGCAGGACGACCTCAAAGAGGTAGATAACGCACCCGAAGGCTACCAACCTTCCCCCAAAGCATTTATCAAGTTTACAAGCAGAAAGTAGGCTACAAAACTCGGTTACAAAACTCGAAGGTATAATTGTACAAGAAACACAGGGAATAGAAGAGTGTTTCCATGTTTAATAGGCCAAGAATATCAATGAACATCCAGTTCTTCCACTCAGTTCTTCCACCCAGTATAAGGAAATATAAGGTATGATTTCATATAAAAATGCTTAAAAACAACAAAGCCACCTTATATGATGACTTTCCAGCAGACCTCCGGATTCTACGGAAATTGTTGCCAGTTGTATCGAGTGGCATAAGAAGTCATACGGTGCAATTTGGAAATATATAATAGGAAATAGCTTGTTGGAACTATTAAAAACATTCAAAGAAATGCAATCAGTTATCATGTGACTTTTTCATTATCGTTCATAATCAGATGTTTCTCTGGGAAGGCGTTAACATGGAAGGGATCAGAGATCAACCGACTTCTTACCACCACTACCATTAATATCATCATCAATCAGTCCAAAAGTGCCTTAGTTGAGTTTCTCACGGAACTGTGCTGAAAGAATCGCCGAAACTAAATCGTTCATTACTTGAAGATCAGGCCAAGTTAATACTTATCATTCAGAAACCATCAACGCTAAAACTGTTTCGGACTTCAACCGAATCATCGGAAAAGTTCGGGTCGGTGCCATTTGCACGACTTTCTCGAACGTTCGTCTGCCGCATACACTTCTGCTTTTGGACGATACAATTTATTATGTTTTTTTTTTTTTTCTTTAACGTCCTCCAAAACTCTTAAAAAGTTCACATAGAAAACATTGAATTGACAAAACTCTGGACTGTTTGGGCAGTATGTGGAAGTAAACAAACAGAAGATATTATTTTTTTAGTATCAGCAGAAAACTAATCAAGTCATCATTTGATCGCTAATAACTGGCCACCACTTAACAATGTTGGCTGGCGTTGGAGTGGTGTACGCACTTTCTTTCCTTTAAATATCCTTAGTTTAATCGGCCGAGTTCAATCTTCAACGCACGAGCATATTTCGGCCGATGAAGGATTAGGTGTAGGTGAGCCATTAAAACAAAACGTCTGTCTTGACAGCAGAAATTTCAAAATATTAAAAGAGTTTATTTATATATAGGCACATTTACCAATAGCACTTTTAAGGAGAACCAGCGAATAATAAACTATGGAAATAGTTTCTCATTCAGATTGGCGAAACTAATCAGTTAAAAACCCTTTAAACCTAGGACAAGGTGCTCGCTAGGAATGTTGGACAATAAACAAGAAAGAAGAGCTGATAATGGGCTCATTTAAAAAAAAATATCCTTGATGGATATTTGTTCTGTGTGCAAGGCTTATCAGGGCGAAGATATAGCTGCACACTATATGAGTTGAAATCAACTAGATAGGCTCAGTCATATATTGAGCTAATGGACAACTATATTTCAACAGAGAGATTCTAATAACCCCAAAGTCCACAGGTTCGTGGCAACAAGGACAACCGGTTATTTTTCTGTTGAAAAGCCATCGCGGTAACTACTTGGTCGTGATGGTTGGCAGCAGCTTACTCGCAATCATGAAAGATGCCATCTTTCTCACTGGGCTCCCTAGAGTCCGGCGAGGCGCGCCAAAATAAAAAAATAAAAATATGCTAATTATGACAGCCCGAAAGCTGGCCGAACGGCTCGTTACCCCAGTTTGATTCGTAGGATTTTTGACCCGCTTAAAATCCAAATAGTTCGGTACCGAACCGTTGTATCCTTAGGCCAGTAGAAAATCCACGGACTTAATTGGATCCAAGCCGGTTGGTGCATTGAAGTCCAGTTTGAGAATATTTGTTTGTGATATATTTTCTTTCGAAAAAATAACTCTTTTTATTAGAATTTTGTATAACGAACCCGAAACGCTCGTATAGCCCAATAACCATGAAAAACTTATCTAATCAAAGCAACTGTTACAGTACAACATATTTTCTAAATTCTTACAATCCATTGTATTCCTAAGTATTCCATCTTTTTATGTCTATTTGCCATTTTTTTTTTAATTCCACAACACAACAATCATTAAGTGCACTACATCACTGACCACCTGATTTATTAAATTTAATTCAACTTGAGAGGCTTCCGAAATTCTTATGCAACAATAATTTCCTTGACTTCGTAGTTCGTAAGTATGGATATGGATGTACCTATGTATAAACTTCTGGTGTGTGATTGTTTGCTATTGCGCTCGTTTACATATATTAGAACCAAAAGCACAAACATTGCAATTTTTCAGTTATTGTTGTTGTCATTATAAGAAGAAAAAGTCGTAAGATTTTTTTAAAAGCATTTTTAGCTGTATATAGTATTGTAGTAGTAGTAGGTGGTTTTCATTCATTTCCTTTTTATTTTATATAATTTTGTATTTATTTTTTTTTCTTGAAAGTTATTAAAATGAGAGAATGTATCCATCATTTCCGCTTCCATGGTTTTTTCTCTTTTTTTTCATCTAAAGGCCTCTGATATGTTAGTCACCCACCACACACTAAGAATAAGATATACCAAAACAACCACAAGAGTGCGTTGAACAACAGCTATAGAGTAGAAGAGCTCTCTGCTGTTTAACGATTTCAACCAAAACGACTTGGTGTTCCAGCAGCATGACCGAGCGCTAAAGTTAAATGCAAATTAGCATTTAGGGTCATTAGTTTTGATGATACTCGTTCGTTTTTTATTTTTGATACACGGCGAGTACTACCAAACCAACATGTGCTTGGGCATGTTGGGAAGTGGCATTAGATGTGTGAAAGGTTTTTTATTTTGTTCTTAAAGTTTAAATAACTTAAAATGATAATTTAATTCATTTTCTTCTTCGTATATATCAATTTAATTCAATTTAAGGATGACTTTTTGGATTAGTTACGGTGCAGTTAATTAAGCGCTTCATTTTTTTTTTATTTGGTTGAATTCATCAGCCAATGATTTATCATAGAAGCTAAACATTTTACGTATCAGCTTGGATAATTAAAAAGTTCAGGAAACTCTTAAGAATTTCCATCTCAGTTTCAAAAATGTTAACCGGTGATATAAGAGAATATTAAAAGGAGAAGCATATGGTTGAATCATGAACTGGCTCTACAGGTTTAGTTAAAATCTTAAGAGTCATTTATGAGAAATTTTGAGAAAAAAAAAAAAACAAAATTGTTGTACGGCAGCTACTCGTTCTGAATCTGAATGATCTAGAACCAAAATTCGAATTTCTCTAATAGGAATTCATATAAAAATGGTCTGTTCTAAATTTAAATCAAATCCGTTCACGGATTTAAACTCAAGTTCGATGTAAAGTGGACACCCAGATGCATTGAGTCACAGACGCATAGACGCAGGAACTCACAAAAGTGACGGACGTCTTGATGAAGACAACTTTTTAATACTTCTTCGTCATCGTTATTTACGTTATGATTAAAATATCTATTTTTTTTTGAAACGTAACTAAAATAATTGCCATTAAGGACAATTGAGCATTGTGTGTTTTCACCTCCCCAGCACCCCCCCTCCCCAACTCCCTATTTAATCCTCCATTTTTTAAAAAAATTGTTTTATGCGGTTGAAATTTTCAACAATAAATTTTAGAGGTTCAACCTTGTGTAGAAAAGCTAAAATAAATATGGGGTATTTGGTTAGCTCTACTCTAAGGTGTTCATCCCATTTACCCCTTCCAAAATTATTTCTATAACTACTTGGGTTAAAAGAAAAAATTGTGAAATTGAAAAATGTTCAGTTCACAATTTTGAAATTTGTCTCCCTAAATTTAGACTATTTGTGGTGTTTGAAGCCAAAAGTAGTAGATTTGTGGGGAGAGGGGTCGACTTCCCGAAAATAAATTTTGTTTTCATTTATGACATTACCTGACCAAATAATTAAAGGAATAAAGTTAAAATACAAAAATGTAATTCTGTTGAAAAAAAAGTATAATATTGATACCCCTCTCTTTCAGGTCCCGTTTACAACTTCTAAAATTATTTCGATGCCTATAAGTAACAGAGAAAAAGTTCGTAGATAAAATGTTCAGATTACAATTTTAAACAATTCATGTGTGATATTCAACTTTTTGTTGTAGTTTGCAGAACCAGAAAATATAGACGGCAGGGGGGGGTATTTTAATATACTAGTCTACCCCCCCTCCCCCCTAAAGTGTATATCCTGTTTTCCAGTTCGAAAATTAATTCGAATCCTTCGGACCAAAGACAAAAAGTGTGTGTTTAAATATTTCATGTGAATATTTCAAGTTGCATTCCCCCCCATTTAAACAATTCAACCGCAAAACTCGCGCTTTTAGGATTGCTCATCAGTTTACCCTTGAGCGCAACTTCGGGCGCACCGTATAGTAGGTATAGAGATTCTTTCTTTAGTCGCACAGCAAGAATGTGGAATGCTTTGCCTGGCCCTATTTTTCCCCCCATTTTGATATTCAGAACTTCAAAACCAATGTGCATCGGTATCTTCTTTTAAATCCTTCCCTATTTCGTTAACGCTCGCACTGTGATTGTTCATATTAAGGGTAGCAAAAACCCCTTTAGTGCCCTCTCAAAAAAAATGTCTTAGGTATTTCCAACTCTATATTTGTTCGTTTAAGTCAAAAAGGTAGAGAGAAAAGGGGGGGGGGTTGCAAAACAATTGTTTAATTTTTAACTAACAAAACAATTATTAGAGACAAACACTTAAGATAATTTGTTGTTATTTCCCGGAAAATAATTTTATTTTTTTGGTACCCCTCCTTTATCCTTTTCTACCCCCTTCCAGCCATTCTGAAATAATTTCGTTTTCTATAAGTTGAAGTGAAAAGTGAAAGCCAGGAAATTTTCAAATGAAAATTTTAAAACATTTTTATCCTATTCGACTCTCTACCGAGAGATGCCAAAATGATAAAAGGCAACAAAGTTTTCAAAAATAAAAAAAAATAAATTCTTATTTAAAAATCAATGACAGTTCAATTGTCTAAGAGCCGGCAACATATTTTTCGACCTCATCGGTACATGGATGAAACTTTGGTCACAGAAAGGTTGGGGCCTTCAAGCACAAACATTACACTTTTACACTCCGGGTCAGAGCAGAGGCTTAGGTCTCATATTTTTGAAACATTAAAAATAAGGGCCTAATTGATCGAACCGGAGTGGCAGACTGTTTTTTTTGTATTAAGTGGCTATTAATCTCTTAGTACTCAAATTTTTATAATTGTGGCGCAACTACATCCGTTGCTAGTTTTTGATGTATTCAGAAAACTAGCGACCGATTAACTTACATACCTCACTTCGTAAAAGGTTGAAATTTTGGTCACAGAAAGATTTGTGACCATCAAATACAAAAACAACAGTGTGCCACTCTAGTTCGATCGATTAGGTCCATATTTTTAATGTTTTAAAAATATGAGCCCTAAGCCTCTGACCCGGAGTGTAGGAGTGACATTTTTGTGTTTGACTGCCCTAAATCTTTTTATGACCAGAGTTTCATCCATGTACCGATGAGGTCGAAAAATATGTTGCCAGCTCTCCGGCTAAAAGGGATGCTGGCGTGACCCTTGTTTGTATGACGGGAGCGCAGTGATTGGAAGATTTTACTCGTGGCGTTTGAAATTGATTACTTACAACATTTAAATTTTATTAAATTTATAAACTTATTGAATTCTAGGCAAAGAAAAATTTATTTTTGAGAACTTCACTGTCACCTATAAACTACAATGAGGCGGACCTAACATTTTACAAAACTTTAAAAATAGTATTTACGTACAAAATTACGTCTTTGAAACTGAAATAAATGGATTTAAAAAATATTGGGGGAAATTTGTGGGGGGGGGGTGGCAGTTCAACGATAGGGAGAGGTGTACACCAACATTTTTGTGAAAGCTTTGGAATGACCATTTCATTAAGTCACAAAGTTTGTCGTGTTTTTCTCCTCAGCTCTCCCTTCGCCCCACCAACCCCCAACATCACGGCCTGAATTTTTCAGAAAAAAGAGAGAACGAGGAGGAGGGGGATTTATGTATATCTTAAAATAAATCAAGGTTAATTATTAAGTTGTCGTTATTTTAGTATACTAGTAGAGAAAAAGTCTGAAATATTCCAATCGAAATTATCAAAATGAAAAAAATGGTTTTCGTTTAATTGAAAGGACATCACTCTCAAGTTTTAAACAACAAAAGAGGCCAGCTAAAAAATTAACTTTGAAGAACTCTGTGTCAGTAAAAAAAAATTCTGTTGGTAGGTATTCAATTTCTCACCTTTACCTGACAAAAAGTCAACATAAAAAAACAAATACTCGTACATAACTAAAAATATTCTCTCTCCGACGAAATATTTTGACATATCCTTTTTGTCACAACCATTAATAACTCGCGATGAGTTTTAGCTTTCTGCTGATGCCTCGGATATGGGCTCTTAAGGCGGATAAGCTTCATATGCCATATATATTTCTTCAACAAAAAAAAACTGTCACAGAACGGTTGGATTTTTTTTATTGATCTGTCCACAAGGACATGCATGCAACAGCAGCTTTATATTTAGTAGTTCTTATTTTTTTTTTAAGTTTTGTTCATTATGGATGGCTTCCGTCCATGGTGTCTTCCCTGACCAAACGTCATTAAACATTTTCTGTTTTCATTTTTTTTTTTATTAATTTTATTTTTTTGTCATTTTTGTCTGTCTGTCTGTTTGTTTAGTTTGTTAGTGTGCCCGTTTTTACTGTGCTATGGTGTTATGACACAATTCAGACACGATGTCCTTTATTTAAGTCGAACCCCTACCGCGTGAGTTTTTTCTTCCTCATTCGTTTTTAGTGATTTCAATTTCGTGGAAATTCCAACCTGAGCGAGCATTCTATTTTTTATTATTATTATTTTTTTTTTGTTAACCTGGTTCTGAATGTCAGTTTTGGTCATATACACATATGTAGGTATGTGTATGAACATTTATATGGATATAGTATGTGAAGAACCCAAAGACTATGACGACGACAAATAAATCTTAAATACGTGCGACAACGATGTAGTGTACAGATAAAACAACAAACCAACCACCAGGAATTTTAAGGATTGTCATAAACAGCTCGTATAGAGGTCTTAAATTTATGTAGTAGTTCGTTACTGTGGCTACAGTAGGTTGAAGTAGAAATAGAATAATGATAGTTATTATTTTTACTAATTATTCACCGACTTAATAATTGAGTATCAAGTTAGTTCCTCATTTTTATGTATATTAAAAAAAAAAACAGTTACTCAGTGGAATGTCAAACGATTTCAATTACAAGTTGTTTAATCGCGCGCACATCACATTCTTATCGTGTGGTGTTTAGTTGGTCATGTGTATGGGGTGTGGGTTTTTGCTGTTTTTTTTTATATATATATAAGTAGTGTTTTGCATAATGTATGGTTTGTTTTTCATTATTGTTTTTTTTAACAACTAATTAGCCGATGCTGAGTCGATTTCTCGCTAGTCGCATATTAATGTCTGTCGCCAGCATAAACGCCACCAATTAAATAATTTTATTTAAAAATAAAAAGGGATACAACGAGAACACAATAAAAAAAAAAAGAACAAACAAACTCACACCATCGTTAGCACATTTTGTGGTCTTGTCTTGGCATTTTTAAAAAAACCATAATTCTCGATATTTTATGTTTTATTGCTTTCGGTTCGGTAGCAGTTAAATAAATTAAATTTTTATTAATTTACAAGTCAAATAAAAACAAGATAAGACAGAACAACTCAAAGAGTATAGGTATATATGAAGATTAGAGGATCGGGATCAACGGATATAAGAACACGCAATGGAGCAGATGCGGCTATGGAAGAGAGCTGGGTTGCCAACTAAGACATTTTTTTTTTTAAATCAATCAAATTAATCAGACCTCAAACACCTCGAGACTTTTCGGCGATGTATGCTTTAGGAGAAGTTAGCTACCCTCGAAAAATGTATTTCAAAATAGAATTTTTTCATATTTGTGACATTCAAAATGAAACGAAATGAGAATTGTTTGATACCAGCGTAATAAAACTTATAACTTGAGGTACCAGCATATTTTTTAGCCAAAAAAGTTTCCTTCTGATCCATTCCTTCAAAGAAAATCGATTTTCCAATATTTCATCAAGACAACTAAACACAAACAAAATTTGTTTAAAATAGTAACCTGTGGAATTTGTGTTAGAGATTAAGACTGCCACACCTCTCTGAAGTTCTGGGAACTTATAAATATCTTGGCACAACAGAGCTCGTAGAGAATCACCAGGACCTAGTGACTTACAATTCTCAACCATTCATGTGTGCGCGTGTTGACAGGGATGGAGGGGACCGATGATTTTTATGCCAAATCCGAACACCAGACGAGAAGCACTTTTTCGTGAGAAATGATTCTCTTGGAAGATTTTTCAATTCCTCGCAAGAGACAGTAGCCCTGAAAAAATGCTTTTTTTAATTTTTTAGGTGGCCGAGGTTGAGAATTGAACCCAAACCTCCAGTGCGACAGTGCAACGCACTAACCATTACGCTACGGTCTACTATGGTCTGTGAGCTCATTAAAAGAAAAAAAGGTGAAAGCATTAGTCTGTTCTTCAAGAAAAACTGCCAAATCCTCTTAAAAAAAACTGCTTGGTTTCATAAAAAGGTGATGCTCACATCAGACGTTCGGATTCGGCAGACAATTTTGGGTCCATCCGAACGAAGCATGTTCATAGGATTGGCTACGATTGCAGTACACTATAAATTACTCGTTTTTCTAACAACCAGGCATCCCAATAATTAATTTTTAAATTTAACCAATAAAATCAAGTTTGGATATCAGCTCTTTCGTTTAATTTTCTAGTTTCAGAAAAAAATGCCTATGTTCGATGAAAAATACTTTATACAAAATTCACTGCTACTACTCTGTTCTGTAAAATGCCATATACGGTATGCAATAAAAATATCACCATCTTAACCAATACTTAGGCCCGAGTTGTCCACGAGTTGTTGGGCCTAAAAAATTAAAAATATTTGTATGCAAAATTATATTTTCCACGGTTTAAATACTTTTTCATGCATGAGATTTTTAAATCCTGTAGCTGAAGAGCATAGGACCAGGTGCAGAGTGCTGGAGTCTCATCAAAATAAGTTGCACATACATTTCTCAAAAATACATACCCCTTAGACTCAGTTTATCAACCTGAGAAAGTGGAAGTTAAATGGGAGACTTACATATGCACAAGTTCTACTTTTTCAGTTTAGTAAGCCTTATCCTTCCATATTAACCCCTTACGTTCCACTAGCTCCCACTGTGAATCCGGGCCTTAGTCTTTTAAACTCACATATATTCCCCTTACGATCCACTAACTCCCACTGGTGAATATGGGCCTCAATCTCAAAAAGTAAAATAAATTTAAAAGTTAAATAATTCTTTGGTTAAAACTATTTTTCTTATCCAAGAAAAGAATCAGTTGGCAACCTTGGAAAGAGGTCTTTACTTCGAGGAATTCCGGTATATAATAATAAACGAAGATGACCACTGGCTATTCAGTGTAGTTTTCGTTGTTTTTTTTAACTGGAATCGCTTGGAGCTTCTACTGATATATTTTTCATTCTGTAAAGATACAGATGCTGCTGCTGATGATGCCTGTGCTTATGGGTTCATATATTATATGTATATAGACAAGAACCATGCTGCACCGTGCGAGAGACAACACTGTGACAACACGACACGCGGACGACATATAAATTTGAAATCTTGTTGAAATGTCTCATGGAACCCGGCGTGGCGGTGGCTGGCGGCCGGCGGTCGCAGTTAATGGCATGGCCGTGGAAAATGATTTGCCTTCTGGCCAACGAACGTCTGATGGTTTTCCTTATAAACCCTGACCCAGACACAAACTTAATATCGTCTTCAACTTGATTATCGTCGTTAAGCTCACACACAACAACAATAACACACAAAAACGAAAAAAAAATCACAAGTATAAAACGGTAGATTTCAAAATTTTGATTTTTCCTTTTAATTTCATTTTTATTGTCTCTTGTTTGTTTTTTGTGTGTTATTGTTGTTTTTGTTTTATTATATATTTTTTTTTAAAGACTATAAGTGGATGCTGTTTTTTTCCTCAACCTAGTAAAGGGAAGCCATCCAGCTATAAGGAATTGAATTTTTTAGTTGGTTTACCTGTTGGTTAAGAGGTGACCGCTAATAAATCAGTAAGTTAATGATGTTGCCTTTAAACAAAAACAAAAAATAAAATAATAAGAATTGCTATTGTGTGTGACCTTTTCTACTGTCTCCTCCTTATTTTTTTTTTTACGGCTTTTTGTTCACAGAAAATGAGAGACTGTTATATTGTGGGCAGTGTATCATAGTTGACATTATTTTTTTTTGTTTTACAATTATTACGAAATATATAACTGTATAATTGGAAATAAGAGACCATCAGCAGGAATGAGTGGAAAAAAAGAGAGATATTTTCAAGGAAAACAACAAAAAAGATCTTTCGGACAGGGATATACCATCAGAGAGAGGCTGATAAGATTTATGTGTGTAACAGAGGAGAAGATGACACGGCTACAGGTAGATATGTAGAAGGTTACAGTGAGTAATTATTATTACCTCTAACCTCTTATATTGCCTAGAATATGTGTGTGTTTTTTTTTTCTACATTTTTAATGTTTTGGGAAAGTGTAAATATTATGTCCTTTTGCACGTGTTTTAAGACATTTTATAGAAAGAAGGTCTTCAAGGGAGGATTTGATTTCCAATTAAAATAGTTATGTCAGAACGCAATTAAATTATGGACATTTTTTAATGATTTTTGGATTTTAAGAATTTTGACTGGTATCTACCTATAAATATTTGTCGTTAAAATTAAAACTTTTTTTATAAGAAAAATTGATCAAGAGAAGTCAGGGTTACCATTGAGCAATATACCAATACTAATACATTCAACAGTGTTTAATTAAGGTAATTGATAGTTTACTTCCTTTTAATTTTAAAACGTAGAAGGTGTATTTAGAAAAAAAAAAAATAAATGTCTCTTACTTGAAATTTTACTCAGTTGTAAGGATTTGGGTTTTTCTGAAAAATATAAGCTTGCTCTAGAGATTAAAAATAGTGGTGTCGCTTCGAAAAATAATTGAAGGTTTTAATCTAATCTAACCTAAGAACATCAAAAAAAAATGGTTATTGTCATGAATTCCGTGAATCGTCAATTTGCGCGTCAGTGCATTTGAAGTAAATTGTATTTGGAGCTAGAACCTTAATGGGTGGACCAACTATTATTTTTTTTAACTACATACATGGAATTTTTTTTATTTTTTTGAAGGGAAATTCAAATTTCTAAATGTATTCCAATATTTTTTACCTTTCGTAACTACATCAATACATTTGGCTACAGAAGCAGAATAGATCACCTACTTGTTGTGTCAGTATGGACCGTCTATACAGAATTAACAAAGAGCTTACAGTTGTCAACAGCTCCAAACAACACCTGGTAAAAGACCCAGCAGAGATCTGCTAGTTTCGGATGAGGACCAGCTCAAAAGGTGGAAGGAGCACTTTTCTGCGGCTTTAAACTGCGTTTTCGCCAGTGAAAAGAACTCATCGCCACATGAGCCGCCTGAAGAAACAAATTTCCAATTACGCACTGTATCCCTCAGTAGAGAAGAAATCCCTACCGCAATCAAAGCACTGAAGAACAGCAAAGTAGTTGTATTTGACGGTATTCCCACAGAGCTCTTATGAGTAGCGCCAACAACACTCCTGCACCCACTAATTGGGAGAGTTCTCTTTAAGATTGGAAAAAAGGAATGATTGTCAAGCTCCCAAAGAAATAAGGGACAGTGCGAAAACTGGAGAGAAAATTGAGTTCTGTCTGCAGTAGCTAGGACCGTTTTGAAGACACACTCGAAACTGAACAAGTAAGTTTCCAAACTAGATCTATCTGTGAGGACCACATTAAAACCTTGCGAATCATCATAGAACAGTGCGTTAAATATTGATTACCACTTCGCCTGCCGTTCGTCGACTTCGAAAAGGATTTCAACTGTGTCAATAGAGAATTTATCTGGCTTGCTTTGCACAGAAGGGACATTCTAGCTAAATTGATTGCTATTATAAAGGAAACATAATTATGATGGATCCATAGAGGGGGGGTTGTAAGGAGAGTTTTCAATACAAAGTGGGGTCAGGAAAACGGCTGTATTCTGTTACCAATATTGTTCTTGTTGGTGATAAATGATATTCGTACGCAGTTGTTTCGACTGAAAATAGAGGATTTTATTGGACTCTGCAATCCAATTTCTTGTACGGGGACGACGCATCCTTACTCTCATGGATCTCCATCAAATGACAACAAGAGTGGAGAGGGAAGCTGACGACGTTGGGCTAAAGATCAATACGGTAAACACAAAAAAGATCTGCCTTGGAACTTACCCATCTATCCAAGTAGATATTTCTGAACAACCAGTAGAGATAGTAGAGAATTTTCAATATCTAAGGAGTAAGTATTGTCTCTCCTGGTTGCGGAACTGAACTGAATGTAAAAGCTGGATCGGCAAAGCAAAGATTGTCTTCGAAATGCTGTCCAAAATATGGAGAATTAATTCAGTTAGCTTCAAGACCAAGCTGCGACTATTCCACTCCTAAGTTGAATGCGTACTTCTTTACGGGTGCAACACTTGGAAAGTCAAACTCGCTGTCACAAAAAAGCTGCAAGAGTTCGTGAATGTCTGCTAAAAATCTTGAGTATGTTCTGGCCCAACCATTTCTCTCATGATGAACTTCACGAGAGGCAGTGAATTGGACATAAGAAATGGACCATCTACTGGTTTCTTTGTAAATCGTAGGTTATTTTGACACTGACAGCTGTTTTCTGTTCGAAATCTTGACAGAAAGTCAGTATCATACCTCCGAGAAACGAAATGAGTCGCTTTATGCTTGAACAACGTTGGGAAATATTGATAACTTATTTCCAAAGTGAGTGTTGTGTCGCACAAACAGTGCGTTTTATGAAAAGAAGTTTTGGAAGAAATGAAGGTACCACCGTGTGCCTGCATTGTTAACAAAATTGCCACATCTGGGGATCAGAAAACCCGCACTTGAGTGATGAGAAGCCAATGCATCCACTGAGTGACAGTTTGGTGCAGATTGTGGAGTGGTTGCATCATTGGGCGTTACAGAGTCATGTTAACCGACATTTTCTTTTTACTGAAATTAGAGACATGATTTTGGACGACCTCTGGTTCACGTAGGATGGTGGGACATTCTACACAGCCCCTGCCACAATCGATCTTTTGCGCACAAAATTCCCAAATCGTGTTACCAGCCATCTTGGCGATGTCAATTGGCAGCCTCCGAGCTTTGATTTGACCCCTTTGGTCGTTTTTTGTGGGGAACCGTGGAGGACTGATGTTATGCCAACAATCTGGAAACGATTAAGGCTAATATCATCCAAGCAATCCGTGATCTACCATCAATAAGGTCTTGGAAAATTGGAGTGACAGGATGCGCCACTGCGAAGCTAGCCGAGGTAGCCACTTGAACTACTTTGTGTTCCATAATTAATAGGAATGTTTGATATAACTAATAAAGCCGTAACACATGGACAAAATCTAATTTTGTACATTTTAATGCAGTTTTAAAAAGAAATTTGTATTTGGCCCACGCTGTATTTATACCTTAACATTATAGGCTGTTTAAAATCTGCTTCAATGAAAAATGTATTTAGAATGAAACTTTACTGCTAATCTCATGAATGACCTTATTGGAATGATCCAAAAAACTATACCACAGAGCCTGTTTTCTAAAATAAAGCAAATCAGCTACCATTCATTCCCATCTATTTTTTTAATTTTTATCGTGTATCCGATATTTTTTTTACCTTATAACTACCAAATAAATTCTAATGGGTTATTTGTTAATTTAACAAATTTTAAGAAAAATGAAGTTCGGACATCAGCTCTTTCATTTAATATGCTATTTTTCGTTTTCTTATTGGAATCATTTATATTTTTTAAAAGATGTATGTAGGTACTTTATAAAATGTATGGAATAATTTTCTAAGAATTTCCCTCCCAATTAATTCAAAGATGTCGACGATATTATTTGTTCGATTTTTTTCTTTAACTATGTTTCGTATTTTGGTTCACTCGCTTTGCGAATGTGATAATTTTAGTTTTTTTTTTTCAATTTTGTGATATATAGACTTCACAAAAATGTATGTGAAATAAAAGCAAGAGATCAAGTGCATGCACACACCACAATTAATTATTATTAATATTTTTTTTATCAATCATTTGATATCAGAAGCCGAAATCAACACAAAAGCTTAGCATAAAATTTTGTGTGCGTGAGCAAGACAAAGACACATGATGTGAGTAAATTTAAACGAAAAAAAAAAAACATCACAAACTTAAACAATAGAAATAATTTAACAAACAAAAAAAAAAAAAAAGAATACGAAACAATAAAAATAAATTCAAACACTAAAATAAAATTAAACCATAAATATAAATCAACATAAAATTGATTTTTTTTTGTGTAAGAAAAATAACAAATAAAATGCAAGGAATGTTAAATATCTGCACCTCGATGATGGTTTTTGAATTGTATGCTGTGTGTGCACCTGACTATATGAAAGCAGAAAACAGGCGCGGTGTAGGTATGTTGGTATAAAGACACGATATACCAACACGTATCATAACTCCAAACAAACGGATTGTGTGTGTGTTTCGTTCGAGCGAGTCAGAGAAGGCTTGAGGCAGCCAAGAGAGATGCGCCTAAATACAATGAAAATAACCATAAAGGTTAACTGCATCGATTGGACACATGTTCTTTCGAGTCGAGTATCTTGTGGGTACACAAGAGGATGACACAAGAGATATACACCACATCAAATACACAACAACAAAAAAACAACAACAAAACACACGAAAATAAGTACACAAACTGCGAGTCACAAGCAAAAGACCTTGTAAAATTTTGCTGGCTAAATGATTGTGAGGAGAGAAGACTCGCCCCAGCCAGCACCAGCACTATATGGAGTCAGAGAATCCAAAGGAAAAAGGAGTCGTAAAGAAGGATTCTCAAGAAGCAAAAAAAAAACAGGAAAGAAACTAAAACACAGAGAACCTCATCGTCGTCGTTGTTGTCGTAAAGACAAAAAGGCGCTGTCACCTGAAAATATATGTCCCAGCAAGCGTCAGTAAATTTTCTCATCCTGGTTTTGCTCACTAATTTTTTTTTTCTGTTAATTTTTTGTTCAAATTCCCTTTTACTGTGAAGATGATGGTGCTTCTGTGTGTGCTGTACCAGAATCATTCTGTTCATTATTACGGTTATCGTTTGTTATTTTTGAGATTTAAATAAAAAAAAAAATAAACGAGGCGAAATAATATGCGGGTGGTTTGGATTTTGTTAGGAGGATAAGAATTATGCCAAAGCTTCCTATATGCGAGAAAAGGGTCGATCGAAAGAAGAGCTGGTGATGGAAGAATTTTGTTGTTTTTTTGCGTGCATTAGATGGGTGGGTGAATTTTTGTTTTTTGTTAAAAGAATCTTGTGCAGATAGGTCCATTCAATCCTTAACAAAAAAAATGTGTAGGTATATAAAAACTTAAGAAATTTAAGTGAAGTGAAAAGGGCGGTTTTCATGCGCTTGCATATTTTTCTCATGCTAATTCTCACGTGATTCAATCATTTAATGTACCCGTATGGGAAAATGTTGCAAAAATTATTTTTCAATCAAGAAGTTATACCTGAATTTAGGTGCGTGACTTTTTCAGGAATCAGAGAATCGTGCTTAAGGGTGCCAAGAAATATTTTATTGCAATCATGTGAAATTCGGAACACATTTTAACTCGTTGATTTAGTCAAGGATTGTTAGACCCATCAACCATTTCTTGTATTTTTTTTTTCAGAGGAAACAATTGAAAATAATGCCGATTTTACTCCTGGTGTAATTTTTAAAAGGATTTAAAACTTTTATTTCCCTTCTTTTTTCTTTAAATAAAGGGTGTTCTTCGAAAAGGACGTCAACTTAGCATGCGAATTTTGCCAAAAGCTTAGATAAATGAGTCGAGAGTGGACAGATGCTAAAAACGAATTATTTGCTAATAAATTACTAATAAATTAATAATTATTATTTCTCTTGCGAAATAAAGGGTGTTTTATTAGCTTGACGTCACCTTAGAGGCCCAACTTTTTTAAAAATGTAGATAAACGACCTGAGAGTAGAAAGATGTTTAAAACGAATTTATTGCTAATTTATTTATACGCAAAAAAGTTGCTTATTTTGTTGTTTTTGTAAAATAGAGGGTGTCTTTTCAATTTGACGTCAACTTAGAAGGTCGATTTTCTCAAAAATCATGTAGTAAAAAAATATTTGTATTCGTTGAGCAGCGTCCACACTATATTGATTTGTGTTTATCAACAGTGCTTATCAACAATTTTGAGTAAATGTGGACGTGTAGATAAAAAGAGTTGATGAATTTTTGTTGACCCGAAAGCCCGATTCAATGTTTTGTCGACTAAACAATAATTTTTAAGTTTGGACGTGTTCATCAACACAGCAGTCACTTTTTTTGTGGTTGCGGTATCTGCGACACTGTTTGGTGTTTTGATCTCTTTAATTAATTATAAATATCTACTATTTTGTTTGTTGTGATTAAAATGATCTGGTCAGATGATAAAACTTTGCTTTTTATACCAATATATGAAGAACGCCAGATGATGTGGAACCAAACCATGCCTGGTTATAAAAATAAAAACTCCAGGCATGATTTAATAGTGAAACTGTCGGAAGCCTTTCATTTGGACAAGGCGGAAGCAGAACAAAAATTAAGAAGCCTCTAATCCCAGTTTGTTCGGGAGAGGAAAAAAGAAAAGGACAAGGGACGAAGTGTAAACGAGCATTTGGTTTGCTTACCACAGTATGCTGTTCCGGGCGGAGAAAAAGAAACACTAATGACAATTGACACATGACATGACATAATGCACTTCAACACGTACACACTAACTGGCAATGTGTGGACAGGTTAAAATGTTGAACATGTTGATCGACAATGCAAATAAACAATGTTGATCGGCTTAAAGCAGCGTCCACATTATGTTGATTTGTGTATATCGACAGAGCTGATCAACAATGTTGAGTTAATGTGGACGTGTAAATAAACAGAGTCTATCAACTTTGACTTGACCCGAACGTAACCCGACTCAAACGGATAGAAATCAACAAGGTTGATGAACACAGCTGTCATTTGTATTGCGCATATGCGCTGTTTTTGGCCTGTGTAGGTATTCTCTTTTTTTTTATTTGTGTAATAAGGAACTGTTTTGTTTTCGTTTATTGCCCTATTTTTATTGTTATTTAAAAAGAAATGGACGTAGAAAATTAAGTAGGTACCTACGTAAATGAGTGTTTGCATTGACGCAAGACAGTATACACTTAAACACGTACTCACTAGCATGTTTATCGACAATTTAAATGAACAATGTTGGTCGGCATAATGTGGACGCTGCTTTAGCGAAATAAAGGGTGTCCTCCGAAATTGACATGAACTTCAACTTTCGAAAATGTCAACTTTGTCAAAAATGTAGATAAAAGACCCAAGAGTTGATTTATTTTTAAATGCTTATTATTGACGCAAAAAAAGTTTTAAATTTTTGTTTCATGGGTGGGGGTTTTTCTAACTTGATTTCAGCGTACTAGTTTAACTTTGTCAAAAATGTTAATGTTGACCTGAGAGTTGACAGATATTTACAACTTGATAATTTCTTATTTTGTATGCAAAAAAGAGATTGATTTTTTGGGCTTGAGAAATAAAGGGTGTCCTGCTAGTTCGAAGTCAACTTAAAAGAACTTTATCAAAAATGTTATAAAATAAATAAATTGGTCGCCGCAACGGCTCGTGAAGAACCAAGGCCTAGTGACTAAAAACTCACAACCGTTCCTGTGTGCGCGTGTAGACTGGAATGCAATGGACCTACAATTTTATGCCGCTAGACCAGAAGCATTTATTCATGACAAGTGATACTCTTGGAGGATTTGTCAATCCCTCGCAAGAGGCAGTAGCCCTGAATTTTTTTATTTTTTATTTTTGAGGTGGACGAAGCAGGGAAGACATCCAGCGTGACAGTCCAACGCACTAATCATAACGCTACGGGCTACTACTGTCAAAAATGTTGATAAACTTAAAACTTATTATTTTCTTATTAGTAACGTAGAAAAATTATTAATTTTTTCACATACAAAAGCAAGGGTGTCCTACTAATTTGGTATCAACATGGCAGGCAAATTTCTTAAAAATTTAGATTGGTGGTTGTTTCAAACGTTTCTTTTCAACTCATTATTGGTTTCTCAAAAAATATATTGTTCTTTCGTTTTTCGAAATAAAAGGTGTCAAGAATTTAGCAACTCAAATTTTTCAAAAATGTAGACGAACGAGTGAGTTGAAAGGGAGGATTCCTTTTTAAAACTAATAAATTGAAATTTATTTACGCAAAAAATTCGTTGAGAAATAATGGGTGTTTTTTTTTAACTTGACGTAAATAAAGCAGGTGCACTTTGTTAAAAATATAAAAAAAAAAAACGTCTAGAGATTGGACAGATATTTAAAACTTATTAATTGCTACTAAGTTGCTGACAAAATTATTAAATTTGTTTCGCTTGTGAAATTAAGGGTGTTTTTCTAACTTAGTTTAAACATAAAAGGCCAATTTTGTTTTAAAGTATATAAGCGAACTGAGAGTTGGCAGTACCATAATTGATAATTTTGTACGCAAAAAACAAAATGATTATGTTTTTTGGGTTTGTGAAATAAAGGGTGTCCTATTAATTTGGCTTTCTAAGAACAAGTAAATAAACGATCCATGAGTGTTAAGACGTTTAAAACTAATTAGTTGGCAAAGAATTACATAAGATTTTTAATTCTATTTGGCAAATCAAAGGGTGTCCTCCGAACTTGGCACCAACGCTAGTTAGTTAAGAAAAAAACTAATTGCATTTCTTTGTTTGCTAATTAAAGGGTGTCTTCCAGTTTGACGACAACCTAGCAGGTCAACTTTGTCAACACTAAGCTAAACGATCCTTGAGTGGAAATATCCTTGCTCCTAAGTTACGGAGGAATTTTTTTAATTTTTTTCTCACTTGTGAAATAAAGGGTGTTTTTTCTAATTTGATTTCAATAAGAAAGGTTAACTTTGTGTTCATATATTTAAAGCTAATTAGTTATGCAAACTTTTATTTTCTTATGCAAAATAAAGGGTCAAAAAGCCAATTTTGTTTTAAATTAACATAAACGATCCATGAGTGGAGCCATGTTTAAAATTAATAAATTGCTTCTTAGTTACGCAAAAATGTCATTAATTTAATTTCTAATTTCTGAGTTTAAAGGGTTTCTAAAATGTTAACAAATTACTGCACAAATGTTCTTTCAATGTAGCTCTATTCTTATTTTGTGAAGGACATTTTTTCTTTTAAATTATCGTTTTTCCTCATAAAATTAATGAAATGATTTTTAAAAAAAAATTAAATAGTGAAAATATATTTATGAAAATAAAACAAAACAATATGGAAAAATGTAACAAACAACAAAACATTAAAAAATTTAACTTAAAAAAAAACATACATATTTTTTTTAAATAATTCACCCACACCATATGTTTTTAGTCTTACCGGCACTTGTGCGTGGCTTCGTCCTTTGTGGTTTCACATCTTGATGATGGCTGCTCATACCCGCTTGCCTGGCTGCAGTTTGAAACATTCCAGCCGTTGCTGCTTGATGGTGAGAGTGGTGATGATGGTGATGGTGATATGCTGCAGCATAACTAGGTTCATAACCAACACTGCCTCCACCTACAACACCGCCACCTACCCCGTATGCAGCGTGTGATGGTGTACTATCAAATATACTGCTTGCACCACCATTTAATGCTGAATTATTATTACTTGTTGAATGATTATTATTATTATTATTGGTATTATTATTATTGCTAGACCCATGCGTATTATGATTATTGCTGGTGGTATTATTATTGTTGTTGTTGTTGTTGCTATTGCTATTACTGTTACCCGCAATCGTACCTTCGCGTTGTTTAGGCGCAGGAACTTGATTTGATACTCCACCGATGCCGCCGACACCGACACCACCGCCTCCTCCAATGCCACCATTACCGTTTGGTATCGTCGGTTTTATATCCAATGCGCAACTTGTATCGTTAAGTGAGGTAGTTGATGCTTGTGCTTGATGCATGAATGCGTTCACAGCAGCCTAAATTTTTTTGTTTTGTGAGAGAAATAAAAATAGAAATAAATATTATAAGAAATATTTTAACGATGTGTCTAAGAATCAATCTATGTTCAAAGTGAATTTTGCCAGGAGAAGGACTTTGCAATTATCTGTGTATACATACAAAACCTTTATACTAGCGCCTTTTCGAGTTCATAAAAAAATTCAGTGCCTTATTTGTCTTTATTCTACAAGATGACTGAAACTCAGATCCATAGTGTCTTTTTTTAAATATTAAGATCGAAGAGCCAACGAGTATTCAAAAAATATATTATAATAGATTTTCCATTTTCTACAAGTAAACCTTTAAAATTGAAAAAAAAGAAGAAAAAAACACCATTTATGACCAAAACATTTTCCTATTTGTTTTTTGTAATTGTATCTTATTTTTCTCTTAATGACTGAATGCCTGTACCTGTAGTAGTGGGCTAGAGTGTTAAAATATGTCTCTGGAGGTTTGGGGTTTGAATCCAGTCTCTTCGACCAATTTAAGCTTAGGGGTCAGTTATAGCTATCATTGAAAACCATCATTGAAAATATTAATTGTCAATATTGAGAGATTTTGAAGAAAAAATAAATGATTATTTTGATGCAAAAGTAAAGTTAATTTACTTAATAATTACTTATAGGTAAAACAAAACTCAATTTGGCACAACTTTTCTCATAAAATTACTTTTGTTTTTTCAATGATGAACTACCTTACCAATGATCATTGTAAAAATTAAAAGTTACGTTATGGGGAAGATATGAGTCAAAATTGAGGAGAAATAATTTTGAATTCCTAAGCTTAGCAGTACTGTCTATTGCTAGGATTGTCACGATGAAGTGGTTTTCATCTTATCCTTTTGAATTCGGCAGAATATTGTAGGTCCCCCCCTGTTTCCTCGTGCCTCAAACGTTGCACACTGGATCACTGGGAGTTCAAACCACCATGCTCACCGGCTCTCCGTCAATTTTAAGTGTTATCAATAATCAAGTTTGTATTTCAGCTTTTCGTTTCATATAATTATTTTATGATCTTGGTAGAACTATTTATGTTTCTCAATTCATATTCCAGCCTGTCCGGAAAATTGTTTTTATAATTGTTCAAAGAGAAAGATTTCTAATTATTGTGAGGTTTGTATGGTCAAATAAATGGTGATCAAAAGATGAGTAGGCTCACTGCGAGTGGAAATGAAATGTCCTCTAAAGTAACTAGAATGGAGCTCTCTACAAGAAATTACTATTTAAATGAAATACAATGCAAGATTGGATGGCATAAAATTACTCTTGTTATTCAAAGCTAAAATGATACTGAGAATTGTAGACATAGAGTTGTATACAAGTTGATAGTTATAGGAAAGTGTGAAAAACATGAAAATTGTTAAAGAATGAGTTCTATTTTTTTTTTTTTTGTTTTTTAAAACTTTTTTTTATTTTTGTTTTTGGAATCCAATATTGTTAGTACTGTTTAGAAGTATCTTTACACAAAATTTTAACAAAATCGGTCAAACCGTTAATGACTTATCCAGGAATGAACCAAAATATATAAATATGGCAAATCTTCTCATAAAACGTCAAGACCTTTTTTCTGTTTAGTGATATTTTAAGCAAAAATCTGAAATGCATTTTTTCCAAGTTTTTTTTTAAATTTATTTAATTAAAATCGTTTTAGTCGTTTCTAAGAAATTTTGGGAAAAATCGATGTGTATGGCAGCTACCTATTCCGAAAAGACGAATTTTTTTAGAAAATCACATAAAAATGCTCAGTACCAAAATTGAAACGAATCGGTTTAGTCTTAATGGCTTTAGTTCATTGTACAATGGACGTACTGACGTACTAACATACTGATGTACTGACGTTCGGACGCTCTGACGTACTGACAAACTGACGTACTGCAACGTACTGAGGTACAGACGTACTGAGGCACTAACATACTGATGGGATGACGTACCGACGTATTGACGAACTGAAGTACTGACTTAATTATGATCTGACATACTAAATTACTGAAGTACTAACGCAGACATTATAATGAAAATCACTTTTTTGGACATCGACATCATAATAAATCTTGATTTGATTTTTTCGTTTAATTTTTCATTTCACAAACTTTAAACAAATTTCTGGCAAAATTCACCTTCTTTTCATATAAAATAAAAATATATCAATAAAAATTTCTACTTAATAAAAAAAAAAAAACAAAAAAAGACTTACTTGATATTCGGATGGGCCTGTTTGTACTGAATCCGGCGTTGAGTCCTTTGGCGGTGTTGGAGGGAATGGAAATGAATGCTGGCCGGTCTGATGGCTTTGTATTTGGCCGCCAATTTTATCCTGCGGATCCTGTGGACATGCAAACGGACTACCCCACGGACTGCCAGGCGGAAATGATTTATGATCGCTGGTAAGCCACGAACTTAAGGGCGGATGAAAGTGTGGTCGGCATACCTGAGGCGATGTATGTGACGATGGCATTCGTGAAGCTAAAACGAAAATAAAAAAAAACAAGAAAATAAATTATTATATTAAACTTAAATAAAGAAAAATTTATAAAAAATTCAAATCAATATAAATATACGAGTATAGTTTTAAAGAACAAAAGGAAGAAAAAATAGAGGTGTAGACACCACAGGGTGTGTAATTTTTTGTAATAAACATTTTGTTTTGCTTTTTAATAGTTGAAATTACGCCAAAGAATAAGATCATACATCACCGCAACGCGGCTCGGCTCGGCGGCATTGTGCGGCGATCCAGCAGCAGCCACCATCCTTCGAATTGCAATCGACGCAAGTATATAGTGGGACTTCTTATCCAGGAGGCAAATACACCAGATAATAGCAGTCCGATGTGCACCACAAAAATATACCTGTGCGCAACTTGGGTCTGCATATTCCAAACTGCTCAAAGAAACCAAACGAAAAATTCAAATGCAGATGTATGGTAGCTGCTGCTTGCTGGCTGTGCGACCCGTTTGCATCGTGTGTGTGTCTGTGTGTATTTCAAACACTTTTTGCGGACTACAAGGAGATATAGATAGCCGGAAGCTACTGTTTGGCGGGGCGATTGTCATAAATTGTTTAATTTGTATCATAAACAATCGCGTTAAGACTTATTCCCCCACCACCTGTCTGATCTATATTTTTGTTGTGACTACTATTTGAGCGGGATAGAGAGCAGATCGCCCGAAAACCCGGTAAAGGCTTTTACGCAGCGTATAATTTACCGGACACCAAGTGAGATTTATGCACGGATTTATATATAATCTACTATACCATCCAGGGATCAAGGGGATTTATTATTATAGGAGCTTAAATTTTGGAATCAGAAGCAGTGAAAGGCCTAACCGTCCATCCTGGCAGTCAACTCAAGAAACCGCAGTCATCGGCATTTGCAGCATCATCATCCATGGTTGGGCAAGGCTTCAAATGTCGCACACACCTTGTGATGTATAGAAAAAGAAAATATGACTGACTGATGCCATATCCCCCATCATGATCCGTGTTGTCCATCTCTTGCCTTCCAGATGATCGCCGCGGACAACGAACGGACGGTGATCTGCCACGATCGATCAGTTGGCACGATAATTCCCATTTGATTATCCTAATAACAGTTTTTTGCCAATATTATATGTACGTGGACCTGATTATAGATATTATGGCAGACTGATCGTCATCCGTCGCTCGATGGGGACGGATGGAAGATCGATGGTTGTAGTAGTTGTTTCGCGATTACACCGCTGTCTGTCCGTTCGTTTACCTTTTGCCTCAGATTGTACATTATACTTTAGCTCTCTCAGAAGAAGAAGCTCTTCTCAAAGTTGCACAAGTTTTACAAACCAACGAACAACGCGGATCGAACGATTTCAACAATCATCTTGCGATAATATTTAATTTGGTAGGATTTGTTGGGGTTTTTGTTTGTCTTTTTTTTCTGAAGTTGATTTATTTGTTGTTTTGTGTAGAGATACATCTTTCTATATCTATCTTTTTGATATGATGTTTCACACTTTTTTTTATTTCTTCCCTCCTTTGGTTGAAGCTAGAGAGTAAAAACACAAACCAGACTCTGGGGCATCTGCTCCCATCGATCGTAATGTAATTGGGAGCCAGGAGAGTCCATGTTATCTCTAGAAAAAAGTCAAAATACAAATTTCAGGGAGCATTTTGTATATGATGATGATGCTGGCTGATCCAACGAAACAGAGGTAAAGTTATGTTTTTTGTGAAAATTATATGGGTAATACCCGTGATGGTTGATTTAATTTTTTCTTTTGAAGAATTCAATATTCAATTGATTTGTTTTTTTTTTTTTGCATCTGAAATTCAAACACGTAGGGATTGGGAGGGGAAATTTACACGCCTTATGATGAATGGTATAGTATTGTAACAAATTATCGATGAACAACACATCCAGTGCGATATACTAACAGAATATAACCAGGCAGATAGATGGACTGATGAAAAGGTGATGACTGTAATTGCTAAAACCAATCAGCTTGGTGATGGCAAAGGGCATTATAATACTCGTTCGCATATAGTTAATTCCTATGGATAAAGTATGTTGTTTCGTTGATTTTATTTATTCGAAACATAATTTCAAAATAGAATAATTCCAAGTTTTACTATCCCGAACCTGTTTTAATGTTGGACGAAAAGCAGAAGCAGGGAGAGCTAATACTAGGCTCTTCAAGTAATATTTGGTCCTGCTTGCGAGGAGTACCGTGAACTCTATGAGTTATACAAAAGCATCTATGGGAATAATCCAGAAAATCATGCGAGTGGTTCACAAGTCCACACTCCAAAGGCCAGAAGTCTCCGGAGGACTTAAGACCCACTTGGGTGCGTGCCTTAAGCCCACAATGAACTGGGCCATAGTTCCCTGATAAGTACTAAACAATGACTGTGTCATAAGTTCACAATTGATTTTGGGGAAGGGGTAGGCACCAAAGTCACTAATTTTTCCCGTCAGCAGTACATCCAGTGAGTGGTCCTCTGTCCCAATAAATCATCTTCGTTGCTCCGCTAAGGGTAATAAAAGGCAAGCGCCAATAGATCAACTGTTTTCTAAGACAATAATTTCTTTAACTGTGGTTTCGTCATATTGGTTTGCAATTCATGCAACTCGCCATGAATTTGTGTCCGCTGAGTTTTCGTAAGCATTTTATTGTCCTTTTGGAGACCACCGAAAAATTTCGTTTCGCCTCAACATCATCATACTAGGATTTAGAAATTAAAAAAATGTGTGATAATGTCACTCCAATTGTATACAAATTCTGAAGAACTTACCAAGTCTACAACATCCATCAAGATTCTTTTCTACTGATTTTCTTTTTCTCAATTAAAAGACAGCCAATAGTTTTTCGACAAAAAGTTATCTCTCACTTAACAAAAAGTTCCTGCCAAAAGTTAACTGTCTATCTTACAAATATGTTTGCCCAATTTTACATTTCAAACCTTTGCGAAATAATAAATGCTCTATTTAATCTGGAGCAGAACCTTGTATACATAGGTGTACTTAAACATAAAACAAAACAAAATAGAGCAACCACGCAATCTATCAAAACTAGTTGTATACCTAGTACCTTTTACCATTAACATCAGCTAAGCCTATAGCACCATCACAGCATATGGACGGTTCAGTGAATCATAAATGGTAAAGTTATGTTATGTTATTTGCATCATATCGCAGAGGTAACACCTTAGTCATGCAATAACCGCCCATCCATTTTATTCATTCATCTAGGTATCTTTATCTATCCGTGTGTGCGGCGATGACGACAACATTTCATAGTATACTTTGACTTACGACTGACATAAGGTGTTGCATAAGCTTCTGATGGTGTATCGTATGTACAAGCCTTATCCGGGGCTGTCCCGTTTCGTTCCGTCATACTATCTTCATCATGCCTTTATATCTGTCTATCTGTCTGTCTGTATATTGTATCTTTCTTCCTATCATAGATTTTTGAATTTTTTTTCCAACAAAAACAAACACAAAAATATAATAAGGAGCGCGCACGCGTACTCTACATCATCATCTAGATATAGTTTTCACTTTCAGCCGCACATCATATTTGGCGCCCTATATCATGATATCAGGTAGTTCCAGTAGCTTCAACATTTAACAAGAACAACTACTACAAACAGCAATCTAAAGTAGCTAGCTAGTTGTTGTTTGTTACCCACAATGTGCATAAATTTAATAAAATACAACAAAAAAAAAAAAAAATGAAATAATATGTCTCGAGTCTTCTCGTTAAAACTTAAGCAATATAATTAAAACAAATAAACAATTAAACTGCAATATCGTGGTTGAAGTGCATTTTAAACCGTTGAGTTGCATAAATATACATTTTATATAAAAATTGGAAGCGCAACACGAAAAGACGTATACCTACGTTACTTCATTTATACCAAGCAAACAACTGGGGCAGGTGCATGTCGATTATTATTAAGTCGTTTGGGTATACCATTCGAGGATGACTCGCGCCACACAAAACCACCAAGGTCCAGTTTTTTTAACTTCAAGGATTAAAAACCATATAAAGCAGGTGAGTTAAGTTTGAAGAGTCATCATCAAAAAGAAAGACCAACAAACGAATTCAAGAAGTCTTGGGTAAACTGAAGAAACAAAAACAGGAAAAAAACAAAAACAGACAGCAACACTCTCAACTCGCACCCCCAGAAGAAGAAGAAATAATTTCTTCCCTTTGTAATTTCCCCATTTAATATGATTGATTATCCCCTTTAAATATACGAGTATGGTAGTGTTTTATCGCATCAGGGGCTAAGAAGCAGGTGAGATTAAGAAAGTCGAAGAAGTCCACATAACCTCTAATAGACTCGTTAGACATCATTTGCGACCCTTTTCAATTTTCCTCATTTTCTATTTTCAACCCCTAAACGGAATCTTCTTCGGTTTCAAAAACCCTCAAAGTACCAATCACAATTTTCCAAACGCCAGATATTTATCAGTAGACACAGAAAATAATCCTTTATTTAATCCGATTGCGGAAGGATTGATCTTAAAGTGAGATATGTTCCATTCAATTCTTAGTGTCTCTCTCTTCCACATGAAGTGAAGATGCTTAATGGCTATGAGAATGTGATTGCAACAATATGCTTAGTGTCTGTCCTAAGTCCTGTGTCAGTCAATCAGAGACAACACTCAACACTCATACAAAAGGGGTTGTTTAATATACTCTTTTTGGTATTCAATTTCTATGTCATCCCCCTCCTTCACTCTCACACTAGAGAAATTCAATAGGACACTATGAATAGCTGCTGTCACCCAAAATTGCAATCCTTTTTTTGTGTCTTCTATAAAGAAGATGAAGTGTTGGGCTAAAATGTTTCGACAAATAAAATACTTGGTACTCGTATTATAGAAAGATGTTCCATCTTTGATAAAAAAAAAATGGCGGAGATTTAGATCTTTAGAGGGGCAAAAATCGAGTGTTGATGATAAGTAATTCATTTGACTAATTGAAAAAAGGTGTCATATCTATCTTTTGAGTGCAAAAACAGGACAAAGATGGTGGGTGTATAGTATTTATCGGAGTATCTTTATTCACTTTTGTGCATTAGCTAATGAATTGTGAGGTTGTTTTTTTTGTTGTTGTTGCATTAACTAATGAGGTTCTCTCTATCTCTCTTTTAAGAAACAAAGACGGTGGTGTGATTGTGTTTATCATCAAGATGACACAGATTTACCGGTTTTCTTGTTATCGAAGAAGAAGCAGACTTTTTCTTTTTTTCTACAGTAGGTAGTCTTCAACTAGAAGGCCTCATTTAGATTTGTTTACACCTTTCTAAGGATTTCTTTTTTTGTTTTTCTATTCATTGAATATTCATAGGATTTATAAAACGTATACCTACGATAAAATGGGGTTAACCAACCCCTGCTAGGAGTAGACATCATACTCATCAGCCAGTTATGTATTATTAAAAAAAAAATGGACGTTTACCTAGACGGAAGAAGGAAAAAAAGTTTCCCTATATATTATAATAATGCACATATAGACTAAAAGTCCAGATGGCTTATGCATCATACATACTTAGGTACCTAAGGTTTTATCGGTGATCTCTCATCTACAATTTACCAAATAGAAAAAATTCAAAGAGGGTTAAAACGGGTGGGTACTTATAAAAATGCATGTTAAACATCACACCCATCACACATAGCAGCTGCCAATTTGTTTTTTTTTCTTTTTAATTTCACAAATAAAAGTTTGACACATTCTACAGAATTTCATTTAGATGACGGTACGGACGGTTAAAAGTTCATCACGTGATGAAAAAAATATTTCTAAAATAGTAACCGTTATAACAAAAAAAAAAAAAAAAGCCTTGTGATGGAAGTTTACAAACTATACTACCAGAAGCCAATTAATTATGTAGATCACGTAACATAAATATAACTTTGATTTTCTTTTAAACAATGGTCAATAGCATGCAGGTTTTTTTGTTGTTGTTGTTGTAGCTGTTATGTTATAATGGTCAATGTTATGCGCGCATGTGCAAGTAGCTTGTCATATATATACCTATTATAAGAGACGCGCAAAATGCATCATACTTTATTCATAGATAATATTATAGCTAGATGGCTAAGCCGGTAATAATAACAATTTTTGTTGCTATAAAATTGTATCGGCAAACTGTTTGATCTGCTGTACTGGTAAGTAATGTACGGCATAGCTTTAGTTATCATAATCTATTGTTTCAAATAATGTAGCAGGTATGTTAGGTTAGAAGCGAAAGGGGAAACAAATATATCTTACACCGACCGGTCGCTGGGTTGGTGGGTAATTGTTCGCAATTAACACGACAATGTCAGGAGATGCAAATTTTGTTAAGTTATGTACTTATTTTTTTTGTTTATTGATTCAACTTATGGTAATATGGTTAATGGGGGACTTTTATGATTCTTGTTGTTGTTATTGGTATTGAGGGAAAGAAAATTACATAAGAAAATGTGCTTATACAGCTAGAGGTAACGGATTGTCAATTTTTTATACAACAGGTGGACTAGTTATTAGATATAATGTTGCGGACAATGGGAGCTGTGAAATGTTTGAAGAAATAACTGATTTTTCATTGAATTCAGAAGAAAAAGTAAAGAATAATTTGAAACAAAAAATATTTAATCTTAAGCAGTGTCCACATTATGCCGATCAACATTGTTTATTTGCTTTGTCGATCAACATGCTCAACATTTTATCCTGTCCACACATTACAAGTTAGTGTGTACGTGTTGAAATTTATACTGTCATGTCATGTGTCAAGTGGCATAAGTGTTTGTTTTTCTCCACCAGGAACAGCATGCTCCGGTAAGCAAACCATTTGCTCGTGTACATTTCATCCCATCCACTTCCAGTGGTTGTTGAATCCTTTTCTTTTTGACTCTCCCGAGCAAACTGGGATTGTAGGCTCCTTAATTTTTTTTTTCTGCTTCCGCCTTGTCCAAATTAAAGAATTCCGCCAGTTGCATTATTAAATCATGCCTGGTGTTTTTATTTTTATAACCAGGCATGGTTTGGTCTCACAGCATCTGGCGGTCTTTATTTGTATAAAAAGCAAAGTCTTATCATCTGACGAGTTCATTTTAATAACTACACACAAACAAAATAGATCAAAACACCAAACACAGACGCCGCAACTACAATAAAAGTGACAGCTGTGTTGATAAACACGTCCAGACTTAAAAAATTATTGATCAGTCGACAGAACATTGTTGATTTCTATCCATTTGAATCGGATTTCGGGTTGCGTTCGGGTCAACAAAAGTTCATCAGCTCTGTTGATCTACACGTCCGCATTTACTCAACATTGTTGATCAGCACTGTTGATATACTCAAATCAACATAGTGTGGACGCTGCTATAGAAAACTTAAGTGAAGTTGAAGGGTATCAACCAGAAAAACAGTCACCAGTTTTATTCCTATTTTGGATAGAAATTTTCAGTAACTACAAAACCAAAGAATGCAATTCACATATTTCATAAAAATTCTTGTGACACATCACCAAACACCACACAAGAGCCAGAATCACATGAAGTCAAATAGCCCCGCCAATGCATTTATATTTTGTTTTTGTTTTATTTGCAGAAACTCTCAGATGAATGGCCTCCTTCTCTTCCATCATAAACTACATTATGCTGCAACAAAATCTATATAACAGCCACCTTAGCCACCACCGCCGCTGCCGACACCGAAGCCAGCATAGCAGATTGCTCTCCTGTCACTTCTGTCACTATAGCAAGAAGTCATATTTTTCTCCAATTGATAGTCCATCATTGGGACGCGCGATTATAAATTCAAATGTGTCATGTTAGTCTGACAGCTTTTTTCGTGCAATTTAATTTGTTCGTCTTCTTGGGCATCATCTACTCTTGGGCAAGTCTTAAGCTTACTTACTCGAACTTGTATTTCTTTCTCTTGAGAGTGAGTGAGTAAAAATGATGAACAAACATTGAAAAAAGGTGAAATAAAACTGACAGTTGTGTGCTGTGCGCGGTGGGTTCGAGAAAAAACATTCACAGAAATTGAAAACCCTGACAGAAACAGAAGGATGCGCATTCACTCATATTTTTTTCCAAAAAAAAAAAATATTATAAAAAATACTCCGTTGTATCTTTTCTGGCAACTTAAAAAAAAAAAAAAAACATGGAAGAAGACTCCACTGGCACCAGCGCACCAGTACCAACATCACCTTCACCACCCAACTTGTGACGTTCATTGTCGTTTGCGGTTGCGCAAGCGCACCAGCCGCCCCATCATCACGATGATAAATTGACTAGTGATGGCTATCGCAGCGCAGGAGAGAAGATGCTGATGCTGCGCGCGAAGATGCCGCAGTGGCTGCTCCTGGCGGGGCATACTGCTGTGCGCCTTGCCATTTCCCGTGTTCCACGGTATTCGCAGAATCCGTTCTTCTTTTTCTCCTTGATATGCTCAGGCTCACTCATGCTGGCCGCTGTCTTGAGTCCTCGCAGACAATCAGGCTGCATTTATGACTGTGGCAATGTTGCGCTGGCTGGGCTGTGATGCGCAGCGCATGGGGAATCATATTTATATTTACTATACAGCAGAAGACTAAAGCCTAATCAAATATTCAACGTTTTGGGGGCCAAATGTGTCGTCGATAGTGTAAAAAAGCCGCCTGATCACAGATGATCACATAGCCCTTCAATACTTTATACAATTTGGCAAAAAGGACCTCCTTGGTGACCATCATGCTGGTTGAGCGAGCATCCTTTTGCAATCTCACGATGACGACGACCGAAGACCACAACGACTACGAGAACGATGGACGGATTGAAGAAATTGTCCGCGCGCCGTGATGTGCATAATTTAATAAATAAATTATGATTGTTGCCCTTTTTAGTATCCCTTTTGTCCAGCATCATCCATCGTATCATTGAACGGGAAGGACGCGGTTGGTTTCTCATGTATTTATGGATTTATTCCAATCGATCGCGCCCCAGCATCGATCGTCGTCATATCATCTTCGTCATCGTCGTCAACCACCAAACACAAAAGACATCGCACGTCGCGTGTTTTGTGATAAATGTGCCAGGATACGCGTTTATTTTATTATAACGCGCCGCATACAACACATTCCCCGATTTGGCCCATTATACAATAAATGTCAACAGAATCATTGGTGGTCCCAGGACCAGCAAGCACCAGCCGCCAGACTCAAACTCAAGGCGTCTCTTGAGAAATTCCAAAATTTGATGATCATCACGCATCTATCTACATCGGGCGACTAGAGACAGGTTATACAGAGTTGCACATTCACAAAATAAAAACATATATATGGGTACATAGGCAGAGTCACTAACAACAAAAAAAAGAGGCGCTTTCTGCGCTTTGGCCTGTTTGTTTTCTGTCATATCTTTTTGAAAAGAAGGACAATTTTTTGTGTGTGGCAAGCTATGGCAAGAGAAAAGGGGGGCATACCACGCAGAGGGAAGAGGAAGGGAGTAAAAAGCAACCGCAAGTCAAGTTGAGAAACGCGCAGACGCACGTAAAAATTCGACATAAATGAAGCAAAAACAAGTTGTATACAACGAGTCCAAGATAAAATGATGTGCTCGATGTTTTATATCTCGTTCAAGTTAAGTGTTTGTGGATTTTGGTCTCGTCTTGGAGGTGGTAGATATTTTATTTTTTTTTCTTGTTATTCTCTTGTCTTAGAGGTAGTCTGATTTTGTTGTTGTTTGTAGATTACGTTGAATTTGTGAGAATTAAAAAGTGATCGCGCGCGCAAGCATCCAACTCAAATTTAGCGTGTAAACGCGATTAACAACGCCTTGCCATACAGCTTTCGATCGAAATGGCACAAAACGATCTAAGTTTTTTTTTTATTTTTACTTCTTCAACTGCCATCATACAGTGCGGTTTGCTTAGATAGACGCACATTTGAGAGATTATTTCTTTAGGTTTCTGGTCTTCAATTAAATATAAACAAAATGCACGACTAGATGGCATGCTTACAGGAAGAGTGCTTCTCAACTGTCTTACTGTGCGCGGTGACATCAATAATCGCGTAGTAAACTGAAGGTGTTGTCAGACGGATTCTTTAACTTGGTCTTCTGTCTTCCCTCATACAAGAGAAAAACACCAAGAGTAAAGTCGATATCTGAGAAACAAGTCTCCCACATTCTCTTACCAGACATGTTAACAGCAGCAAGAGGCTGGTCCTGGCAGCAGGAAGGTGGAACATGCAGGCTACAGCAGCTTTTAGCACCACCCAGCTCATCGGAAGACTACCGCAGCATTGTACCGTCGATAAGACTTCAGGAGCAAGCTTACAGGATCATGAGTCTGATCTTGGCAGCAGGAAGAAGCGCCGTCCAAGCTAAGGTAGATTTTAATGCTAGCTGGGTGGTACCCAGCTCTTCGGAAGACTACCGCAGCACTGAACCGTCAATACGATTTCAGAAAAATGATTACAGGAGCATAAGACTGATCATGGCAGCAGAAATAAGGGATTTCCAGGCTACGGCACCATACGGCTTGTCGAAAGACTACCACAGAACAGAACGATCGCTACGACTTCATGCCGGAAAAGAAAAATTGAAAAATGCATTGGGTTCAAATTAATGATGCCCAAATTCATCCTCCAGGAAGGGTAGTGATTCCTATAGGAAGGTGAGGGTTGAAAGAGTTCCTTTCAAGGATTCCACCATGACTGCTAGGTAATCCAATATTATCATGTTCAAAGGAGTTAAAAAGCCAAAACCGTACAACATTTCCTTACGATCGTGAAGAACAAAATGCAGGCCCAACATAACAAGGTTCACATCAGCATTTAGTTGGTCCCTCAGGTATGGAACAATTCAAAGCTGGGAGATTCGAGGCTGGTTTTTGATGACAACCCGGTGAATCACACAGACAGATCCCAAGTGTGAGGCAGATAGTGGGGGGGGGGGAGTGGCGGTCGAGATCCTCTCGAGATCGAGATCACTATAGCACTGATAAAAAGAAAAAGTAGATGATGGACTAGATCCAAGATATGTATTTGCGAGTTCTATGGGGCCATAAAGATTTCAAGTTAGTTCTGAGACGAATACAATCTGATTCCTAAAGTTGATTGTGCAGTTGTCCATCTGCTCACTTTGCTTGAAATAAGGTTGCCAGTTGCTCATCTGCGCTCTTTCCATGAAATGAGGTCACTCATATTAAACTCTCTAATGGTCTTTAAAATCAAACTTATGGTTTAAAATTAGGTGTACGAGCTCATTTTAGGGCGGTTTCATCGCAAATGAGAAACTAGCTCAAGTTCTTTATCTTTGGTCTAGAAAGTCAGTTAAAATCAACAAAAAAATGATTTTTATATAATTGATCTGTCATTCTGACCACGGCAGGCCATGTGCAGAAATTAATGACTGCTTCCATTTTCTGCAGGTCCTGTCCCACATTTATACTGCAGTGAATATTGTGAGGGATGCCCAGAGCTTCATCGCAAGCTCTTCTACTGGCCTGTATCCAGTATAGCTTGCAACTTGTTTGGCAACTTCTTAGCTAAATCTGATGCGTTAGCTATTTATACTTCTTATTTGGATTATAGAGAATCTATAGCAGGTAAATATGGTCTTCTGCTAATGCAATTAATGCTCTCTCTTGAACTTACAAATTTAAATAAATATCATATATAGAAATTCATTCAAATAATTTTTTTTTTAATTTTTAAGTACGCCTAACCAAGTGCACCACAATGTTTCCATATTCTGATCTCCAAGAGAAGGTGTAGAAAGAGTTGCAATGGATTGCAAGAACGCGAGACTCTTGCGGATTGGTTAACAAGCTGTGACGCGCAATATTTAACGCCATGAAAAATTATGATCGCGACGATCGATTACGTTTTTGAAATATGATCACGATCACTTTTTCCCCGCCAAAAACTTTTCGTCTTATCCTTTTGTCTTGCTATGCAGTTTATCTACTCACCTCCTCTTCTCCGTTTCCAAGTCCATGGAATTAGGATCAAAATAAATGCTTAACGATGAAATGACCAAAATACATGATGTATTCGGTGTGATCTTACATCAGTTTTTTTTTTTTTTTTTTTTTTGTGAACGAAGAGTTTCTTATATTGGCGCGCATCACAGACGCGAATACGGTACGCGTTGCTGATTAAGTATGTTGAGCAGGCAACTTATCAAGAGTGTGGAAATAGCAATAACAATTATGAAAAATAATTCACTAAGGGGACACATCAAGACAAAGAATAAAATTTATACTCAAAGGAGCTTTTTGACTATAACACAAGGGCGAGAGATATAAATCGGGAGTCTGATGATGATGATGATGATGAACCTCGGACATATTCCCATAATTCTATAGTGATATGTTGTATCCTCATCAAAAATTCCATATAAACTGTCTACCAATCAAATTGACTTTTAAAGAGACGAAAGGAGAGGATCGGGGAGAGGGTTTCCTTTTGCATATTTTTGATTCCTTTTTTTTAAAGTTTTTGAATTATTGCTCGATGATGGGAAATCGACGATTGAATCATTCCAATAGATTTTTGATTCAAAAAAAAAAAAATCTGCTTGAAATATGAATGAATGCGGTTAAGTGGAATTTAAGGCCGTTGCTGATTTAAAATGAAATACAAAAAAAAACTCGCACCACCTACGGATCCTATCGTCAAACGGAAGAACGATATAAATCAACCAGTCGGTTTTTTTTTTGTATGTAACCTTTTTAAGTCTCAGACTGTTTTTTTTTTTTTTTTTTTTTTTTTTTTTGTGAAAAACCATCCAACCGACATGATAAACTTTCGTACAAACAATAAAAATGCAATTGCTGATTTTTTGTGTAAGTTGGTGTGAGTGTGTAGAGTAGGTAAGTAAAGTATCTGCAATGACAAAATGGAAAACCTCAAGCTACACATAGTACCTATATAGGAGCTGAACATTTCATAGCACTGATGAGGATGACGATGACGATGGAGCAGCAAAGAAACCTGTTCCCTCCAGAAGTCTCATTGCAATCGGTATTTCTATACCTATGCGGAGACATATATTTCTTTCTTTTTGTCTTTGTATAGTTTTACCTTGTTCAACTGGAATTGTTGTCTATTTTTGAGTTCAGATCTTAAATTGCACACAAGAGAGTACTGCACTGATTTTGGATCGCGATAGTTGTTGGATTATTATAGATTTTGGTCGTATGTATCAATTTACCAGAATAACTTTTTTCGGTAAGCAAAACGATTTAGATTAAATTTGGACTGATGGTGGTATTGGATTTCGTCTGTACTTCCAACTTCCAATACAGTAAAAAAAAGGGTTGTCTTTGTTACTGACTTGTTTGCGAGATGGTTGACTTAATGATTCAGTGATTGTAATTGGTAAGGTGATAACGAGTTTAATTGTATATATTTTGATGTCAAGTAACTAACCACATTTTAAGATAAGGAATTTAAAAGTTTTTTTTGATGTTTCTTTTTCACCCAATTTGGCACTTTTACTATCTCAAATCTGCGGTATTAAATACAAAGCCAGACAGTTCGATGGATGAAAAGTGAAATTATTGTCACAGGAGACTTGTATTCTAAATCTCTTCTATTTTTAATCTAAAGTTAGGACTTTACTGTTGAAAACAATGACTTGATTATACTAAGAGACTTCGTCTAACCCAGCTTTTACATATGAAACAGCAAAAACTATTTGAAGAACTTCTTTTGTTAATCGCAATTTCTTCGAGAAAAAAATAGCTTTTTAGAAGACTGGAAAGATTTCAAACTTTTCCACAATATCTCAACTTTTACCCCATATGTGTAGTCTAGCTTAGTTATCAGGCTTCTCATGGATGAAGAGTCACTTCTCGAGACACCGTGACTTTTCATCCTCTACGATCTCGGGCAGGCTACGTCCAGTAATCAGACCAGACGCGATCCTTAAACCCGTCGAGCAGTCTTTTTTTTTCGAATCTGGGAGCCTGGATTCGAAGAGTTTTTTGGCTGGAGTTTTGTTCTAATTCACTAGATATGACCTTGCTGATATTATGTTTTGGCTTTTTTAGCTTCACACACATCTTGGTAGACATTACCAAACTTTCCAAAGAAGAAATTTATTCTTCAAAGAGCAGTGTCAGTTCTATTTTTCTGCTGAACTTTCAAGACGCTTTTTGATTTGTTGTTGAAATATTTTGTTTTATCCATTTGTTTCCTTAAACCGATAAGCGCCTCCTAGCGTATTTTTTCCTATGGACAGGTTCTCGTTTATTTATTGAAAGAAAGTACTCAACTAATTCAAGACCAATTCTAATCCCAATACTCTAGCAGTTGAATGCTCAAGATAGTGCATTCCGTATCTACGCCTAATCAAAAATAACGTTGAAGAAATTATATGATAGCCCATTTTCTTCCCGAAACGATGTTTCTAAGCATGATGCTATTAGTTAAGACGAGACTTTCTCTAGTTGTAAATTGGGCACCGCGTATTTAACAATGTCACGCTACGAAGTTCGACGCTAGGATCTTAGGAATAAGATGTTTTCCCGAGATCTCTTGAATTTGTTAAAAATGAGATGATGAAGTCAATTTCGGCTTGAAATTCGTTGGTATGAATGAATATTTCATCCATGGTCGATATGCCGTTCCGGAAATCACACTTGTACTTGACGGCTTACGGCGCGCGCTCACTCAGTTTGTTTGGATAAAATCTTGTATGCAAGCTTTAGCAGAGATATATCTTGCAAGTTCTAGGCAAACAAATGGAGAAATGGAACATCTTAATGTGATCGTGCAGCCAAAGACATGCTTCCTTCCACCGATCCTTAATGATTTAGTTAATGCTCCCTGTGATATGATTATATTCCACTGTCTAAAACGGAGTTTTGGGGAGACTTCCACCCATTCAGTTAGAAAGCATTATGTTTCGAAAGCTAAAACAAATATAAAAGAAAATCAGATGCTAGGAAATAGGTGAACATGATAGGTACTATGTATCATATAGGCTAACCTTATTCTTTGATGCCATTAACTAATTAATCAGTTCTTTTTTCTAACTAACTTAAGGACATTTATTAAAAAATATCAATGAACAAACTTTGTTCCTTCGAACCATCTTCGAAATGGGTTTCCTTTCAAACATTCTCTTTATTTTTTTTTTTTTTTGTTGTTAAGTTGGCAATTCAAGGAAGACAAAATTGCTAAATCAAATTCGCCGGGTGACATTTTCCTAGAATTCAAAACAAAAACCACAGAGTTTTCATTTCCAAAGAGCATCTTCGCAGTCAGGAACTACTGCGCGACTGATTATATAACAAACCCAACCAACCGTTTGTATAAAGGTAGTTACGGGTTACGGTAGGTAGGTAGGTAAAGCAGACATAATATAACAAACTCTTTCGAATTTTTCGAATACAATATTAATTTGATGTCTCAGGACAAAGCTAAGGACACATTAATAACACATATAATGCCGCGCACAGCCAATTGAACATGACTTTTTGCAACACAACCCCGCATCATGCAACACACCATCAAACACACATCACAGCTAGCTAACCGAACAGGTAGATCCACCGCCGAATAAAAAGTTCAAAAATTACTTGACACTGTGCGTCCACTGTTGTGATTTGTCATTTTAATATTATGTTCTTAATTTTATTGTGGCCCTCGTGGCACAGAATAGCATCACACATTTCTGCCACCACCACGCTGGCTGGCAGCTAGTTGGGTCGCCACCACCACTGCCGCCGCTGCAGGGGTACCAAACAGCTAACAATATCAAATGTGGCAGCATTCATTAATTTTATACGCGCGTACTGCCAGGCACAACAATCCTATCAGCAGCAACAGCAGCAGCATGCAACTCTTGGTGCGTATATGTACTCTAATGAAGTCACAGTGGCACAAAGTGTACAATAAATTGACAAATCGTCAGTAATTTCTTTTCGCATTCGCTGCTTGCACCCTCGAAAGGCTATATGTACTTAACGCAAACAGCAACAAAATCATTCAGTATCCTTATACTCTCTATCCCCACACATCATGATCATGGTGCATGCTGTTGCATCCTTTTGATATGGATGAGCGTTTATAGTTTCGCCAGACAGGACGTACGAATAGAAGCGAGCGGTGGCAATGAAAACAAATTTTAACAAGAAATTTGCTTAGAAATGATTTTCATTTCGATATATCAATTGGATTGGTCAATTTTGCTTTCGAATTTATAAAGTCGTTGTTGTACTGTGTTATAGGCACCCGCACATTTATAATCTGTCCACAATTATAATTGGTGCTATCATGTTGATATCGTGTATAGGAGACTGCTGCGATGCCGTGATGGTGGTTCGATTTCAAATGATGGTGATTTGATATTAATTCGGTTTGTGCGATGTTCATCGCTGTCGATTGAGTGAAATTAGTAAAATTAGCTAATGTCACAGATTGACATAGTAGAAAATTTAATAACGATCATTTAGTTCCCTTGCGAAACGTAATTGCATCTAAAATAGTAAACAGAGTTTTGTATGCAATTTCTTCTTTTTAAATGCAGAAAGGGATATAGTGTCGACTATGATATATGTATTTCCGCTTTGGTTTAGAATTTAATCGTAGAACTTTTCAATAATATACAAGTTTTGACTATTGACTGAAGGTATACAATATTATAAACTCTAAACATTATGTTTGTTCCCAAGATTTTTGGTAAGAAATTGTCAGTCTGTCAAAGAGTGGGGATGAAATTTACTCACTGAGAGGAAAACTGCCGAAAAAGTGTGGAACGATTTGTTGGCAAAAATGTTGACTTCACTCTAATAACAGTAAATAAACGACCACAACCTGAAATTTGAAAGACCAAAAATGTCAGCACATGATATTTCATTGGCAGAACTTTTCAGGAGGGGAAATTGTTTTACTCTCTCGTTATCGCTCTCTTCTACCGAAATCTACCAAATTTTTGAAGTCGAGAACGAGTTTTTGGCAGCGATTGTTGACAACAGGCAGTTTCGGTAAAGGTTATGGACAGACCTTATGTCTTCAGATAAGTCAAGCGTTGTTATTGCATGCTTCAACAGTAATTCGGGATATCGAAATATCACATCGAAAGGTGGAACATGGAATCAATCATTACATACGTAGAGAATTTCAGTATGGGAACCATTATTTTATGATTAAAATTTCAAAAGCATCTGATAGAATTTATAGGTACTTTGGTGGGGTCGAAGAAAAATCTATTTGTAAAATGTAAATGTAAGTTTGTTTAAGACGTCAAATCTCTGAAAGTTCTTGACCGCATAATTTTAAGTTTTGACACAACGCAGTGTTTAAGCAACAATGCCATCAGTTTGACGTTAAGGCAACATCGCTAAACTGAGATTGTTACTGCATTCTTTGCAATAATATTAACGACCTAATTTCCTTGATCTCCAACAGAATTATCGAAGAAATATAGATTGTTAATGGCTGCAAATATTTTGTATCGAAAACGCGAGAAAAATTAATACTAACTTGAGTTTCACACCAGAAATCTACAAAGAAGCGTTGGTAATGGTTTAAGATTTGTGTTTTGTAATCGCTAACAAATTTGAATGACATCGCCTAATCGATCTTCTCATGTTTCTTTCGATTGAGAATTGCGTCGGGAAGAAAGTTACAATATAAGTTTTCTTTTGTGTTATATTTATGTGGGGTCAAATGTTGTTGGAGAAATGTTTTTCTTAGATGCACCGGGAGGAACTGGAAAAACTTTCATAATTAAATTGATTCTGGCAACAGTTCCCGAAATGAGATAGCCTCAGCTCTGGCATCGTCGGAATAAATGCGATATTGCTCCTTAGATGGAAGAACTGCGCATTCTGCTTTGAAATTGCTGTTGAACAAGTAATCGGGGGGAATTTGGCTTGAATTTTCACTTGTTACTATTTTGCTATTCATTCCAGTGGATGTAGATTTATATCGCGTCAGTAACTTATGTCGCTAATACAGTATGGTATTCTCTTATTTACATAAACGTGAACGGACTCATTCTATACAATTCAGATCCGCATATAAAATGTTGTGGGTTTTCAAATTTCAATTGTTGGTTGTGTGTCTGCTTAGTGCTTGGTGCTTAGGAAAATGAGAAAAGCAAGAAATTGTTTGCTTAATTTAGAATATTTGTTTTATTTGCAAGTGTAAAAAATCCCAAAACTTTCCATATTTGTTTTTATTTCTTTTTTAATAAAATAATCAACCGAAACAATTTATTGAAACTTCTTAAGATTTTCACATGCACAGGGAACTGCTGTTTGAGTGAATATAAAATTGGCTTGGGATAATGTAGTTCGCCCGACTGATATCGTAATGAAAATACAGGGCGAAAGGGAATCGAATTGGTGAATCGGATCTACGGTTTACGGGAATAGCAGAATAGGGCTGAAACTATACGAATCATGATTGACCAAGCTTTTCTTGGTGCCAGGGGTCTACGAAACCAACAATATTATTCAGTGAGGCATACAAGGGGAGGGAGCGGGTCATATGCAAGTCTGTCCAAACAGAATTTTTGAATTCATATGTTGCGAAATATCGACTTACAAAAAATCTGATTCCTAACCTGGAAGAAACCCATAGCGGTTTTTTATTTGTTCACATCGTTTTTCGAGGTTCTTATTTCATCCAGATCCAGACTTTTTAATCAAACAGAACTAATTCACGTAAATTGTCTAAGACTTTAAATTTTGATAGCACTTGGGTCATGTAAAATTTTTTCAAAAATTTGTGTTCTTAAAATTTCTTAGATTCTTTGATAGATTTTCCAAGAAAGTGAACATAATTGATGAGCTGCATATTAAAAAGCTTTTCACGTTTTTGTGTAAGCATTAAACTTTTTTAACTTTAACAAATTTCTTAAATAAATAAAAATTAATTAAACTACATTCAAATGTTTTCTTTTACTCTTCCATACCAATAAATTCTCGCACTTAAAAATCACAAACCTAATTTCTTAATCGCGCTTTTATTATGTCTATCATAAAATTCCCAGAATCGTAAGTGTTTCTTTTCATAAAACTTAAAAAAAGTTTTTGTATGTTAATTTCTCCAAAAAAACAAAAAAAAAAAACAAAACAAATCCAAACCAACTAATTAAATTTATTTAAATAAATCATTTCAAATGAATTGCCCAAAAAGAAAAAAAAAAACGACCCAAATTGTTAACACAACAACAACTACACACCTTTATTTGTACACATTACACGTCGAAGAATCATCACACCGACATTTTTTTAAAACAAAAAAAAAATGAATCGACCATTACTCTCACGTGGTTTGAATTGAACCTCGTCGCTGACTAGGATTTGCCAAAAAAAAAGCTTTTTATTTTTTATTTATATGCTCCTGATGGTCATAAAAATAAAAGGAGTTCTATAAAATAGGCAAATATACATACATTGTACGAGTCTAGTATATCGGGGACAAAACTAAAAGAATTTGGTAGTTTTTATATATTTTTTTTTTGTTGAAGGTAATTAAATCTAGAAAAGTGTGTGTAGACAGGAGAAACAATGGTAGGTAGGTTTTTTGGCTCTTTGAATATAGTGAGATGGTTTATCTTTATGCGATTTTGACCATCACGCAGTGATTTTTTTCCTTATATTTTGATTACTTATTTTATTTGTGTTTTCAATTCGTTTTTATTGCCTTAATGATGTGTTTTATTGGTATTCTACAAATGAATACAAATAAAAGATGGAGGGAATGTCTGTTTTTTTCGGATTTTGTTGTTGTTTCTTTTTCGGCGCGCATCACAATATTAAGAAGAATGGAGAAAGTCTCTCGATGATTCAAAGACAATTTTATATTTTGAAAGAAAAAAAAAAAAAAAATACGAAACAATAAATCTAAGTGAAGAGATAATAAAACTATACTCTCGAATCGTTAAAATCACATCAGAGGCAATAAAAGTCACGTATATAGATACTACTACTATATACGAATTGGTTTTTAAGTAGAGGTGATCGGTTTTGATACAATAAAGACTGTAATTACACTTTGATATCAACCCCTCTCTGCCCGGGCACTACCATCACTCTTCCCTTTGAACAGGTTCAGTGTGGTTTATTTGCTTTTAATAGCTAGCCAACACAAAGTTGACCCCCGTTTGTCAGAGAACCAACCAAGATGTGATTCGTTGATAATGATGTGTGGAGCATTATTCCGGCTGCAGTAAAACAGCACAGTCGTACCAATCGAATTTGTGTTTTAAATCGATTCAGCAACCAACAACGACGAAGCCGAAGCGATTCGACTACACTGCCAGCTGCCACCGAATTATTTTGTTAAACAAAATTATAGCTTTATCGGACAGAAGGATCTTAGAAGCAGAACAGTTTAATTAACATGTCAACCGAAAAGTATATTTTTGTGTCATAAGAGAGTGGAAGGTTAAGAAAGTTTCGACGCTGATGCTTCTGATCTGCATGCGAACTTTATTCAGATGAGAAGACCTGTCGGTAGGAGTGAAAGCTTTTTAAAGGAAAGATATCGGTTGACAGAAGGTCAGAAGTTAAGGGCACATGCTTAAGTGGTCTGTTTGCTATCAAGAATCAAAAGTAAGGATATATGTCTACCAACAAAACGTCAAAACTGATGGCAACAACTTCGTGGTAGTTAAGGAGTTCAGTGAAGATCTGACGAAGAATTCGACGAGGGCTGTTTTTCTGGTTCTAGCTAGGCTGGGGCCAGGGCTGTAGCTACAGCTTGTGGGGCCCCGGGGAAAAACCAAATATGGGGCCCTATTTCTCAATGACTGCCTAAAAATGGTTATTAATTTCTACAAAAAATTATAAATGTGGCTTACACAGAAATAAAAGGTTAGCAAGTCAGGTACTAAAATAATTTTTATTCTGGATTTTGCGGAAGCGATAATTTTTCTCAAATCTATTTGCCGTGCCCTTAGATTTTTGATCGATATCAATGATAAGTTGCTAAGCCTTTCTTATTCCAAGGTGCTTTGCAAGAAATTTTTATTAATTTCAGCTTTGAAAAATATCCTTCCGCTTTTGCTGTGGTAGCAGACACATATCTGGATAGCTCAAATACAGTGAACAATTTTTAATGATCAAACAAATTGCCAATTCTTTAACATTTTATCATTGAACTTATATCGTTCAAAAATGTTGAGCTGATGGAAAGTAACTTAGCAGAAGAATCAGAAAACACAAACAAAAAATATATGAGAATATGACGCATATAAAAAATCATTCCTAACTTTTTTTTTTAACAAAATTCAGTAACTTTTAAGCCAGAGCAATAAGCGAAAAACGTTACAAAACATAATTTGTATAAAATTTAATTTGCTAAAAATATGCGTATGACATCCACATAACTTCGATTAAGACAACGTGGGTTACGAATGAAACAGAATCAACCGTTAAAATCAAAATGGCAGCACAACGACACTAGGTACAATTGTGCAAAATGTAGTTTTTGGCTCGTGTACTGATACCGAAAGTCAAACTTTATGTCGGACTTTTTTCCCAGAGCACCATATAATGAAATCTAAATGCACCGTACTAATTCCACCATCTGGCTAATGAACATGAACACAAACATTTTTGGATTTTTCTCCCAATTCTTTTATTTTAATTTAAAAAAATGAATATTTTCAGGGTCGCGTATAAACAAAACGAAGCAACAAATACTTGAATATTAGTGGAACTAAGAATTAGTCTAATACATCGGTTAATTGAATTCACTACATATTAAGCTTATACGTAGGATCTACAGTTGGAGTTGATTAGGGTTAGATTGTATTCGTCAATTGGATCTTAGTTGCAAAGACTCAAAAAATGGGATTGAGCTTAACGAAGCTAACTTTACAAAGTTAATACTGATTCGAGCGATACAAAAGGAGATATCCATTGGGGGCCTCCCTGGCCGGGAGCCACGGCTGCCCCAATGGACGCTACGGGCCTGGCTGGAGCATTCACAAAGAAAGTGAAATGAGCCCTCCTCTACTTCTTCATTTTGACAACAACAAAAATCAAATGCGCTGATGCCCATTCTGTTTAAGTGGGTTCCCATTGAGTTGTGACCAGTTACGGTTACAATTGAGGCCTGCTAAGCATAAGTTAGTATTCCGTTTTTTTCTTTGAAATATCTGGCCAGAGATTTCTCGACACTCGACAAGTGTCAACTTTGTGGCTTTGAGGAAACTGCTGAATCCTGGTTTGTTCCTGCACCGGTGGCATCAATACTGATGATTTGGTTTGGTTCGGATCCATCGGTTCGGCCATTTCCTTCCCATACATATCATGGTGTCCTGGGACCCATCGTAGGTTAACTGTGTTTGTTGCGCTAAGTAAAAAATAATAATTGCCCTAGAAAACCGCTGCAATTTATACCCTTGAAAACCACTGCAACTTTGCTTCGGCAAACAAAAAATAGGTTCAAACCACTTTTTACGTGAGGCATGCTCTATGGAGTGCTGAGTGTAAGACGATTACCTGATAAAGGGTTCTTTCAAAAATAACGTTCTTCGACGCATAGTTACATTATGTGTACCAAGATATGCATGAATTCCAAAACACATCGGCTATACATTACCTCGACCATATTTAGCGAAGGGGCAACAATTTTCCAGCAAAGAAAGTCCTCGAATCCAAGTTCCCCAGTTCGGGAGGGAAGATCGAACATCAGATTTAAAGACCGATGATAGTCAACGCTGATCTCAGAGCAGTTGGTGTAGATGACTGAAAGCAGCTTGCTCGGAAGATTGATTTTAGATGATGAAAACCCATAGTATCTCTTAGGCCCAGTTTTTCAGTGGTGAGTTAAGCCAGAGTTAGTTAACTCTGGAAATAGATGTGTCTATGTCTATAGTTACGTCAAAAAGTAGTTTTTAAGTGGACGACGAATGCAGAAAGGCTTATAAAACACGGAAGAAAAAATATCAAAGGTTTGTTGAGTTAATCCAGAGTTAACTCACCATATTTGATGAGTTAACTCGGGTTTAACTTTAACCTCACTGAAAAACTGGCCCTTGGAGTTAAATCGGGGTCCCCTGATTAGGGCAAGGTTCGTTTGGTGTATTGAATTTGACAATTTTGTTCAAATTCATGATGATAAATCGTCAATAAATAATTTAAATAATTTGACAAAAAATTTGTTGAACTTAGATTATCATCGATCTTCTTACTAATTAATCGATGATCTTTGTTGTAAATTCCATTAAATCACTTCACACCTATCCATGATCAGTGGAGAAATGTTACGATAAAAAAAAACTATCAAATCACGTATTTTAAAATTAAAAAAAAAAAGCAAAACAAATTGCACAATCTCTTTGGTGCTGACAATCGTAATTTGTCAAACTCAAAACAAACAAAAAACACACAACATCACTTCTTATGAGTTCCATCTCGAAGCAACAACTTCTAGCTTAATAACAAAAACCACAAGAAGCCGCCTTAAAAGGAATTAACATCTTATTAATTACATTAATCAGCGTTAATTAAAACAACAAACATCAGCAAGAAAAAAGCTTTATTTGACGGCATAGGCTTCACTCGCTTTTAACTCTTTTGTATTACTTTTGGTCAAAACCTATGTCCATCTGTGTGTGTGTTTTTTTTTTAATTTCTTGAATTTCAATCACCAACAATTAATCATGGGTTCATATGTACATGCTCCGTGGTAATTATCTTCCTTGAATAAGAAACCCAACAACAACAACACAATCATTTATACAGAAAGAAAAAAAAAATCAAATTTGGCACGCATTTCTAATGAGACACGAATGAGTGTATTCAGCTCGAAATAGTCATGCAAATTAGTCGTTTTACGTTTGATATAAAAATGCCGCTAAATCTATACGAATAGACAGTGCGTTGACAGGCAGGCACACTATATCTAGGTATACTCGTACGTCTGACTATACAATCAGCCAGCAGGAGCAGCAGTAATTTCAACTCGATCAAAGTGATTTCGCATCGAACGAGGAGGGTGTCAGTTCGTAAATAGAGATGATGATAACGCACACCGGAGAACTTGGATTTATAGAAAAGGAGACAACAAACAAACAAATTTTTTTTTTAATAAAACGCGCGGGAAACACTCCTCAAAAACCGCCCACTTTGTGCGCGCGGATAGGTTTTTTTTTATAGAAGTGTTACTTGATGACGGCGAATTTGATGACAGCCATTTCGAGATGTCAGTGATTGTCGTTGGTGGTGTTGCCGCCACTGGATGGCTTCAACTTCGCCTTGTTGGATTCCCTGCGCCTATGGGATATCACTTCTCTATCTCTATTGATGGCAAAATTAGAATTCACAAGTTGTTGCGCAGTCGGTGCTATTAAGGTGACACCTTATTCGTCGTTGAATTCAACCATCGTACACCGTACAGAACCAAAAACAAACCTGCCTGCCTGGCCTGCTGGTTCTGATGATGAGCTCTCTGGTGATATAGTGAGAGATTGCCTGCGTGATGTGGTCATTGCGAAATTCAACAAACGTTCTACGTGTCACTTGACTGCGACGACGACCACGGCGCGCTGGTGAGTCTGAGTTAAGCTCTGACTTTTTGTATCGCGCCATGCACAACATGCGGACAAGTTTATTTTGTCCCAGAGCATACTTATATAGCAGCTGTACACACTTGAGGGACTTAATTGGTTGGCATGATGTTGATGAGCCCGCGCAAAGAGAAGAATAACGTGCAATGTAGGCGCGCTTGCTGCAGTAGCAGTACAATGTAGTAGATAGATATAGAAGTTTCAACACAGCAGCGCCATCACCACAGATTCCCCTTTTGGGGTTATAAATTGAACGAGGCAAACTAATAATTATGTCATTTAGTGAAACAATGAATACACAACGCGCGAGCGGTCTTTGCAAAAATATAAAAGCCGGCGCGGCGCATCAGACCACCACCGCACCGTAGCTTAAAGTACAACATGTGCAGCTGTGGTTGCATCAATGGCACACAGCAGGCCCCCTGGCCCAACACACCACACACAAAAATTTCTAATTAAAACGTCTTCAATAATGCGTCGGACTTCAGTATACAAGTGTGATGGGGTTTTTGTGAAGGATTCGCATTGTTTGATTATTAGATTCTGCGAGGGGATGAAAATGGTCCAGCAATTAGGCGTGGCACCATCAGCATTATAATGCCAACAAAACAACAACAACATCGCATAACAAGTGGTGTTGAAAGTGACCGCCACCGCCACTGCCACCGCCGACGACGGACGTACGCATAAATGTCTCGTCAGACACAAGTCATGTCTAAGCTGGGATGATGCTCCCTCCATCTACTATAGAGCGCATCATCAGCATCATCATCAGCAGTGCGCGCACTTTGTCAATCTAAAGTGAGGATCGTCTCTTCCAGGAATTTGGGTCATAATTAATGTAGCATGCTGCTTGCAGCGATAAATGAATTGGAATGTGCTGCTGCTAGCTGGATGACTGGTGGTATGTTTTTGGTATATGAATGCAGCACAAAAAAGTAATGCCTATACCACAGCCCCAATAGATGGAATTTATTTTGGAGCAAATAAATTCCAGGGTTGTTATACATAATAATGCTTTTTAAATGCTTACTGGTACCTGGATAGTTGTCAGGAGTCAAGTCATAGCACATAATTTTTTGGGTAGTTTGAAGCATAGGATCTTCATTGGAGACGTCGTTTTTAGTGCCTGCATCTTAAGAACTCTCAATAGATCTTGCTTCTGCCATTTTGTCCAAGGTGGTCTTAAAATTATGTATACACTACACATGACTAAAGAATTACCTGCCAATGTTCTAAATTGTGTGTAATCTTTGTGCGTGACATTCGCATTTTAAATATTTTTTTCATAATTTTAACATCCCTGTGTTTAAGAAAAATTTAAAAGCTTCCTTTCAAAAAAATTATAAATAAATTGGGTGGCTCCTGAAGAACCAGGGCCTAGTGACTAACAATTCGCTACTATTCCTGTGTGCGCGTGTCGACAGGAATGGAAGGGACTTATAATTTTATGCCGAATCCGAACGGCTAGACGAGAAGCACTTACTCATGATACTATTGGAGGATTTGTCAATTCCTTGGAAGAGACAGGAGCCCTGCAATTTTTTTTTAGTTGGACGAGACTAGGAAGTGAACCCAGACCTCCAGCGTGACAGTCCACAGAACTAAGCATTACGCTAGGAGCTATTTCTTCATATTCATTTCATCTTTATTTAATTTACTGTTTGGCTCAGTGTTTCTAAACTTTTGGAAGCCTCGGAAAATATTTGAAAGAAGATGAACTTCGTTTAATTCTTCGTTTGGCTCAGTATTTTTGTAAACCTATTTTGTCGGTCTATTTTTTAAAATTTTTCACAATTTTAACATCCCTGGGCTTAAGAAAAGATTTGGAAGAAGATTTTATCATTATTCAATTTTCCGTCTGGCTCAGAGCTCAGTATGTTATAGCTTTTGGCTACTAATGTTTGTATTTTTGGTCTATTTTATTTTATTTTATTTTATTTTATTTTACTTTATTTTATTTTCACAATTGTAACATCTCTGAGTTAAAGTTAAGATTTTAAACAAACTTAATTCCTAATTAAATGTTCGGTTTGGATCGGAAAGTTATAACAACTAGGAACCTAGGTATATTTTTTAGTATTTTTTTTTTTAATGTTCACAATTTAAAAACAAAAATAAAAAGAAGATTTCATCCGGTTTCGCTCGGTAAATTAAAACTTCTAGGTCAGTTTTTTGTTTTGTATTTGATTTAAGATAAATTTAAAACTATCTAAAGTTTATAACAACCCTGTGTTAAATCAAAGATTTCATCAATCATTACAATCAAACGCACAATCGTTATTCTTTTGGCCAGGTGTTTTGTATGTATGCCTATTTATTTTGGAGAGGTTTAACTTACGCATATTTCTATAGTTGTTTGTCACATCGATCAGCGCGCGTGCGCAACGATGACTGAGAATGGAGCTTTATTTTTGGTTTCAGAAAATTCCATCGACCCCATGCCGAGTGGCTTTCGATGGGTTCGCTCGTTCGTCAATGGTTTGCCAAGGTGTGCACATTCATAACCTCTGTGTAGCCCCATCAGCCGCTCAAGCGCGCTCTCCATGATTTGTATGCGTCCATTCCGTTCCGTTCGTCCGTTTGCGTTGCGATACGGTTGTTATTGTTGTTTTGGTGGGCTGTGTTTCACGTGAATTACCCAACTATTACACATACGTTATAGTGTCTCGACAACAACGACGACGACGTCTGTTTTTCCAGTGATTTCTCAGAGTCTTACATATACTATGTACTACGTTGTGGGTAATAAAAACATTTCATTTTTCCCCAAGACCCCAAAACAATAAAAAAAAAAAACATCAACAGCGACGACCGACGAGAGTTCGGAACTAGAGGTATACCTACCATAGATTACTACCTATATGTGCTAGAGGTTTTCCACAGAAATTGTTTCCTCTCCACAAGCTACAGCTAACATTGCTCCACTCGTCTATGGAAATTTATTACCAGAGGCTTCAGCAGCTCTATAAACCAGCTTCACCTGGCTTGGCCCACTATAAAGTTGATGTTGTTTGGATTCTGCTGCTGCTGCTTCTCTTGCATTCAAATACAGTTGTTGTGGTGATGGTGATGTTGGTGCGTTGGGTACTAATCTTGTCTTTTGTCAGGCCAGTTGAAAGCTTAAGAGTAAAATACTAGGTAAAAGATGGAAACTTCTTCACATGACCAAACTATGGAACAAGGAACACTCTTAACAATGTATGCAGGTATACCTACCTACCTTCTTCTAGTAAAATAATTTTTTTAATTTTTTTATTTTCAAGAACGTTTGAAAAATCAGTTCCGTAGCATGGTACATGCGCACACATAACGCAGAGGGTCGTCCTTCAGCGATTTGCTTACTCGCTGTTCTATTCCCCTGAGCATGTGCCCATGGATGCGTGTTATTAACTGGTTCATTGCCACTAGTATTGCGTTTTTGTTGTTGTCGTCCAGAGAACTGGAGTTAAGTAGTTTTAGGGTGACAATTTTTAATTGTCGAAAGATTGTGACAGGTTAGGTTTTTTTTAATTAAAAATATTTTTTTATTTCCTTTGCAAATCATGTCTTTTTCTGGCAATTTACTGAGGTTATTCGAGAATATAAAATTTGTCTTGAAATTCTTTAAGGTCCGAGTGCTTGAATTGAACTTCTTTTCTGGTTGCAGATGTTTGGATTCTTACAATTCTCTTTCAACATCTCTGGTATTTAAAGAAGCCTTCAGGTCACAATCTGACAAAATTGATTCTGGGTATTTAACAAAAATTATGTGAAGTCTATTTCCATTTAAGAACATTTCTGTTTGAAAACTATATAACCACTTTGACTAACAATCACTTTTTTTTTAATCCATTTGATGGGTATAATATGGCTGGATATATCACATAACTAAATTCGATTGGTCATTTATTTGACATTAATCGTAATTATACACACAAAATAGAATTGTGTGTTCTGGACAGCGAACACAATAATACGTATACTCGTAGTAAGTCATGCGTGTCACGTGGTTAAGCAGGAACATTATACCTATAAACCTACTGTTTTTTGTAACAAACGCACACAGGAACTGAATAGATCTTATACGAGTTTTGTTATGCCTTACTGAATGCATTTAACTATGCGTCAATGGCCGGTAAAGGTTTCATAATGGCTTTAAAATTGTCAAACGCAATGTTTAATGGATGATTATATGGGCAGGACTACTTAAGTCGTATAAGAAGATTTTCAAGTGGCGCCCAACATTGGTGAATTCTTCGTTGATTTCACTAAAAGTTCTAAATGGCGCCCGAAATTGGATATTTTGGCAGTTTCTCTGAGTCTACGGTTATTTTTTAAAGAAATCCTGCAGTTATACGACAATGTGTTTGTTAAAAAAAGAGTTAAATCCTAATTTGCACACAAACTTTTTGCCATTTATAAATGGCTTAAAATGGCGCCCAAAATATGTTATTTACCTTTATAAAAAGGTTATTTTTAAAGAAATACTTGAGTCATATCAAGGATTTTAATAAAAGTTCTAACTGACACCCAACATTGGTTATTTTGACGTTTTCTTTAAAGATTTTCATTTAAATGACGCCCAACATTTGTTTATTGGGTCGATTTCCCAGAGTCATACAAGTATTTCAAAGAAATACTTCAGTATTTTTTTTTTGTAAGCAGAAAAAAATTTACAATCCTAATAGGTACTCAAACTTTGTTATTAATAAAAAGTCTTAAATGGCGCCCAACATTAGTTATTTTGGGTTTTTTTTTATTTTGAAGTTACTTTAAAAGAAATATTTCTTAAATTGGTGTCTAACATTTATTATTTTAACATTGTGACTGAGTCTAAAGTGAGTTTATTTATAACTATGTCTTTAATAAATTATTTAAGCTCTAAATGGCGCCCAAAATTGCTTATTTTATAGTTTCCCTTATTTTTTTTATAATTTTCCCTTCTTTTTTTTATAATTTTCAGTGAAATTCTTCAGATAATAAATGGTTTTCAATAAATGAGATTTGTATTAAGTTGCAACCAACATTGCTTATTTGTATACGATGTTTAAGAAATGGGTTGACTTGTAAGTGGCGCCCAACATTTGTTATTTTGTAATTTTTCCTTAGTTTAATGTTATTTTCAAGGAAGTACATCATTCATAATACAATATCTTCCAAAAAATGGACAAAACCGTTAGTATTCGTTAGAATTATGATCGGAAGAAATATCAAAGTGGCGCCCAATAATAGTAATTTTAATATTTTTCCTGAGTTTAAGGTTATTATCAAGGAAGTACTTCAATTATTATACAATATGTTCAATTAATGGACAAATGCTTAAATATTCCGTGGCCTATATAAAATATCAAAGTGGCGCCTAACATTGATTATTTTGATATTTTTCCTAAGTATACGGTTATTTTCAAGGAAGTTATATATTAAATGGACCAAATTGTAAGTATTACCTGCTCTATGATCGTAAGAAATAACAAAGATTTATGTAAAACTCACAGACTGAATGTATTTTGGATATTCGCCGATTTTGTAGTTCTAAACAATTAGTTACGTCTTTATATTTACAAAGCTAAGCTATGTTAAATGTAAAAACCTATTCTTGTATTTTATATCTGGAGACTTCTAGTGACTTTAGTTATATCAACAAATCTATACCGACTCAATATTTCAGCTTGTAGAAATCCTGGTTAAAGCTTCAAAAACTAAAAAAATTCCCCCAAAATAAAGACACCTCTTATTACCTAGATGCACAAAACACAACCCATAAGTTTCATATTATTAATTTAACAGAATCAAATGGCGAATTAAACTGCCATTTTGACAATTTTTTTTTTGTTGTTAAGACAAAAAAAAAACAACTAAACATGTCAACAAAATTGTTTTGTCCAAACCACAGACACCATTAAAATATACCTAAAAGGCGGACAATAGTCTTCCCTATTCAAAATTACAAAAAAAAAATGAATCACCTATAACTTATTCAAGGGTGCGCTTTAAGGGTGTGCATTCAGCAATAAGAAAAACCTACCCAGAAAATATTACCAAAACTGGCCGTCCCGTCCGTCCATCCGTCCGCCTGTCAGAACCGAACTTCAGTCGTGCATTTTTTGTTTTCGATTTCCCATTTTATTTAGTTTTTTTTTTTTGCTATTCTGTGTTCGAGCTTAATGCGATTTTAATGGCGTTCTTACCCGAGGCTCACACCCTTTACAATATATATATGCAAAAGTATAGGTAAATAAAATCGATACAATATTATTCATTTTGTGTTTGTGTATTGAGTTATGCGTTTGAAAGCCTATATTCTATACGCCGTCCCTGAGTTCTGCAAGGGCACCCCTAAAGCACAACAAAATCTATATATACATAAACCGACAACAAGAAAATGCCCCTTATATTTTCTCTAACTCCAATAACAAATAAATAGGACCGCAACTTTGTATATTGGGGGTGGAGTATCTATGTAAATCTATATTTTATACAGTATAACGTGTTGTAGGTATATGTTTATGTATCTGACTAGAAAATGCCGACAATTTTCATTTTCTATTCACTTTGTCATTTGTAATTTTCATGTCTATTGAAAGATTTATTAGATGGCTCAAGGCGTTTCGAAATGAAACTCAACAGAAAAAAATGAACACGTTAAATTACAGGTCTGCAGCAAAATAAAATTTTGTGGGTGGGTGGGTAGAATGTGTCGTTCCATTGGGGAAATAATCATTCTACCTTAAAGAGTAGTCATTTTTGTTTTCTTCCTATGATTTGTTTTTGTTCTCTCTATTTGTATCTACCCATAGGCGTAGGTAGGTAGGTACCTCAACCTACCTAACATTCATAATGTGCTGGTTATGTGCTTTATATTTCTTTTTTTTTTGTTGCTGTCTGTATGACCTGTCAGTTCATCGTTAAAAATTTCTTTATTTTGTATTTTTGTATATATTTAAGGTCCACAATATTAATGTCTGTAAAAAAGAAATGTAATAACTTTTAAAAGTGAACTGCGAAAAAGTCATAAAAATGTAAGTACCTACAGTACCACTATGACTTTTTATAAAGACGACCTACGCGATGAGTGGCGGCGCGGCGGCGGCGGTATATGTATGAATCTTATTTGGGGCACGTTTGACACGCGCTTTTACACAATTTTGTTATACCTAATTATGGAGAAATATTTGTTTTGCGAGCGAGAATAAAGAATAACTAGTTTTTTATTTTTTTGTTCAAGGCATTAACAGTTCGGATATGAATTGTAAATTTAATTTTTATGTAGCTCTACATTCCTACAGGTACACAGTTCACTACTGTTATAATTTCTGCCAAAAACTATTAAAACTGTTTAATCAATTAAATGATGGAATCAAAGACAAATGTTTACACGAGGCGTTTTTCTTTAAACTAGATCTATAGGGCAAGTATTGGTTTCGTCGCAAACACAATATTTGGGGTTTCAATCCAAACTACTACTTCTACTACATCTTTAGACTTCGCAATCATCGTGAGATTAGGAAGTCTAAGGAAGTGATTTTCGACCATACGTCTGTCAGTTAACCATACGTCTGTCAGTCTGTTTGTCTGTGCGTCTTGATGTACATCGAGCCTAAAACGATTCGCTTCAAGTTTGATGTGAAGCATTTTTATGAGATTATCTAGGGGAGAAATTGAAATTTTTGTTTAAGCTCATCTTGAACGTGTAGCTGCCATACAACGATTTTTGTTTTATCAACTTTTCTTTGAAAACTTCATCGACGATTTTGATTAAACTTCCTACATTTTATCTCCAAAGCAGTTTTACTAATACTGCATACCAGTTTTTTGCCAAAAAAATGCGAATAACAGAAATAAAGTGTTGAGGTTTTTGAGCATTAATGGCCTTTTGTTTGCATTTTTAAGTAGCGCTTACTTAAGGGATTTAAAATGATTAAAATCGGAGGGACCATTAGGAAAATAGGGAAGAGTTTAAGAGGACATACCGATGGACATTGGTTCTGAAGCTCAATGGCAGAGAAAAATATTCTCTGGTAAAGCGTTCCACATTCGGGTAGTGCGGCTAAGAAAGAAATCTCTATGGCCGTACGTTCGAAATTTGGTTCGAGGGTAAACTCATGTACTTAATGTAGAGTTAGAGTATTACTGTTGAATTGTTTTAGGGCAAGATTGCAACTTACTATTGCACAAGAACAATGTTTATAAAAATAACGGTAAAATAATGAAAGATATGCCACATTGCGCCGGTGCTATTTTCAAACATAATATAATATTTTTTCCTTTTCTTTAAAGAAATGGTTTCGATTGCCTAGTTTCACAGTTAAATGCGATTTAACACCCTTTTTGTATTGGGTGAGTAAACTCGAGTTTACCTTTGAACTCGTCACTAAAAAACTATGCCTAAACAAAAAAAAAAATAAAGCCTCCCTCAATTGAAATATTTTTGTCTTGAAAGTAAGAAATATGTATGATTTTTGCTTTTAATTCTCCTTATTTTTCTATCCTGTCTCCATTCATTGTCAAACATGCAGAGCGACACACCATCACAATCACAATCAAACCACACAATATCGACACCGAAAAGATGTGGATGGAATAATTCTCTTTTCGAGGAGCTTATTGCAAGTTCCTTTTAGATAGGTATTTTTTTTTTCATCAAGCAGACTTCGTTTCTTGGTTTGGTGTGGGGGATAAGGTGTGTTCAATATCAAACGTCAATATAGGTAAGGTATAAGGACTGAAATGTATTACCTTTTCTGTTGCATTTTTTTTGTCTGCTTATATTGTTCCACCGAAGGACTGAACTCTTTAATCAAAAAAAAAAAAAAATTGTAAGAAAAAATTCTGCAAAAAGAGCACAATCACAGTATATTTCGTTTCTCTATTGTTGAATGTTGATTCGTCATTTGGGATGATTTTTTTTACATTGTTTTCTCCCCCATGGTCGACATGAAATGCCTCAATATACACCATATCTACACGAGTTTCTTATTATATGAATTTAATTCGACAGTCAAAATACATGAAATTGAGCATCAATCGGTGGTATTTTTTCTGAGTGTTTTTGTTTTCGTTTTTTTTTGTTTGTGTTTGTTTTTGTTGAGTGGAATTTGTGATTGTTATTTTTTTGAAAGTATGTCAGGAGTATAAAGAATTCAGATTTTTTAAAAAGAAAGAAAAAACCTTGATAGAAATTCGCTCGTTTGTCTTGACTTTACAAGAAACTCACATACAAAGTTTAAATAACACCTTTTTTGGGGGTTTAAAAAACAATAATATAGAATATTTTTTTTTAAGTGGCGCCCAACACAGCACACATTTCAAAGTTCATTGAAAATAACTTTGTAAAATGTAGGTATATGTGTTGAATCTGGTAATGATGTTAAAATCACCAAAACATGCAACAAATAAAAATAGCAAATAGCTATGTTATCAAAGAACTATTTGAATTGTTCCATGTTGGGCGCCACTTAAGAAAATTTAAACCAACTGGATAATAGCGGTAAACTCATTATTGCTGACGTGTTGCCTATTCATTGCTTATCAAAATTCAAGTATTTGTCATGTCAGATTAAAATTTTCTTCAATATTCGTTTACTCTTTTATATAAATGAGAAAAAGAAGACCTCTCTAATATTGTTTTATGTTGCGCCATCAATTTCATTTCATAAAATTTGTATGATTAAATGATTATGAAACTCTAAACTTGTATATTTTAAATTCAAGTAAATCAAAATAATGAAATCAAATAAACAAAAATCCATCATCAAAAATGTATATTTACACACAACATATCAACTTTCCAACACCTCAAAAAACAACATACACAACAAATATAGGTATAGGTTCCTTCTAACTTATCAAATTTGTATGCAAGTGTCTTTAAAGAAAATAAATAATCATCACTTCATGGTTTTCTGTCATTGGCCACCAAAGGAAAAACATTTATGATTTTTTTTTGTTGATGTTTTTGTGTGTGGAAACTTGATATCTATATCTCAGGGCGGTTATACTAACTATAAGCAGTTTAACAATGGATAACAGATTGATTTCTCTTAATTTTTCCATTCAAAAGCTTATTTTTCTTCAGTGGTGCATTTATTAATATTTTTCTTAGTTCAAATGTAGTAACGTTTTGTTAACAAAAACAAATGCACGGCTAGATCCCACGAACTTACGCTTGTTGTTAACAACTAAATGGTGCTAGTCATTGACGGTGTATATTAATGGTACGATAATATTATAAATGATTGAAAACAAGTTAAAATAACAGTTATTTAATACGAGCAAAAACATGTTTTCCTTTAATAAGAGCAAATGTAAAAAAAAGTCAAAAATAAAAAAAAAAAATTTAAATAATTTAAACAAGTTTTGAATGCAATTAATTAGAAGTAGTTACCAGAGTGTAAAATTATGAAAAAATCCTCAAAGCCATAGACGAGATAATCAGGAGTATACATAAAAAGGCTATTTGCTCAAAAAAAAACCTCTCAACTTTTTTTCGGTTATTTGAATTTCGCACATAAAAACAGACGGACGGACGTCATGCCGAAAATCACTATTTGGACGTCTCCATCATCGTAATGTTGAATTTGCTTAAGACCTCGAAAATGTTCAATAAATAGATTTATTTTCTTGATTTTGATTATATTTTTTTAAGAAACATTGCTAAATTTAAATATGTCCCTGAATTTATTGCTTAAATAAAACGATTCTAGCTTAAATGATTTGCCTTGAAATATAATGTTTTTACCACATTTAATTTAATGTTCTCTTCTAAGTGAGAAAGAAACAACGCCGAAGTTAACCTTATTTTTTTATTTTCGAAAGTGTAATTTGTGTATATTATTTTATTGAAAACGATACACCACCTGAGTTGAGTATAGAGATCGATAGCTTCTTTAGTTTTTAGGTTAAACCGTTTTGTAAAGATTTTTGTCAAGGCTCAGTCTAAAATTTAACACAACCATTGGTATTGTAATAAATAAAATATCACATTTAATAGCTCTAGGGGAATTTGGCAAAATTAAAATTATCGATCAAACTATCGATTTTGTTTGAATTATATGTGATCTAAATTTATTATGTCCGTCGGAAATAAGTTTCTTTTTTGTATTCACAAAACCTTTCGCATATATTAATCTTTTGTTTATATACAAAAATATTTATGCAGCTTCAGAGAATATTATTTACATATTTTTGTATGCATTGATGAATTTTATCGATTAATCGATATATTGCCAAATTTGAATTTAAAATAAAAAATAATATATTTATTTATTATTAAAAAAAAAAATAATAATAATAACTCACCATGTGTTGGGTGGTAGCCAGTTGAATAATATCTTCTATGATGACCGCTACTTTCTAATGCATAAAATGCTCCCATATCAGATGCATCTAAGCCACCCGATGTACCACCCGATAAACCCTGATGGGCACTACCGCCCACCCCCAATCCATTAACATTTGGTGAACCACCTAGCCGCGGACTCTCGTACCAACTGCGAGCAGCTTCCGCTGTTGAAGTCATATCCATTTCGAGAATAATTTTGAAGGTTTTTTATTTAAACCACTTGTAACACGAAAACAATTATTTTATTTATTTGTAAAAAAAATTGTTTTTTTTTTGTTTTAAACAAAAAACACTAAAGTTTTTTTTTATTTTGTAACAATTTTAATTTTTTTAATTTTTCACTATCATTTGGATTATTTTTACATTTAATTTTTGATGTATAGTGTTTAGTACTCCAATATTGTTACCTGAAATTATAAAAAAAAAACAATAAAATATATTATTTAATATAGGGATACCATGGATTGTTTTCACTGTGCACAGATTGAATCGAATTCCTTACAGAAATTAATGTTTAGAGTGTGTTTTTAGCCATGTGTACCAGTGATCAGAAGTGGGAATTTCATCATTTTTCTTTGCTCTAAAATGCTATCATCGGAGTTATGAAATTATTGATAACAAAAATTACATAAGAACTTCTAGAATATTAATTACAATTTTTAGATAGGTAAAGGATCCATTTTTAAACGACGATTGACTAAAATCTAATAATTCTACAAAAAAAAGACAAAATCAGGCCAAAAACAAAATGATTTATCAGTAGACAAAAATAAAAATTAAATATCAATTCGTTATCACTGCCTACTTATTCTACTAGAACTAGAAGTTATTTCTTGCGGCTGATAACGCCGCGAACAAAAAAAAAAAAAAAATAAGTGAGCAATGAAACTATACAAGCAGTGTGTGTCTGTGGGTTAGGTATAACTATTTCCAATGTTTTTACAAAAGCAAAATAAAAATATCATGTTTTTTATTTTCACTCGGTCTATTGATCATCATCAGGTACCGTACAACATTAAGAAATTGATTTCCCACACCACACAATATTGTTGGTACCTAATCAAGGACTCACTCAGAGATTTACAAGTCACTGTAAAGGTGAGAAATTACAAAAAAAAATCAAATTGGTTTTATTTTGGGAATATTTTGGGTACCTGTGGTTTTTTCACACTAAACACTGACATTTATCTTAACAATATAATTGTTGTGTGTTTGGGCTGATATTTGTTGTTGTACAGTGTTGCAAATGAAATAAAACCAAAAAAAAGGATACTGATGATGGTAAGTGTGCGTGCGGTAGGTTGGTGTCTCGAATATAAGATAGTTGGCGCCCGCACAGAGGTGTTTCACCCGCATTGTATTTCAGTTCAGACTTTGGTGACACTATTTTTTTTTTTTTTTTTGGTTGTATATTTCTTGTTTTTGTTGTATAGTTTGCTGATTGAGTTTTGATGGGCGAAATGATTAATGGAATGATGTTTAGTCGGTAGGTAGTATATTCGAGTGGGAATTTGGTATTAATATTTTTGCCAACTTCGTTGCACTGACATCGACATCGACACGACGACGACGACTGCGTCAACCAATGAATACAAAAGATTTATTGAGGTTTACCACCACTCTCATTGACATTGCAAAATATAACAAACAAACAAAATTGAAGGACCCATGCAAGCTGCAAATTGAGCCTTGTAATATTTGACAATATGTCTTATTGACTTTGGTTTATTGTTATAGATATGAAGAGAGAGAGAGAAAGAGATATTTTAAAGAGTTTATTTTTATATTGTTAAAAGGAAGGCTGGCACATTTATTGTTCTTTTTGTCAAAACAAAATTTCTTAATTGTTTTCTTTCTTATTTTTTTTAATTAATTGATTTTTAAGCATTTGTATACAGATGTGGTGTGTCTGTATTATTTCGTAACCCCCTCCAAGAATAGTTGCTTAGGGAGCCTTAGGTATGTGGGCATTTTGTTTCATCATCAAATTTGTTAAAAAGAAAAAAACAGCTACTGTCAGACGGGGTCAAAGCATTTTAAACTTAAGTTTACTAGATTCTTAATTTAAAGTCCCGCCAAACGTAAGACCACCAGTCAAAGCCGGACGAATTCCAGTTGTATATTATTGATATCGAATCTTCTTAAAACGCAATTTAAAATAGTTCAACATTTCAATATAAAACTGCCATAACGAGCACTTATGCCCGTCTTTAATGTGCAACCGAAAATTAAGTAAAAAATCAAACAAAAAACGTCGGAGCTCACAGTTATGACGTTGTCTTACAAATCGAAGTAATGTTTTTTGGAAATACGTATCACAACTGATAGATGAGACAAAGTGTCTCCGAAACATTAATAATTTTAAAACAGTTTAATGGTACAAAGACACTTCTGTCTCCTGGAGACTAATAGAATAATTTCTATTGAGACTTTGTTTCATTGGAAAAAATACCTTTATCGAGACGTTTGGCATACTTGACTTAGAAAATTCAATTTTCGCACTTGTGTCGTTGTTCCACCAGAGGTGCGACGGGATGTCATACGTTGGTCGATGGCGGTAGCCAAATACAGAGCTTAAATCAGCAGCATTCGTAGGGCTGTATATCTGCAGCCGTCACGCGTGGGAAATTTCGAGCTCATTGCGAGGACCATGGAAAAAATATGTATGTAGATACTTCATAAATATTTAAAGAATAATTCGATTTCCCACAGTGCCGAAAAGTTGAGTATTCGTCAAAATTACTGGTTCTACCAGGAAATTACCAGAAGAACAAACCTGGTTTATTTGGTATCTATATATTTAACTCACTTGACACATCTGTCGTAGTCATCCGACATGAATGTGATCAATAATTTGTGTTCATTGTTTGACAGTGTATTTTAAAAACATAAAAATTACCTCAAAAATACACTTCTAGAAGAATAGGAGAAAATTATCTTATACATGACGAAGATACGTGCTGATTCAATGCAAAAATGATTCCAGGCTAAAAAAAAAAACCGAAGTATTAGCACCAGCAAATTAGCATGCGACCCTGCTGAACATTTCATGAACTACACTAAATGGCCGCTACCACGGATAAACCGAGGATTCTCATCTTTATAATGATTTATCTATGGTCAATGTCGTCCGTGGTAGCGGCCATGGACACTAGCGCCGTCATCGGTATTTACTAGTCTTAATAACATTTACAATTTTGGTTATTTCTAAGACTAAACATTTTGTATCAAATAAGCTGTGACATAGGATCTTAAAGTGTATTATTTTAAATTTGTTTGAAATACATTATTGCTCTTTGTTTGAAGTGCATTGGGAGGTAAATTGCATTTGCGTTGTATTTTGGCAGTTTTCAGCTAATTTCCTTACGGTCGCCAGGTAAACGCCAATGTCAACAGTAAAGAGACCTGCTTACCCAATGCATGGTGGTAAAATACCTAACTAAGATGCAAAAGCTGGTGAAAATAAAATTAAAAAGCTCGTGATTTGTCGCACCAGACCAAATTTGCAATAGCGGACGAGTGTTAAACTTCTGCCAACCAAACAGAAAGGTTGTGGAAAAGAAGCCACTTTTTCTGGGAAAATTGTTTGTTATCAGAAAAGGTGTAAATGAGAATTATGGGGAAACAAAATAACAAAAATCAGTGAATGACACATGAACTTTTTGAAAGATGGCTCACACTTATTATCCTTCAAAGTGTCAAAATTATTTTCGATTTGATTTCGTGCACTTTGATAATATGCATATTTTTCTTTATGGTTAAGCCAAGTTCGCCGCGCTTAATTTTCGCTCCAAAACAAAATTCTCTCCGAAATTAAGAGAAGCTAAAATTTAGACAACCAATTTAGCCGAGAGGTACGCAGTTCGAAAAAAAAAAACAAATGTATATTCGTATACAGTATGTATGTTCGTATACAGTACATCCACTACCTATCAAAATTAAGTTGGTGAAATAAATGCACGGCATATTATTCTCCAGCTAAATTTTGACATATTGATTTTTATTAAACATTCTTTTAATTTTGGAAGAAACGTGGGCATATGTATTGTAGGTATATGTACGTATTGTACGTGTTGAAAATTGATGTGTTGTTCTGAGCGATTATAGAATGAAAAATCTATAAGTGACTGCTGTGATAGGCGGAGGAATGAAGAGCAAGTCGAAGAACTAGGTATACGAATTTATACAATATATATTTATATAGTTGATTTCATACTAAATAAAGAACAATAAATAATCATTTATAAAGTATTTCGTCAATAAAACAGAATATTAGCATTTTATAAAGTTTTTTTTTTTGATTAATTGTTTTTATTTTTTCAGTGAACAGCCGATTTCTGACATTCTCCGCAAACGATTGATACAAGATTAGCTAAGATTTAATCCAATTTGTGAAGAAAATAGTGCTAGTTCACATTTAGAGAGATTTGCGTACCTAATAGGGCTTAAGGATGGTATGTATGTATGTAGGTATACCTATAAGACAGTTTATGAATCGACAAATCTAAACTCTACCTTACCTATTGCTATTCGACATTGCGACGCGACGTGTCATCGAAAAGACGGAGAGATTTACATTATAAGCGATGAAAATGCATATTTCAAGAATTCAATTTCAAATTTACCGAATAAAACACAATTCTGACGCAATTTCATTATAATTGAAGTGATTTGAATTAGGTCAATGTGGAGGCAACTGTGCAATTTTGAAGATGACGCGGAAAATATTCCAAAATTAAATTGCCCTAAATCCAGGAAACATAATGCGCGCAAAATTGCAAAAACATTTTTCAAATTTGATAAGTGGTATATCTGCCTATTACATTGTGAGCGGTTTGTTTCAACCACCATTTCGAAAATAAAAAAAAATGCATTTTAAACCAATATCTCGAGAACGGCTTAGTTATCTACAAGCTAATTATTTCAGTGCCCTGTCAAACTAAAGTTAACTAACGCAGAACATAAATTTGTTCAAAAATGGGTCTTTTGTATCTCATATATTGCACACTTATGTAAGTAACAAACCTGCCACTGTGAATCTGGGTAGGTATAAGGGAAATAAAAGCTTTATTTTATGTTATAGTTTTATTTATTTTTTTTTGTTGTTGATAAAAAAAATTAGTAATTCTTTGTAAGATAATAAAGATTAAGGTTGAGCAACTGTAAACATTATTACGTTCATTTTAATTAGTTTAGTATTATGTATCTTCATATATATTTATAACTATTAGTTAATAGGTATATTATATCGTCTACTCATTTAAAGAACTTCAAAATAGTATATCTACCCGCTGATTTTAATCTTTTTTTGATTAATAAAGAAAATCAGTCATCTAATTTCTTTTTTATAATTATATTATTTACCTATATTAGATAACAAAAGTTAATTAAAATAAATAAATTAAATTGGTGTTATTGAAAAGAATATTGAGATTGTTATCATTTATCACTATATGATAAGTTTAAGGTATTAGGAATCTTAACCTTTAAACAAAATTTAGGTACATATGGTCTTGTTGAACAAGCATAAAAATGGATCTTTCTTAAAGTTTTGCAGGGCTTAACGAATTTTATTCTTTCAATAACATTGAAACCTTAATTGGGGCAGATTCATATTTTTATAGAGAGTTTGTCGGTGATAAACACCGGTTGAAGTTTTTAACTGCAAAAATAAAATCAACGTCGCAGAAAATGCAATTAAACCTTTAGGTTGAAATAAGACACAGGTTTAAAATGATTTGCCCAATTGTTTAGGTACCTTACTAATTCTTAATATTTGAACATTGAATTTTGGCCAAAATTCCAATTTCCATACCCCAGGGAACCTAAGGAAACTTTAAAGAATAAATAACTTCACAATTACAAAAATTATCACTTTAGCATATTGAGGACAATTTGAGTATCTATCTATCATTTTAAATTTCTATATGACCCGTGTTTTCTTAAAACATATTTAGCCACCTCCGCGAATTCTTACACAAAAAAAAATATTAAAAAATTAACTAGTAGGTATTATTATTAATAAAGTATTTTTTTATTGATTTTTTACAAAAATTTAAATATAAAAACTTTTCTGTTAAACTTTGCTAAGCTAGCTTTGAAATATTGAAGCAAACACGTCTATAGTTTTCAATTTTTGTTTACTTTATTTTTTTGTTTTTAGTTTTATGAAATTGATTGCCCTTACCGTAGATAGTCCGAGAGCTAGTGAACATTTAATCAAAGTGTTTTATACCGCTTCAAATTTTGTGACCTGTCGTTTGTTTCAATGCAAGCTATGCCATCTCTCTAGCAGCGATATCGCGGCCCCAACACCACAAAATGCACTTTCAAAGTGAAACAACAAAAATAATCCCTCTAAAAGAGCTTTACACGGGTCCAAATTTGTACAATGTTGTGAAATATAAATTGTGCCTATACTAACTAGAATCCATCGGTCTGGCCGCGATATCGCTGCCAGACCGATGACATGTAGCTTGCACTGATACAAACGACATGGCCTCAAAATTTGAAGCGGTATAAAACTCTTTGAGCAAATGTTTACTATATAGCTCTCGGGCTAAGAGGCACAATGATTAAACATAAGAATTCATGTAAATACCTTAATTAGTTTACAACATACAACTCATTCTCTTTTTTTTAATTTCAAACAGATATGAGAATATAAATAAATTAAATTACAAAAACCAATATAAATTAATTTGAATAAATTAAAATATCTAGAGAAAAAAATCGATAACAACGTTATGGTTTGCTCTCATATTAAAAAATTAAAGGTATTCCAACCATACCTACATATATGTATTTATAACTTAAGATTTAGGTGGTTACCTTTACCGAAGTAGCTCAACATAAAAAAGAAGCTTATTATATAATCAAATTCTAGCAAAACTGGGAATCTAGCCATATGTGGAGGTGGTGCCGTGGTTAAGTGGGTACATTAGGTATAGATCTAAAGTACCTATAGAGAATGTGGAGCTATTGATATTTTTAAAGATCACAAAATTTATTAAAACAAATTGTTTGAATTATATACATATATGTATTTGTATACTGAGTTTACGATAATGATTTTTTATGGTTTTTTTGTATTACTTTTTTATCATCAGACAGGAATTATTGTATTATTCAATTAAACAATGCCAAAAGGCATGTAGATGGGCAAATCAACTTTCTGGAAAAAAAAAGTTTGTTTCATTACTGGTGCCTGCAAGAGGAGACTTAACTGTCCATAATATTAACTTATGTGTATCCATGTATTTTAATTAATTGCATCATCAGTTTATTAATTTAAATTAGGTAAGGAAACTTGATTTTTTTTAATAAGGAGTGCGATTGAGATAACATCACAAATCACATTAAAGGATGGAATTAGATCTTGTTTGGTTTTTAAGTTATAAAATCGCCAATTAACTGTAAATTCTTCATATATCTACCTGAGAATCCGGTATATAATGTTAGTAGATGAAAACTACAAAACTAAAAAGAATTATACACGTTGAGATGATGGTTGCAGAGTTTATTTAAAGATTAAATCCTAGTATGCTGCTGATGCTAAACGAAAAATCCCATACAAAAATGACATGACGAAATCATACACGAAAAATTTCGTTGTGCTTTTCGTTCTGTGGTACGCAGTTCGACCAACGAAATTGATGATTATACCAGATTGTTTTGACAAGTCTTCACTCTCTTTTCGCACAGAATTAATTACCCGGACCATTAATTGTGTTCGGAAAAATGACATTTCGGTTTGTAAGTGCTTTTATTTTTTGCTAAATAAAACAAAATTTTACGAAAAAATCAAACACCAGCCAGGTGTAATGAAAACCATGGCTGTTGTTTGATTTTTTCGTTAAACTCTATTTTATTTATTTGCAATTTGTAAAACTCTCCATGCATATTGTTCCGCTGTGTTTTCGTAAGCATTTCGTAAGCATTTCGTTGGAAACCTCAAAATTTCGTTTCGCATCATCAGCGTACTAGGCTTAACGAACAACGAAATGTGTAACATTTAGTAGTTGAAAAATTGGAAGTAGGTATTTACATTAATATGCCTTTATGCACTTTTACCGTAAGAAACTAATTTTTTTTTTGGAAACAGATCAATGGTTTTTCCTATTAAATTCTTTGGTATTTGTGTAGATACCAATATTTTGGCAATAATCTTAAAAGGGAACATTCAATGCTTCTTTACACAAAATGGCTTATAAATATAATAAATAAATTGGGTGGCGCAACAGCTCGTGAAAAACCAGGGCCTAGTGACTAACAACTCGCAACTTTTCCTGTGTGCGCGTGTCGACAGGAATGGAAGGACCTGCCGAATCCGAATTCCGAACGGATAGGCGAGAAGCACTCTTGGAGGATTTGTCAATTCCTCGCAAGAGGCAGTATCCCTGAAAAAAAAACTTTTTAGTCTTTAGGTGGACGAGGCTGGGTAGTCAACCCAAAACTCCAGCGTTATAGTCCAATGCACTAACCATTACGCTGCCGCTACTTGGCTTAGTTTTGTAAAAAAAGTTAAACTCTATCCCGCCGATTTCATTCCACAGCGTTTGAGTTGACTTGTAGTTGTTATACCATTTTGCTTACTGAACAAAACTACGCAATTTTGGAATAATATTTTTCTGAAATCATATTCAAATATGTAAAATTTTCCATACACAATGACACAATTTCAAAATTATCTCAAATCACCTAAGTTTGAATGAAATTGGGTAAGAAATTTAGTTTATACCAGTATTTCGATAAAGTGGTCAAACAGTACTAACAAAATTATGATCATATAATTGCAGTCCGTTTGTGTTGTGTTTACTTTTGAAAATTATTTTGTATTTGAATTTTTATACTTATAAGGTATTTTGACATACATTGTTAATTTAAATAATTCTCACACAATCATAGTCAAAGTTTGAGAAAGAACTATTAAATATTTCGTAGCTATATTTGAAGGAAACACAAACAACGTTACGGAAGCGGCCAAACAAAATTGTCTCTTGTGTAGTGTTGGGTAATTTTTAAATTGAGTTCTTGAAATTTCAGGCTCAGAGCGAACATTAGGCTCGAGCCAAAAAATCAATTCCAATTGGCTACAAGAAACCTTAACTCGAAACATAGTTGTATAATCCTTATTTCATTTTAATATTTACTATTATCGATATGATTTCTGTATGATCTAAGGTCTTTTAAGTGCATTCTTTTTCTTTTATAAAATATAACTCGGATATTGATCGTTGTTTTCCAATTTTGATTTTTAATAAAATCGTAGTAGCGATTTGATCACAGCTGTCGATGTCGATCCAATATCGATTATGAAGCGAAAGAGCGAATACTATAAATCGGCGCTTCGATTTCGATAGTTTTTTTGTTTGAAAAATAAAGTAAATTCTCCGTTGCCATAACACTGCTTTTGAGTCAACTCGAAACCAAGTTCGTTCATTAATTTGGGTGATTTATTATTTGATTATAATATAAATCAAAATTGCTCATTAAAGATTTCGATAATTTCAAAAATCATTAAACTCATTCGATGCTTAAGATACCATCAGTTGCAATAATAATTTTTGATTAAAAGTTTATTATTACGTTCGAATAACACTGATTTAACTCAGATTTAATCTCAGGACTTAAAAAAAAACTAGGCATCTCTGATTTTTATTGCGACGCCGATGCGCATCCTGATACTGATACACGTATTGCATCATCGCGGCAATGCGCAGAAAATTTTCTTAATTTGCGCTAATTTTAAGTTTGTGCGCAAACAAAATTTGCTATTGAATCGAAAAATAAGTGATACCAAAGCATGGCTGATGTTTGATGCATTTATGAATATTTGGCGAAAGTGACTTTGAGTCCGCGTTTCTGGTATATTCCTATTTCTAGACTTATTTATAATAGATCTCTTCACCAAATAGCATAATCATTCTCTCGATTATTGACAGTATAAGTGATGCCAGATTCATGCCCGTTCGATACATTTATGAATATTTGACGAAACTTATTGTGCATCGTTTAAGTTCATTTCTGCTTAATGTGTAATGTCTATTTCTGGGCATGTTCATAATAGAGTTCTTCACCAAATAGCTTTATATCTATATCATTATCTCGTATTCTTGCACAAACTTCAAAAACATTACTTTGTGGAAACTGTCATTTTGTTTTTTTATCGATTTTTTTTTTAAATCAAGTAGGTACTGGCTCCGGCACGTATCTAACTAATATTATTGTCAAAATTGAGGACGAACGTGAAATATATAAAACCGGCTTTTGTTTTCGCTTTGCAATATTTTGAATCCGTCAGTTTCCACAAAATATTGGCTGTCACTTTTGACATTAACAGATTCGGAAATTTCACTGATGGTCTTTTAGATCGGCAGCGCGTCAGAAATGAGAGATATTCTTCTAAAAAGAAGAGAAAATTGCTTCTGAATTCGATTTCAAAATCAAAACAATATGCTGCTAAATACGACTTGCCTTCGGGTAAAACACAAAGCGATTTTAATTCAATTCGCAAACGGCCTTTATTTGGAAATAGAAAAATTTTATAATTTTTTAAATTTACAGAAGGTATAGCGTTGTTCCTTTTAAAAGGTTTTTTATACCTTAAGAAATCTCAAAAAAGATAGCGGACTTTGCTATACCGACGGTAGTTGAAAAAATACAAAGTCTTTCATATTCATTGATTGAAATGAAATCCAATCAGCACTACTGAAGCAAGGTTAACACGACGCGACGTTTATTCGAATCGATTTTCTCCTGTACGATTTAGTCGAATACGGGACAACATTTCAATACGTTAATGAAACCCAATATAAAGTGCTTACGTTTTTGAATGATGCGGCATTTATGAATATTTTAAGATAACCTATTTGTCTAATGCTCAATGTGTGATGACAGTCGTTGTTTTCCGTAAGCTTTTCACAGATTTCTTGTAGAAAAGGTCTACCGTTTAGAACCGAACAAGGCTGTAATTAGGTTCTTCATCGATAATTTGACACGTAACTTGTGTTAAATTAAGGGCCAGTTTATTCAGAGTGGGTTATGCATTTAAAAGATTCTCATCAAGTAATGCTAATTAACCAAAATCGCCTCATTAGTGATTTCCATGATTAACAACTCAATTTTTTGAAAATAAAATGTTTTTACAAAACACACTATGATTAAAAATGATTAGCTGTGAACAAACTGGCCCTAAAAAGCTTATAGTTTATGTCAAACATTGGCGCTACAAATGTCTAAGGCCTACTTTTGCGGTGCGAGATTAAAGTTAATCGAGTTAGGCAATCATTAAATTTGAACGGTTAACTTGAGTTTAACTAGTAAACTCGCACGGAAACAGGCAATAAAATAACCAACAACCTCAAAATAGATTAATAAGTATAGAGAAAATAATCCAATTACAAAATCCCGCGTTATATTTGCATTAGCTTTTTAACAAAGAAAACTATTTGTATTTTATATTCTGCCGTCCTTTTTAAAACATTGTTTTCTGAATCACTAAAAAAATATTGTTAACAACAGAAAAAAAACCTTACTCTTGATGTTAGTTAATCGTTTTTGTTTTAATCGATTCTTAATCCACTCGATATATTCAACCACAAAAAAAATCAACACAAATTAGGTGCAATTTAGGTTAAATGTATAAAAAAAAATCCTTTAGTGGTCATAAATCAAGTTAAAAAATCAACAATCCGCATTGTATAAATATTTGTATCTTTCACCAAGCGCACCTTATCCACAACTAGAATCGAAATCGAATCAATCCAACAATCATCACACGATCCTGTCGATCATTTTTTTTTTTTTTTTTTTGGATTTTGACAAGTAGTCGTGGTTATAATGTTCGAGTTATGACACTGTTTTCTTATCTATCTTTTTTTCCTTCATAGATAAAAACCCAAAATAAATAATCGAAAAAAATCACTCGGCAAGTTAGTATGGTGCGGGAACGAACAATAAGTTTAAAATTTAAAATTAACGTACAAGAATCAAAAAAAAAAAAAAATAAAATATACAACATGGAAGAAACCGATAACGGCACATCAGTGATAAAGCAAAAACACTTCACGGTGATATGTTTTGGGTGAGAGTATAAACAGAGATAAAGGTACAATATTATTTATGGATGGATTGATCCGTCAGGTACACTATCAGTGATGCGGCGAATTAATTGAATTTGAAGGCGAAACAAACATTTATGGTAAAAACACACTCTTTAGCTTCAAAAAAACAGACATAAAAATGGGCAAATTCGATTCGACACAGCACAGAGATGATAATAAAATGGTGGAAATAATATTAGCCGAGCCGGTTGTTGTCTATGGCGTGATCATAACTGTGTACAGTATGGTTCGATAAATTTAGGTTCAAAAAGGCTTACATAATTTTGTTGTTTTTTTTTCTTATTTTGTTTTGTTTATATTATGATGGGCAATCAGATCAGATCGATTATTATCGTCGTCGGATATTGATATCTATCATCGTCGGTGATGATTTAATGAGAGATTATACCTACGATGGTTTCTCCACGCGACAAGATTAAATCAAAACCATCGAATCTTAGATGGGATGGATGGTGAGAAAATCTGTATATGGATTTAAATTTAAAAAAAGGGCGCGCGCGAGATTAACCGCAATTATAAACGCCGAGAAATAACCGTAAAAACCGTGTGCGGGAGATCTTATTGTCAAATCAGAGAAAGATTACACACAAAAATGACGTCGCACACTCAAACACGTCAACGGTCGCAGACCAACTGAATAACACGTATAGAGGAACATTGAAAAACCGCACGGTTGCGGGAACGACAACGATGACGAACACAACAACAACAACAAACACAGCAACCAGCAGCCAAAAACAGGGAAAACGAGTATAGCAAGCTGCCACCGCCACTACCAACCGGTCGGCTTTAGCCAATCCCACTGGGAATTGATGGTGGCAATGGTGGTGGTAGAGAACAGGCCTCTGCCCTGTTGGCTGGCCCTACCATGCGCTCGAAGGGGTTGGAAAGAGTGTTTCAGTGGTCTTATCTCTCCTATCTGGGCGTATCGATAGCAGGCTTTCTCGTTCTAACTTATCGCAGAGAAGGAGATAGTAGTGTGTGAAAATTTGAGGTTGGCAATGCCTGTTAATTGCGTACACTGACATTTGTCTCACTCTCTTTAAGCTCTCGCTCTTTGTTGTTCGGCGAGCGCCCATTTGTATCTCCTGTATTCGATTATTTCGATTAACTAAAACAAAAGTGAGAGAAAGAGGTTCGATTGCTCTGTTATTGTTCTTGCTTCTTCTCATTCTCACTCCCTCAGTGACTTAGATTGTTGTTTGTCATCTGGTCTCGGGAAAAATGTTGGAAATATAAAAATAAAGTTGTTGTTTTTTTTTTTGCGTAAAATCAAATTTTTTGCATTTTCTATTTGGAATTTTCTTCGGTTCGGTTGTGTATAGTTTGCTTGCATTTAACTTTAGCGGTGGGTACACTTTAAGAGGGTTGAGAGAAAAGTTGAGATGGTCGTGGCGAGTTATTTTGTTAGTGGTTTTATTTTGACGTAGGTGCTATAGTACCTACTTGCTTGCTTTGCTTGTTCATAGAGTGCATCTCAGAGGGGATACGCGTTTTTATTTTTTTGTTGTTGTACTGCCGCCCCCTTTTTGTCTAGGAATAAAGAGAAAAATGCTCATTTCGAGTATACCTAGGTTTAATTTTTTTTTTTTTAAATATTGTTGTGGTGGACAACCCGCTGCTGGTGGCTCGGAAGGACTCCATTAGGAGCAAGTTTCTTATATGGGTTGTGTGGTTGTCCCAAATGTCCGAATGATGATTTTTGTGCTCCCCGTTTTCCGCTTCCTTTGCTTGTTTTTTTGTTGTGTTATGGGGGTTTCTCGAAATTCTTGGAAAATTGGATGTCAGTTGTTTGTGCATATACTGGGGGTGGACGTAAAGCACACACAGCATCTTGAAGTTCTTGTTGTTGTTGTTGGTTGGTACTTGGAAAGCTAGGTAGGTATATATCTATAGGTTGCCATAGGTACCTACCTACTATGTATGGAATATTGTAGAATTATTTTATTCTGTCAGATTTGTCCGCGATAGTGATATGAAAGAGTTTGGTGAACATCATTGCCATATTTGTCAATGCAGAATCGATGTTTTGCGGAGATGTATCTGATTATTGCAATATTGTTGGTAGGTAGGTAGGTAGGTAACTTTATCTTGTACATTTTGTGAGAGATGTTTTTGTTTTAACTCACGTGTGTTTAATGTGTAGACACCTACATTGTATACAGATGTCTACCTATAGGTAGTTACCTTCCAATCATAATAAAGGTGGATTTAACTATGGGTAGGTTCTTGTAGGAAGGTACATATATAGCAGGTAAGCCATAAAGCACGCATCGTGTACCAACATTTGTAAGGCATCTACATATATAGATTTTTGGACGCATGTCATTTTATTTGATTTTATCATATTGATGTTCTTAACTATTTTAACACGCTTCAAAAACAGTAACACAGCTTTGAATGGAACAACGCATGTAACTGGCGCGCGGGTACAATATTTCGAACAAATCTTAAAGTTGTTTTTAAAAGTAACTAGGTAGGTAGGTATGTATGATAGAAGTTACTTTCGACATGATGCTTATGGGTACCTATTTGTTTTTTTTTTTTTTTGTTTTCAAATTAAGATTAACTGACATTCTGCGTATATTGTGTTTTAGTTTCTGTAAAAGGTTTTAGTTAGGTGCCTAGAGCTTCAAATGGTTAAATAGTCACTATCTGAAGTCAAGTTACAAAGAACTTTCTATAAAGATAAAGTTAACCCATACCTCTGTGTATGTATCTATACACCGCCCATATACACAGGTATCTGCGAAAATGTGTGTGCATATTATCGAGAAAATACATAAATATAGGTTGGTATAGTTAGGTAAGAAGATTTACATCTTATCTTGCTTTTATCATGACAACTAGTGACAGCAATTTTGCTACTGGCAATAAGAGTAGGTAGATAGGTACCAGTACCTGGTACCTTGTACCTACTTATCTTAAACTATATTCCTATCGCTTTATACGAATAAAGATATAGACGTCTCTTACTAAGAATCTGATGATTTTAACAATTACCAAGCATTAGGTAGGATAAGAGGTTCCAACACTGTCGCGGAAGAAACGCAGGCGGAAAAACTCCTGGATGAAATAAATGCAACGACACCTGCATCTAGTTGGCCTCAGACATGGTACAATCCAAAACCGGAAGGCCTGTCGATGTTTTCTGAGGTCAACCCGGCGAACCCTACAAGTCGAACCTTAGGTGAAGCAGTTGAGTGGGAAAGTTGTGGTCCCCCTCGAGATCATGATAATCGCCGCTTAAATGAAGAAGTAGCAGAAGGTAGGAAAAGAGGTAGGTAATGGGTAGGTATAGGTAAGGTTTACTGGGTAGGGCAGCACTAACTTTCTTATAATAATTTTAGAGTTTTTGCAAAACTAATTTCACATTTCTTCGTTTCGGCTTAGTCGTTAAGTATTTCGTCTTATTAGCAATCATTAATGTGCCACTGATTTTGAAAGTAGACTAAGTTTGCTTAAAGTTAAGAGAATCGATAAAATTTCATGAAGAAGTCATGAAGTCATCGTACCAAGCTATTCTACCAACGAAATTAGTTATTATTGGTACCAGACTAAGTTACCTGGCAAACTTCAGTCCGCCTAAATTCGTTATTGGTACCTAATGAAAATAATAGATAACCCCGAGAATGCACTGCCCAGTGCTCTTTCATGTAATTCGGTCAGTTAAAATTCTTTATTCAAAAGCCCTATTTAAATAATTGGCGTGTCGAACAACCCTCCGCTTTTTCACTGAAGTGCTTTAGATATGGTCGGTACACATCATTTTTCGTTTTATTCTTGGGCGCGTACACGTACAAAGCGGTATAGATTTGCCGACATGTGAGTACGCCACAAAAAATTGACCATGAGCGAAACATGGGAATGGTGCCGCACAAACATTCAGTTCCAGCGATTGCCCTTGCGGCGCACCGGAAATTGAAGACGCTTATAAATACAAATGTCAAATCTTTCGGAACAAGCGAAATGAGAACATCTTCGGCTTTAAATTTTCCCCCTCAAAATCGTGGCTTGAATTAGATTAAGTAACTGAGCAAGTTACGGGCAAGCCCGGACCATCTAAAGATTACAAAAATTCCGTGGGATAGTCGGTGGCTTCATTTTCTTCTATCACGGAGTCGACGGGTTTGAAAAATGAATGTTACTCACTGGCAATTGGACTTTGAAGGACGAAATTCAAATGATCGACATCATTGTTATTCGCAGCCAAAATTGCTCATGCAGTTCTGAGCGAAATTTGGGAAAACATTCGTGATGAGCTCTGCCGGCGTGCCGCGGCCATGTTAGTAAATGGCAAAAAATCGGTGGAAATTCAATCAAGCCAGTGACTAAGTCCACTGGAATCATGCCTATCGCCAATAATTATTGCCTGGAGAACTTCGCAGCGCATTGGTCATTTCGTAAAGCAAATCACATGTTCGTTTGCAATAGCAATTTAATCATGTTCTTATCAATCCAGGGAAGCGTTCAATTCAACTGCCAGAGTTAATCATGGAACAATAATCAGCGTTTGACGAAAATCGCCTGTCAGCTAAATCATTACTTACTTTACTTTAGATGGCGCACAACGCCCAGGATGGGATACGTCCTCAACTAACAACTAACAAGCCCCTTCAGTCAGCTCTGTCTCTAGCTAGCCGCTTCTAGTTGCGCACACCGAGTTGGTTGATGTCGTCCTGCACTTGTGTGCGCCACCTGTAAGGGGTTCTTCCTCTGCTGCGTACACCATTGGGGTTGGAATTGAAGACTCGTCAAGCAGGTGCGTTGATGTCCATACGCTCCACGTGCCCCAGCCATCTCAGCTGATGTATTTTCAGCTTTTTGACCAGGTCAACGTGGCTGTGCAGCCAGTATAGCTCGTCGTTGAATCTTCTCCTCCACACTCCTTCCATACACACCGGACCAAAAATCACAAGAAAAATCTCTTTTAAAGCACCCTATCAGATTTCCATCCGATTTTTTCAGTGTGCATGCTTCTGCCCCATGGAGCAGGACCGGGATGATTAGGGTCTTGTATAAAGTCTCCTTGGTTCTCTGAGAGAGGCCTTCTTAGACCGACGAAGCAGCGGTTGGCAAGAGTAATTCTTTGTTTGATCTCTACACTGATGTTATTTTGCGAGGTTATAGTGGAGCCCAGGTAGACAAAGTCCTTGACAATTTCAAAGTTATATCTGTCCATCGGGATATTTTGTCCGAGTCGACGATATTGAGATTGTTCTCTCGATGACAGCATATACTTCGTGTTGTCTTCATTAACCGCCAATCCCATTTTAGCCGCCTCCGATGCAATCCTCGCAAATGCGCCTGCCACAGCTCACTTCGTTCTGCCGACAATGTCCATGTCATCTGCCTACGAAAGCAATTGAACGGACTTTTGATAAATTGTACCGCTGGTGGTGACTTGTGCGTTGCGTACAATTGCTTCAAGAACGATGTTAAATAGGTTGCATGATAACGCGTCGCCTTGCCTCAATCCTTTTTCAACATCAAAGGAATCGGCGGTGTTCTTACCGATTTTAAAAGGAGCAGCGAGATTTCTCCCTCGTCATCCTGCACTAGCGGACGCGTTTGGCAGGGATGCCGGAATATGACATGACTCTGTATAATTCGTCCCTTTTACGCGACTTTAAAATTAAAGAGGTGGTGTGTGCATCGATCTGGAATTCCAGTTTTTTTTTCTAAAATCTGTCGGAGTGTGAACATTTGATCGACGCTTGACTTGCCTTGCCTAAAATCACCGATCAGATCGTTGACAAAAGGTTTTAAGCGGTCACACAGGATAGCCGACAAGATTTTATAAGCGACGTTTAGGAGACTTATTACTCTGTAGTCTGCATAGGTATGCATCTTCTTTTGTATGGATCGGTCACACTATAACGAGGTTCCATTCATCGGGCATACTTTTATTCGACCAAATTTTGCAGATGAGCTGGTGTATGCTCCTAATCAATTCATCTCCCGCTGATTTAAATAGTTCCGGCTGGTAAGCCATCCGCACCAGCAGCCTTGTACGACTTAAGTTTGGATATCGCCAGCCGCACTTCGGTTAGGTCGGGTGAACGGAACTCTTGGCCGTCATCGTCCAAGTTGAAGGGAGTGTTCTGCCTGCTAGCGGTATCTCGGCTGTCTTCGCCGTTAAGCAGTCTAGAGAAGTGTTCTTTCCAGATCCTCAGCACTGACTGTGTGTCTACTACCATATTCCCACTCTCATCTCGGCAGTCTTCCGTTCTAGATTTGTATCCTTGGGTGGATCGTTTCACCCTCTGATAAAATTTTCGAACATCTCCCCTGCCGCTACAACCCTCAATAGAATCGACCACCCGCTTCTCGTGCTCTCTCTTTTTCCTCCTGAGAAATTGGCGTTCCTCTTTTCTTTTCAGCCCGTAGAGCTCCCGGGGCCGGGGTACTCTCTCAGCAGCTCTTGTTGGAGTCTGCAGCATTGCTGGTAGGCCTAGTCCTTAGCTGTATGCGCCAGCTGGCACTCTTCATCGAACCAGGGGTTTCGTTGTGGTCACCTAGTGAAATCCAGCACATCAGAGGCGGCACTTCTGATGGCTTGTTGACAGTGCTTCCACTGGTCCTCTGCCCTTGATGCTGGTGGCGGACTGCCTGAGAGATTAAGAGTTATGTGGTCTGTAAAAGTTTTGGCTGTCTCTTGCGATTGAAGCTTCTCGACATCGTACCAGCATCTGCTCTGCGTTGTGGCGTCTCGGATATCCGCATACGTAGTCTAGCTACGACCAGATAGTGATCCGAGTCAATATTGGCCCCTCGGAACGTTCGGACGTCCAAGATACTGGAAGTATGTCTCGCGTCTATCGCAACGTGGTCGATTTGGTTGACGGTTCGTTGATCACGCGACCGCCAAGTCCCCTTGTGTAAAGGGTGGTTACATTTTAAGGGCCGATGTTGATTTTGAATAAAACACAAATTATTTAGAAAATTATTGTCATTTATTTTTATTATGATAATATTGGTATGGTTCAATTATGTATGGAACAAAATATCGGCCAAATGGCCACCGCGACCTCCAATTCGGCCCATAAAAAGTTCGTTATCATCTCACGATAGTGAACACCATTCACAGTAACTGCCTGACGGGCCTCATTTTGGAAAAAAAATACGACCTGATGATGCCGCCAGGCCATAAACCGCACCAAACAGTCACTCTTTGTGGGTGCATTGGTTTTTCGACAATCACTCTTGGATTATCATTCGCCCAAATGCGGCAATTCTGCTTATTGAAAAATCCACTGAGGTAAAAATCTGCTTTATCACTGAAGATTATTTTTTTTTCGAAAATTGATCATCCACTGTTGCCATTTCTTGCCACCATTCTGACCATTGACGACGCTGTATCTTTCCATGGTTCAAATTGAGTTAGTCTGAAATTGAGAAATGTCAAATGAAATGCAGAAAAAAACTTGACGTTTAGGTGTGGTTGACATTCAACATCGGCCCTTAAAATTTAACCACCCTTTATATTGAGTTGTGGGAAACAGGTGATTGATTTGATAACATTTCGCCCGCCGCAAAATCTGCCATCCTGTGTCCGTTGCCGGAAGTTTCGTCGTGAATGCTGTGTCCTCTGACTATCGAAACAAAGATGCCCCCCTCTCCGAATCTTGCGTTGAAGTCAATAAGAATGATCTTCACGTCGTACTTCGGGCACATATCATACGTTGTCTCCTTCTTCTTTGGTTAAGTGATCTCTCTCTTCATGGGGGGCCTGAACACAGATCAACGTAATGTTCTTAAATTTGCCTTTAATGCTGGTTGTGACCAGGCGCTCGCTTATACTTCGGAAGCCCAAGACTTCTTGCCTAAGTCTTCCCCTTATCCAACTCCTTGAAGCACCCGCCCGCAGTATAGTAGATGTCACACGATTTCAGTCTCCGTATTCCCTCTCCAACCCATCGCACTTCCTGGATGGCTGTTACGTCTGCCTTTAGCCTGTCCAGCATCTCCACTAATTGTTCGGTTCGACTGCACGTGTTCTGTATAGTAAAAAGTATTGCGAAATGAGAAAAATCTGAAAAACCTCAACCTCAAAAACATTGCCCACGCAGATAAAAGTTTCGATGACAAATAAAAGATAATTTGATTTCCAAAAAATTTGATTATGACAATTTTTCACTTCAAATTGATAGAGATATAGATCAATTCGCGTTTTCCAAAAGGGCGGATTTCTCCAAAGGATGGCGTCCCGAAAAACTGACCATAAGTTACAAACAGCTACGACAGGTATACAAAATTCAGCCGTCGGATATTTCGTTCGATAAAACGGTTGATTTTTTTTTTGCTAATTTTCCTGTACTTATAGCTACCAGGCGATACACTGTTCACTTAACTATTTTTCGTATAACTCTTGTATTTCTTAACAGGTTAGTATACGAGTATATCTCTTTTTATAATGTCTAAATCTAATCTAACATTTTTATACGAATACTTTAATACTTGCTCTTAAAACTCTACTTTTTTTAATTAGTTTTATATAAGTACCTACATCTACGGTGCATATGCACAGTGCACATAATATTTATCTACTTCTATGTACATTACATTAAATACATACATTACATACCTATACATACATTTATTTAATTTTAACTGATTTTAACGAAATAATAATAATACGACATCAGGTCAACTGAAACTATTTAAAACAAGATTACTTATTTATTTTTTTCTTCCTCTTATCAGACTCAAATATCTCAACTCCAAAGTCGAAGAGAAGGTAGGTAGGTATATGCAGGTCAGGTATATCTATCTGTGTTAGCTCCTCTATTAGATATTAAATAGCCTTATAGCAAAGCAAACAAATTGTTTGAAAGTGTTAGTTTTACCAACTCACCATGTCTATTTTTTTTTTTATTTATGAGAACTCTTGTGTGTTTTTTTATCAGAAATCAGATGTTTTATAAGTGTCATCGATATCGATCTGGAATTTAAGTTTGCGGATATGTAGGTATACGTATGCATGAGTTATTATAGAAGTCGGTTTAAATAATATATAAACTGTCTAGGAGTCTAATTAGTTCAAAAAACCATCACACATTTATTTGCATTTGATGTTCTATTTGAAAGAGTTTACGAGTGTAGTTCAATAAAATCGTTGATTAATGTGGTTTTTAATGTTCTTCTTTGAAGTTAATTTGATTAATTTTTGTATCAACTTATTTGGATGGCCAAACAGTTTTATGTCAGTTTTTATTGAGATTATTGGTGTCTAACATTTAACAGGTGCTAGTTTGTTAATTAAAATAAATTAGAATCTACATAATGCTAAGAAGAAGAATATATTTAAGTATGTTAACAAATTTTAAGATTTGACTTCGTTTATTATAGGTGGAATGCAAGAAGCTTACGGTTTAGATACCTCTTTCTAATTTCGTAGCTTCTTTTGATGTGTACTAAAACTAGTTTTTTATACGTAGGTGAATGAAGTCCGACAACTAATGTTATTTGAAATTGAGATGAAGATTTTTGCATAAACCTAAGACCACCCAATATTTATTTGAAAAAAATATCATCATGAAAACATATACACTAATGACTTTTTAGCTGTATAATGTCAGCTGTATTATTTATGTATTCGTTACTTATTTATGATTTCTTAATTTATTCATATAAAAGTCCGCATGAAGTAGCCAGATTGGCGTATTGGAAGTGCCTTGGAAATTGGACTATCACAGTGCAGAGGTTTCAGTTCGATTTTCTATACTTAAACCAAAAAAGTTTTTTTCAGGCCTACTGCTTCTTACGATGAAGTGACAAATCTTCCAAGATTAGCTATCTCCTGTCATTAAAAACAGCTTGTCGTCCTTAGCAGTTCGGATTCGGCAGTAAATTGTAGATCCCCTTCCTGTGCATCAAAACGAAAAAAATTCTTAGGCACAATCTATGCATATGGCACATGGACATGATTTCAAGGTACTTTTTAATGGTGAAGCTAATGAGGATGACATTTGAACTATGATTATACGAAAACCGTCTGGAGTCCGTCCATTGGATAAAATATACCTCTGAAAAGTCTGAACATTTTGACATTTGTATTTATAATTTCATCATTTGAATTACTGGAGTACTTATAAATATATAACTTGCGGAAACACTCTGTATTGCCCGGGTCCCTTTTCTTAAAGTATTGTTTTAACAAATCTCGAGAAAAACTTTCGCGTGGAAAATTGTTTTTCTTGAAAATATTTCGGCTGTCGTGAATATCCTTGAAACAAATTTGATGTAATGACCGCCAAAATCCCCTGGAATACTTATTCCCGATATAAATAAATTTCCAAAATCATTTATGTTCTCAATTTTCAAACAATTATAGAAACATTGTTCATGTGGTAATTATTAATACAAAAGCTTAACTACACATTTACGTACTTTTGCTGGCCGTGACAGTAGGTAAAATGCACCTACTAAATCTATTGGCGCCCTCAGATTTTGACATTTCGACAACTATCAAATTGAAAAATGAATTTTCTTGGTTTCTGTTGGTGCTAAAGTGCTGGCCGAGAGAGTTGATAATACCACCCTCCTAAATCGATTGGCACCCTCAGATTTCGACATTTCGACACCACACATGCAACCCGCAGAAGAGAGGAGCTTTAATGGGGCATTTTTAGCTTGAAATTTGGCCTTTAAATAGTACCTACTAAGTCGTTTAAATAAACATAAGCGTGTTTTAAATGGAAGAATATATTATGGGTTTACCATCAATCCAGCATACATTATGAAAGTTTGCACCACATTTATTTAAACTCGACGAAGTTTGCACAAACCTTGTAACTTGAAAAACATGTCGACTGGTCGACATCTTACAGCTGATGATGACGCATCAAAAGCGTCGAAACAATTGTTCTGTTTTTTAATAAATTCAAATTTTATGTGACATAAAGCTGTTTGTCGTATTTTTCATTTTGTCATTATATGATAATAGGGTTTACGAATCTATAACGTGGTGGTGAAACGCGACTTTAAATATCTACAAAACAGCATGGCGTGAAAATGACTGATTTTTCCAGTACTGCATACAAAATTTATCGGAAAATGGAAGGAACTATCGACTGTACCTGTCAATCTCGAAAAACCGTCAAAAGTCGATCAATGTAAATCCACACAAAACGGAATGAAAAGCTCGTTATAAGTATTCTTTTTCATTTTGTACATGGATTGAAACCTTTCATCTTCTTGTTAAAGTTCTTTGGCCGCAACAAACAGTACAAAGTCTCTCTTAAATCAGTTAAGTAGAACGCTTTATTAAAAGTCTGAGTGTAATATAATTTCTTTGACTTCAACCACTTTATATTCCATCATTGATCAAGTTATTTTGCACTTGTTTGAAGTTATTAAGCCTGCTTAATACAAAACAACGATGAAAGTTCATGAATAACTTATTTAATTTTATTGAAATAATTAAATTTGCCCAAATGAATTCAATTATATTTAACGTGACAACATTTTATATAATTAGGCCACTCATAGCTGGAACCGGAACCCCATACAAATGATTGTTTATTTTCTGTTTTTTTTTTTTGTTTATAAATTCTTCCTAGAAGCCCACAATAATTATGGATACTACAGCTATTATACGTGCAACAATGTCAGGCTAAATAAAGGCCGCTTTCATGTTAAAATCAAGTTTCGCATTTAAAGGCATATCGAGTTATACAGTTATAGTGGGCGTTCAAGCATTGGAGTCCATTAACATTGCTGTTGTCATGGATAAAAGGCGTGGCATAGAAGCTTATAACCACCAATTTTCGATAGCAGAAACCAACATAGATACAAAATAAAAACAAAAGATTACAATTTAAAAAGACTGCCATTTTTTTTAATTTTGCAAATCAATTAAGTGAGCAACTCTGATCATGTATTATATCTTTTCTCCTTCTATATGCCTGATGTGCCATGGCGAACCACCAAGACAATTCAACTTCAAATTTTCCAGTCGTTCATCGTTGTCGTCGTCCACAAGTGGAAATTTGTATCTAGATGAAGTAATTGTACCGCAAACGTGATCAGAGCAAAGGCCAACCACAAACACTGAGGCTTCCAATTCAACACAAAAATTCTTCTTTTCTTTAGGGTTTTGTTTTATTTGCTTTTGCAACACACCAACAACAACAACAACCAATGCCTCCACATAAAGCACTTTTTAATCAGGCCATTTGCATTCGAGGAAATCGTAAAATTATCCTGGTAGACACGTCGTAACTTTTATAGCAACTACACACACACACACATGTATATCTACACAAATAGACGAATGTAAATTGCCTTTAACCTTGACGGCGGAAGCTGAAAGCTATAGGGAAAAGAAAAAAGAGAGAACACATTAAACAAAAAAACATAATAGAAACAAAAAAAAATATCCTTTCACATTGGATATAACTTTCACCCTCAGACCAAAATGAATTGCTAACTAAGGGGGTTGCGTTAACTGATGATGTAGGATTGTGTATACAATGAACATGTACAAGAAGAAGGTTCCTTTAGTCATGATAGCAGACTGTTGGCAAACAACCCCCAACAGCAGCCCCATTCCCATATTCTCCATCTAACTAACTACTGTACCGTGTCATGAGCTTTATTCTTTGCTCATTCCACAGCCATCAAAGAGTTAAAGGCAGGTGAATTTCAAGAGAATGCACCTTATACATTTAACATTCGGTCTCTCAACTAGAGCTAGCTGAGCTCCAGCTCAGTCAGACGGAACACGGAAGCTATATACATTTAAAATGTAAAAAATTGTAATTTTTTTGTAATCGATTTGAAGCATAAGTGTAAACGTACTGGATTGGCCAAGAGGAGGACAAAATCTTTTGGGAAGTAATTTTTTGGGCAACCTTACCGAACTTTCCATAAACAAGTCGATACAACTACCGAACTTGTTTAGCGTCTTTCAAACAGAGGTCGTTGCAGTATGTGAAGCTGCAAAGCATCTCTCCACGCTTGAATTGACGGGTAAGAAAATTGATTTCTTCATAGATAAACAGGCTGCAATCAAAGCCATATCATCAATTGTCACAAAATCCAAACTGATTGATTGCTGTCTCAGCGAACTAAAATCGTTGGGCACAACAAACACAGTTACCCTTCGTTGGGTCCCAGGACATCGTGACATTTTTGGTAATGAAAGGGCAGACGAACTGGCCAAAAACGGGGCAACTCCTAAACCGAGCCAAGTCATACTCTGGGTACTTACGGCTCTAGAACAAGAAAAACGTAGAATTCACCATAGCTTCTTACAAGCCACAACCGGTGGTCAACACTTGATACCAGTGGGGTTTCAAGGAATTTATGGCCGTTACTCTTTAAGAACAAAACAGACTATTTACTCAAGCTAAGCAGGCCCCAATTATCTCTTTTAGTTGGTATACTCACGGGTCACAACTCCATGGGAACCCACTTGAGCAGAATGGGCATCAGCTCATCTGACCTATGTATAGAGGGTGTCAAGACGAGGAGGCGGTGGAGGGCTCATACCACTTCTTCGACGAATCTATCTTGCCACCTGCAAACATCATGAAATTCATCCAGATTTCAGGATGGTTTAGGGAGGCTCCTTCTACCCAAACTCCCCCCTCCCTGATACATACCATATCCTCTCCTCAACCATCCTTTTTCCTACCCGAATCAGCACCTGGGGAGCACAATGGATCCACTGAGATCCGAGTAAGATGATTCGGCTTGCCGCTTCATCACCCATTCTAAGCTAACCTAACCTACCGAACTTTCCGAAATGAAGATCAATGACTTGATCACTTTCCTCAACGAAGCTATACTCTTGACTGACTTCAGTTACATTTTCATTTGGACAATCTTCTCCGTCGAACTCCCTTGTCATCAAGCAAGAAGACTACTGGATATTGAAGAAGCCCCAATCATGTTATCAAGCAAGAAGACTATTGGATTTTGAAGGGAGCCCAGTCAGCAAGCTGCCTAGTATCAGTTTGGCACAGAGAAGTTGATTTTTGGTACAGATTGCAATCCAATCTAGTTTGTTTTACTATTACTGGTCCCTAATTTGACTGTTTAATTACGAACACGATATGAAAACCATAACCCACATCCATCGAAATCAATCCCCGGAAGATGGTTGGTCACATGAACGGGGTGGTACTCCTTTTGGTTAAGGGAGCCTGTTGGTTTGCAAATTCTGAATGTGGGACTGCACCTAATGGATAGGACCGTATGCATCTTCGGCAGATCAGCAAATTGCCTTAGCTTGAAATAATGCTGTCGAGCTCGAGGCATATTCAATCTTAAACTGGGAGATCCATGTCCATCTATCAAATCCCTTTTCAAAGATCAGCATTCATCGACAGGTCAAACGAGTTATGGTATCAAAACGGTGCACTTAAGCACTTATTTTGGGTCTTACTTAGGTTCCCGGACCTATTACGTCCTTCAGGTTCTCTTGCGGGGCATAGGGCATCCAATATACTCCTATGCGCCATCATGTACGGTTTCTGGAGATGTATCTCACCTCACTCCACCTCTTTCCAAGTTCAGCTGATTCCTATTCGACCGTTCTAGGTCGTCCCGCTCGTCTTCGAGCCTACGTTAGAGGGTTCCATTGCATTGCTTCACCCGCAATGTACTCGTTACCTTTTCAAACTGTATGACCAATCCATTTCCACTTACGTCTTCGTATGATAGAGTCGATGGGTTCCTGACCTGTTCTGGCATGAAGTTCATCATTGGAGATAAAGTTGAGCCAGAAAATCTTCAAGATTTTTCGCAGATATCTACTTACGAACGTTTGCAGCGGGTTTGAATTTACAAGTGCTTCACTCGTATAGAAGCGCGGATTCAACATTGGAGCGGAACAGTCGAAACTTGGTCTTAAAATTATAGATTTGCTTCTCTATGTTAAAAACAACATCCCGAACGCAGCCTTTACTTTACCGATTCTGCTGATTATTTATCCATTTCGGATCCACCACCAGAGGAGACAATACAACCAAGATATTGAAAATTCTCTACCATCTCAACTGGTTGTCCAGAAATATAAACTTGAATAGATGAGGAACTTCTTAGGCTGATCCTGTTTGTTTTTGCCGTAGTGATCTTTAGACCAATAATTTCAGCTTCTCTCTTCACCTATTATCGGTCGATGGAGATCCACGATTTTAAGCATACTTCGACCATGTAGACCAAATGTTTAAGGTTCTTTTGCAGAGTCCACTGAAGTCCTCCATTTCCAGTCGCCAAAGCTACATGCAGAACATCACTTGTCATCAAAAATGAACAGTATTGGTGGCTATACAGCCTTCCCTAGCCCACTTTGGATATCAAACTCCTTCTGACAACCTGCCTTTATGCAGAACGTGACATATCAGTTATGTAGCCTTGATATCTTCACATATACCTGTGAATCGCTATGAGGTCAATATTTAACGCGTGACTTATTAAATTTACAAGGTGCACATTGCCATACAAAAGTTGCGTTAACTAAGAAACTTTTACGATTTCAATAACATCATATACATGGTTAAACTAACATGGTACTGTTATTTTGATTAAATTGTTTGCCATGCCATATTGTTTCAACATGTAATTATTGTAATTATTTTTGTTTCTGAACGTCGACATGGCAGCAATATTAATTTTGAAACTTCATTCAAATGTGATCAACCATGTTGAAAAACAACAACCTGATAATTGGTTAATTTCTAGTAAGTTTTATTTAATTTTGTATCTAAGTGAGGTGACTAAGGTAAAGGCCTAGACCGCCTGGAGCATTTTTTGCGTTAACGCACAAGCACAACTAGACTTGTTTAGAGTTCGAAAACGTCTGTGTTAAACTAAAAGAGAACAGGTAAAACTTATAAAAAATTGCCCAATTATACATTGAAGACACATCCTAAATTGATTTTTTGACAAAATGCCATAGTCAATGTGTATTTTTATCTTAAAAGATTAAAAATTTAATCATTCAGAACACTAACGTGGCGATCACAACTTAAGAGGCTTTAAGAACATTAAGGCCTCTCAAGTTGTGATTCCCAGACAAAGATCATTTGAAACCACAGCAATCTTCATAGAAGTCGAAGATAACACCACTACAATTTATCTTTAGAATTTACAACAAGTGGAGTATCACACACGCGCTGATATTAATCAAGATATTTTTATTTTCAGCACCTGATCCTCCCAGCGTGATTTCAATGCTCGAAATCCACGATGGTACAACAGAACTTCATCCAGCACTGTAAACTTCTTGGGTGAAAATTTAAATTTAAAAATTAGTGGTCTCACAACAGAAGCCAGCATTCTTAAAGACACCATCATGGCTGGACTTCTTTCTCGTTCTACTTATTTCATCAACATCATCCCATAATTACAGAATTACTCAGGACCCTTACTGGACATGCAGACTACCAGTGCAACTGCATACCAAACGAGGGTATGTCAACTAGAACCGATTAGACAAGAATCGAGAAGAAATTACCGAAGCCTGATGCCAGTAGAAACCTCATTGAAGAAGCTATTGAAACACAATGAGGCTCATCATAAGGAACACCTTGAACGATCTAAAATTACCAAAGATTTCGAAGGACAGGTACCATCATTTGCCAAAACGGATTGTTTGACTGTATGCTCATTATAAGCGATTTCGAAAGCGACATCAATGGGCTCATCAAAGGGATTAGAATACGACCAACAGCTTTCTACTACCAAATGTTGAACTCCACTGTACACAAATTTTGGTGACGAACGCTCTTTCAGCAACAACCAACTCCAAAAAAAGACTACAACCCATCAATCTTGGACCATTGTTTTTAAGAAGATCAATAAAACAAGACACTGAATTTACCATTTTGCCAATGATCCCATTTACCACATGCCAGTTTTCCTAAGCCGTCTGGAAGCTTTGCTAACCCCGAAGAAGTGACAGCTGACAACCTAAAAAATCTGTCGGACCACACATGATTTCCAACTTGGTCATAAGGGAATTCAATCCAGTCATGGTGTTATTCCTCAGGATACTGTTTAAAACTTGGCTAATGCGGAAGACCAATAGACTGAGTCAGAGAACAAAGTTGCTTCTCTATAAGCAACCTTTCAGAACGATCAAAATTTGCCATTTGTTTTTATTAACATGAATCGCATGTTGAAATAACATGACATCTTAAATAAACTCGAATTTTATAAAAAAAATAGTCCCCCTTCTAATTTCACTATAATTTTAAGTTATCTAAACAGAAATGTAAGTAGCTTGTAACAGATTTTAATTTAAAACTAAAATTTAATTTAGTTTAGTTTTATGTAAGTTACTGTTAAAATTCACCTGAGTTTGTTTTACAAAATCAAAGCAGAGGCTAACATTACTATGCGCAAAATGGAAGAAAGGTTTTACGGCCCTTTAGTGAGTCCTTGTAAAAGGCATACCTATATAGCTATACCTCCTTTTAACTTTTAGACAATGAACTTTTGGATGGAGAGGTGGTGTAAATTGCTAAACGTATACTCGTGCTATTTATACATGATGGTGCGTGTGTAAATCAAGTAGGTATATAATATCTACCGTAAATTTAACAACTCGACTGCCCATAAGATGTCTCTCTTGTTCTTCGTATCTTGCAGGGGGCGGTGGAATAAAAGCCATTGCAACAGAGGCGAGGTGGCTCGTTGGTGAGGGCAGAAGAGACGAGGCCATGACGACGAACTCGATGCCTGGCATGTCGGACATCAATTCATCGCGATGTAGCTCAGCACAATTTGCATAATTGACCCATTCAGGACTGTGCACGGATGAATTTGAGCTTAATGCCTGAACGAGCTTTTGGCCGAATTTGCATTTCCATGCGAGTCGAGTACGAGTATATTAGGTATAGCATCAGGCGCGAACGCAGGAAAAAATTTCGGGGGGGGGGGGGTTTAAAATTTCGGTGGGGGGGAGGGTTTTAAAATTTCGGGGGGGTTTTAAACTGAAAACTCAAAAATTAAGAGTGAAATTGTATGGCGAGGATGTTAAATTCATACATTTCGGGGGGGGGGTTTGAACCCCTAAAACGCCCCCCTGCGTTCGCGCCTGTTTAGCATTCTTTCTTTATGAACGAGTCGGAGCTTCAAAGGCTTTGATAAAGTAGCAGGTCAATATGTGCCTATTACTTGGAGACGAGTTATTTGTCAGAGAATCGGGACATACCTACCAGTTCTAGTTGTAGTTGGTGAAGACAATCTGGAAGATATAGGATTTATGGGGCTTGGAGACTTGGACTACAATACATTTTGAAAATTCAAAATAAGTATAGGTATACTTTTGGTAGGTATTGATTGGTAACGTAGCTTAGGTTTATTTTGATAGATAAAAATAGAAGAAAAGTTTTCAAAAAATAAGCTTCAGAAAATATATAAACATATTATAAGAAGATAAAGACATTTTATAAATATTAAATTTACTTCTGTTTTAAGTGAAGTGAATGAATATAATTCAATTAAAAAGCACACGTGACCACACTGCAGAAACTAATGTGTTTCGCCCAGATATGACAGAGGGCTCTTCAGTTAGTCTGTCATACCCTACTAAGAAACACATTTTGGTCGATGTTTACTAACTCTTATAAAAATCACAGCAAAAAAATACGAAGCGAGCTGTGACAGGTGCATTTTCTAGCATTGAATCGGAGGTGGCTTCAATGGGATTGGCGGTTAATGAGGACAAGACGAAGTATATGCTATAATCGAGAAAGGAATCTCAACATCGTCGACTCGGACAAAATATCACGATGGACAGATATAACTTCGAAAGTGTCAAGGACTTTGTCTACCAGGGCTCTACTATTACTTCGCAAAATGACATCACTGCAGAGATCAAACGACGAATTACTCTTGCCAACCGCTGTCATAAGGGCTGTCGGTCTAAGAAGGCATTCAAGTAGTAAGGAGACTTTATATAAGAGCCTAATTATCCCAGTCAGGCGCGAACGCAGGGGGGGTGGGGTTGGTTGTTCAAAGTCCAACCCCAACCCCCCCCCTCCCCCGAAATGTATGAATTTAACTTCCTCGTCATACAATTTCACTCTTAATTTTGAGTTTTCAGTTTAAAACCCCCCCAAAATTTGTTCAACACCCCCCCCTCGCCCCCGAAATTTTTTCCTGCGTTCGCGCGTGATCCCAGTCCTGCTCTCTATGTGGCAGAAGCATGGACATTCAAAAATTCGTCCCAAAGTCTGTTTGGTGCTTTGAGAGGAAGATTCTTCGTGTTATTTTCAGTCCGGTGTGTATCGAAAAAGTGTGGAAAAGAAAATTCAACAACGAGCTATACGGGCTATACAGCGACGCACGTTGACCTGGTTAAAAAGCTGAAAATATAGCAGCTGAGATGGCTGGGGCTCGTGGAACGTATATACATAAGCAACGCACCTGCTCGACGAGTCTTCGAAACCAACCCCGATGGTGTACACACACTAGAGGAAGAACCCGTAACAGGTGGCACACACAAGTGGAGGACGACATCAACCAACTGGGTGTGCGCAACTGGAAGCGGCTAGCTAGGAATAGAGCTGGCTGGAGGGGCTTGTTAGTTGAGGCCGAAGCCCATCCTGGGCTGTGAAAGTAAAGTTAGAAAGATGTTACAAAATAATTACATCGAATTGCTTCTTAGTAACGGATCTCGATAAAAATTAAGAAAGTATTTAATTTTCAAAATTAAATGAGTTGCAGATAGTGAGAGGCGGGTGATAAATGATGAAATGTGTTTTTTGGAAGACTGGTTCAATGGGCCATACAAATAACTAGGTATATACTGGACACTGGTCTGCATTGAAAAAGTATCTGAAATAATCTTAAATTGATTTCCGCTCGTTTACTCAAGTTGATTAGGCACAAGTTGATATATGTTAAAATCATTTATTAGTTTAGGTTTTGTCTATACCTAGCAATTTCCGTATTTAATGATTCTACCTATTTCAAATGGCTATGAAGATGTTTACTAAGTTAGTTGAAATCAAAGGCAGGGTTTTCATTCATTAAATCACAATGATTGCGCGATATCTTTGTGACGTTTGCTGTTCCCATATCTTTCCCCACAGATGTGAGAAAAAGATATTGTCAAACGGATATTGGGCAATAGATTTTCAGAATAAAACCCCTCAGAAAATATTTTTTTTTTGAGTGCTCTTTATTTAGGTTTGTGTTTGTACCGTTAACTTTTAAAATTTACTTTTTAAAAGCGCATTTGGAATATTGTCCTGTAAATTGTGGCACATGTAGTACTTAACGAATTTGTAGAACACATACTTCTCTCCAGGACCTTATATGAGGGCAAGTGGAAAGTTTCAATAGTGGCGGACTATTGCTGAGATATTTTTCGAAGTATAAGAAATTAAGAAGGTAGAGTCAACAAATCAAATCCTTGTTCTGCTTCTGAGTAGAAAATTTATGAGTCCTATTAATTTTTGCAAGAAAGAAAAAGAAATTAAAAGCCAATGTGACTACCTAGAGGAGCACCAGAGTAAACATTTATAAGCTTAGACATTTCCTTCTTGAACAATACACATTGAGTTCTATCAGTGAGATAAGCTTAGAAACTATTTGGGAATATGACTTTATTTTTTCTTATTAAAATAACATGCGGTCGAACGCCTCTTCGAGCAATCTAGATAAATGATATCAAATTGATATCAATCCTTCCTGATCATTTTTGATTATAGTTTAAGAGCGAAAATCCATTAAATTCGTACCAGTAGATTTTCCTTCTGTGAAGTAATATGCCCACAGCTAATTTTTGGAGTGGATTGTTAACCAAAATAGGAGTATGAGGGTTTGTAGTCGTATATATCGTGGTATCAAAAACAAAAGTCTGGCAGGTTTCTTTTTCAGCCTTTGGCGGGGGTGGCGGTTTGAAAATAGCGATTTTCCAATTTGTTTATCAGAGGTGCCTATATAACCACTTCAGCCGTGATGCTCTGTCATTTTCTTTAAGTCAAGACATAATCTTTTTAAGAGGGTCTTTTCGTCTTTTTCTTGGAGAATTATAAAACACAAAAAATCAACAAAACAAAGTCTCAAAAAAAAAAAAAAATCGATTAAGGTTTGCTTAAAAAGCCAATATCTTGAGTTCTATTAATCGGATTACCAAGATTATGACGTTTGGCCTATAAGAAAATGACAGAGCATCACGCATATATATTTTAAATTTATTGAATTAGTAATACCTCTCACAAAAAAATTGAAAAATCGCTATTTTCAAACCCCAGCCCTAGCCAATGGATGATTTTTTTTTTTTGATATCACGATATATGCACCTACAAACCCTCATATACTAATATTTTGGTTATCAATCCACTCCCAAATTTGCTGTCGGCTCTTAGGGTATAATGTTGGTAAGAAGAAATCAATTATGCTTTACAGCGTCAAATAGTTACCCTTATTGCGATTGTCAATTACTGCTTGATAGTATATTTATATTTTTAAATTTTGCACTTTCAAACTCAATTTATTGAAAAACTGATCAACATTCATTAATATTTTTCAATTTTCTTATAATTCACCACGATCTGCATCATTCTCAATCACCAAAAATCTTATCAGTTGGGTGGTTTAATATCGAATTTAAATATTTATCAACTAATAATAATCAACGATTGACAACCGCAATAGGGGGGAGTATTTTTTCGAACATGTTCGTGATACACGGCAGCTTGGCGATATCTACCTGCAGGACGGTGCGTCAATAAGACGTTTAAGACAGTGTCTACCCTCGCAATTCGAAACAATACTTCAAACCGATGGAAAAAATAAAAACAGTATGTACCTAATAATATTAATTTCTATTTTAATTTCATTAAGAATAATAGTTTCTATCCCATAGTAGTACTTCTGGCCACTTTTTTTGCTAACCCAATTTTTTAGTGTGTATATATATCTACAATCTACATTCACACCTATTTCTACTTTCATTCATCCCTGTCTAAACTATACCACCCCACCATAATGCTATGCTACCACTATGATTGTGTGACTATGAGAAATGAGATCCATCTAGCTAGATCTAGCGACATTTCAATTTCTTCCGCGACAAAAAATATTTTGATGTCGCTAGATTATTTCTAGCGACTATTCTAGCGACTTTTGAAGGTAAGAATTTGTGAGTTTCGACACGCAAACAACACTACTTTTTTTATGAAATCGCCCTGGTGATTTTTCATTCTTGAAATTTTCTATTTCCATTAATTGGGTACTAAAATTCACTACACACAGCCACACACACATCAAAACATATGCAAATGTAAGTGCGAGTGAGCGCAGTAGTCTGCCTTAAGCAATTCATCTGTTTCATATTTATTTTAGTCCTAAGTTTTTTGTTAATTTAAGAATTAACTACTTATACCTACTTTTTGCAAAAAGTGCAAAATATTCGCTAAAGAAACATGGTTGAAAAAAACATAAGAAAATTGTTTTGACCTATAAATTAAGCAACCATTTACAATTTTTAAATGTTTTTTTGCAATCAGGCGTCTTCAGCATAGATAATTATTTCTCACTTTTTGCAAAAAGTAGGTCTATGAAGTTAGGCCTTTTACTTTAAATTTTTAAACAAAAAATAAAAAGTGATTCAACGAGAATTTTTTTTAACACTTAAGGCTTAACTACATAGGCCTACTTTTGTACAAAAGTACACAAGTGAGAAATAAATATCTATTCTAAAGACACCTGCTTGCAAAAAAACAATGGAAAATTGTGCATGGTGGTTTAATCTTTGTGTCAGACCAATTTTCGTATGTTTTTTTGCAAGCATCTTTCTTTGGCGAGAATGTTAATTTCTCAATTTTGTACTTTTGTACAAAGGTAGGTCTATGTAGTTAAGGCTTTATTTACCATTTTTTGTCTAGCGACTTCTAGCGACTTTTTGGCCCCCCAATTTCTGCCAATCTAGCGACTTTTGGAGGTTGGTCTAGCGACTTCTCATTTCAGCTTGCGGCGACACTGTCCATAACTACGAACCTCCCGAACGAACGCCGAATATTGAAAGTACGAATGGCACACGAGTAAAGACGAAGACTGTGTCTTTGTTTCACATTGAAAGGAAAGTGGTTGGTTTATCATTCCCAAAAACAAATTTTACATGGAAGCTAGTAGACATAAGTGAATCTGTCTAATCGCTTGTTTGTTTTCGAAGTAAATTCTTAATTCGAATTTTTCATGACGAGAACGAGTGTCGTCAGTTGGTTGTATCTTTTTCTTTTTTTGCTGTACATTGTCCCGTCCACAGGAGGCAGCAGCAGGCTGTCGTTTCATTTTATGAGAAAGCAGTACGGTACCAAACATTTTTGTTGCTAGATTTATTTGTATTTAAAATGAAAATAATGTTAATAACAAAAATGTCACCAATCAAGTTAGATATTATTGTCCCTTTATTAAGTGAAATAATTATGGATTTAAAACAATGTAGTTGTATATTACAAATTAAGATGAGTTTAGGATTTTCATTTATTAATTTAAACAATTTATTAATTTAGTGTTGATGTTAAGTGAGTTGGTTTTCAAGATCTTTCGGATAACAAACTACAACATCAACATTCGATTCATAACAAGAAATTATAGTAATAAATAAATGAAATATAATGAAAATTAATAGTTTTGATTAATTTATTGCACAGAATAAGACAAAATTAAATTATCATGTAGGGCCTTTAAACTAATTAAAAAGTAAAAAAAAAAAACTAAAAACAGAAAATAAAACTAAAAACAAATAAAAGAAAGAAAAAAAAAAAGAAAAACCTTCTTCACTTCAAGAAGGCTTTAAAACAAATAATCTAAGTGCTTAAAATGCGAAACAATGAAACAAAACGTGTGTCTACCCAGTTGAATGGACCGCCGCACGTCACTGTCTACCTGTACAATTATTAGTTTTACATATGTTTCTTTTCTTGTGTAAAGATATACTTAATAAAATATGATTTCCACAGGTCCAAAAAACAGCACTCTTTTAGCGATAAAACAAATAAATAACAAAGTGGACAGAGTAAGGACATACATAAATTGTTTAACAATACATTATGGAATTCCGTCGGCTCCATAAAACATATAGTTCCTGAGTAATGAACAAATTTAGAGCCAAATTTAGTCTTAATTCGAGTTTATCCCATACAATAGATTCGACTCAAGGTATTACTCGGAGCCATAAAATAATACCATTTTTTTGTTCGCATACGATACATACAGATATTATTATCACAGGAATCACATACTTTGTAAACATTTTCAGTATAGTATCACTTGAAGATTTATAAAAGAAGTTTTTTTTCAGCTGGAAATTTTTATTCTCCTCGCTTTTTTCTTACGAAGTTCCAACACGTTCGCGTATTACTAGAAATACCTTGTTGAATATTCTTCTTACAAAGTTTACATTTGACATTTTTAATTTATATTTACGATCCCAGTGGAGTGTTATGTATTAAAGATAATCATTAAAAGGTTATGACAGTTGAAATGCCTGTCAAATTGAACAAGGCTATAAAATTAAAATCCTTAACTGAACTGTAATATATCTACTGAAAAAAATAAAAATGTGAACATCGATTTTTTACTGAAAATGACAAGCACAAGACTCACAGCAACCAAATTTTCTGTGTTGCGCCAAATGCTTCGGTTTGGAAGAAGACTTATCGTGTATTCCAAAACTATAAATTTAAATATTTTAAGAATCATAATTGGAGGAAATTCTAAAAAGCTCAACCAATCCACTTCAAGGAATGTTCCTACTCTGGAAGCTTTGCTTGCCATAGAAGGTTCCTTTCTTAATGTCGAAAGCAGTGCAATTCGTCAAGTCCTTGATTTGATAAGTATTGATCCCAATTTCGATTGATTCTCAAAACCGTGCCCTAGAAACTTTTCTTTCACTAGCCTCACTAGAAAATGAAATGGCGCCCAACAGTGCCTTACGACTAAAAAATGTGTACATTCAATAGAAAAAATTGAAAATTGAATACTTTATTTATGTTGTTAAATGCAACCTGAAATGTCAGTTTTTATTCAGAAAACTGGTCATACCAACCCCAGTCGTGAGCACTTATATATGCCACTGGTTGAAGTAAAGAACACAATTTCCCACAGCTTTCTTTAAGCCGCAAATGACAGGTGGTCACTTATTCAAACTTATGTCGGTTTTCTAGAAGTCTGTGGCCAGATCTTTCAAAGAAAAAAAAAACTAATGCATATTAACGCTAAACTGATCCTGATGGCCTCAACTATATCTGTCTTCGTTGGAATCCTAACGGGTCACAGCTCAATAAGATCGCATCATTTAAGCATAATGGGCATCAGCTCATCAGACGTTTGTAGAGTGAAGATGAAGAGACGTAGGTGAATGCTCATCTAACTTTCTTTGAGACTGCCCTAAGCTAGCTAGAACCATCAGAAAGACATCTCTCGGAGAATACTTTTTCGACAATCTAGGCGATATCTGGTTTTTGCCACATAGGAACATCCTGAAGTTCATTCAGAATTCGGGATAGCTCAACAAATTGTACCCTTTATCCGTTCTTTAGCCACCTTACGTACATTTTGGGGAGGGGAATCCATTGAGATCCGAGTGTGGTAATTCGGTTTTTCGCACCATAAATCTAACTTAATCTGTATGCTGTCATCAAGAAAGGATGCACCCAATAATATCGTCTTAGGTATATTGATCGTTTACATAATGGACAGCAATAAATTGAGCCTACCAAAGCACCGTTATTAACTCAGCCAATGATACCTGTGTATTAGCTTTGAAATCAAATGGTTAATGATGAATAACTTTTGCTCTCTCGAGGATTTAAAGTGTCCTTTTTTTAAGTCATGCTATTCCTTGCTGACATATCGATCTAATCAAAATAACATTTTCAGTTGACAAAAAAGTCTAACGTAAGAAGCTTAAAAACTATTTAACAATATCTAGATGAAAAAATCAAGCAATTTTGAAAACTAAAATTTCACTTCCTAAATAACAATTATAACATCAATTGGAACAACACCTACCCACTACATCATCTAGGGACCAGCCCTAGAACAAAATTGATGCAAATCTCTTAACAATATCACAACCGGCGAGGAAAGTGTTCGATAGTGTAACACTATACATCCTCACAATTATAGCTAGCTGCATAAATCTTAAATCGAAAACAAAAACACTCAGCGTTCAGTGAACTTTGCTACTGCCACTCTGCTGCTACTGTTTGAATACGATTATGGTGGATTATTTTTAACTCACCACACGAAGGGGAAAAACTCCAACACAATCACAAACTAATTTAATTAAAATGAAAAACATACCAACTGCGCGTTCAGGTATCGTGTAGATGAGAGTGGGGAACGAATGAACGAGCAGGTACGCAAACTCGAGGCCAACCACATGGCGCAGAAATTTAGTTGGCTCCGCCCGAAATGAAAATGGCGTGCGATGCCATATGCAAGAACAACACCTTTTCACTGTTTTCAACCATGAGATGAGGAATGAACGTGTAGAAGCGAGTCGGATAGAGAACACAGAGAGGGCATAGGTAGGTAAAAATTAATGGAGACAAAGTCTATAGCTACAGTGGCGTAGAACTGCATCGATTTCGATTGCAAAGGATTTTCCGGGTCTTGAAAGTTGTTTTCCTCTTTTTTGTGTTTCTGGTTTTTTTTTTTTTGTGTGCTTGCTTGATTTTTGCTGCACTGGCTGGCTCGTTATCCTTTGTGGAAATCGATATCGAGCTTCAATGGAAGAATTTTCATGCAAAGAGATTTCCATACGGCTCCAGATTCAGGAGCCAAAATCGGATGCAGATGCCGAGTGGGGGTGTACGTTTGACGATCCTATAGAGTTGCGAGTTCATCTGTTTTTCTTTTTTTTTAGATGAACGCTATTTACTTTGACTATCAATGCGAAAACAACGACAATGGATGCGATAATTGCATTCTGTTCGATAATCTAGTTGCCCACAGCATCACTATACCACCCTACCTCTAACCCTTGCCACAAAAGTTTCCAACGCCCACACAAGGCACACGGATATTTAAGGCATCAGTTGGCTGATTGATTGAATTGTTTGTTGTGAAACAAAAGATTTTAATGGAAATATCGTCTGTTGATGCGAGAGCAAGCAGCCAGCAGGGCCTTGGGCTTTGATGGTTGAAAATAAATGAAATGTTCGATGTGATGGAGCTTCTGGGTACTGGAATATTGAATATTTCGAACATGGCCAACTTAATTTTGTGTTCTAGATAGGTAGATGTAGTCTATGGAGGTAGATTGCCGAAGCATAAAGTTTGTACCAGAGAGGCAGCAGGAACTCATAGGTGCAGATAGAGCCATGGAGCATGGAAGGATGGAAGTCCTTGTTGTGGTTGTGATTTGCGATGAAGTTTTAGTTGTTGTAAATGTTAGAAGAGCAGAGAGGGATTGATTATTTTAGATATCTATCTCTGCAACTGGTAAGTGTGTGTGTGTTTTGATTAAGGTCATACCTATTTATATATAGGTATACCTACATGAGATACATACCCTATATTAGGGAGATACACTATCTCCATAAGGATTGGTGATGTGTATTCAGAAACATAAATAGGTAGTTAGATATTTCTCTTTCGATGGATGAGGCACACTCTAGGTAATGTTCAATATTCCATACTAATCGAATAGACAACTGATAATTATTGACAGTTATAAGCACAGAGGCTTATATTCCCTACCTAGATCAATTAACAAATTCAATTATACCATGTATCTATATTGAATAGTTTGAGAAATATCTTGATGGCATTCAGTTTTTTGTACCATCTAGGTATAGAAACAATGACAAGTAGACATATTTTTTTGAGCACTGAGCTTGAATTAGAATTCGAAATGTCCATCAAAAGGTTAAAGGAGTAAATGATGCCGTAGTTTTTCTATCATGTTTCTCGTACAATTACATATAAGTATTTAATACATTTCCATGTCCTTGAGATTTAAATCGTTTAGTAATTTTAAATCAAAGCAGGTATTTGCCGGAGATTTGCGATACAAAAAAAAGAAGAAGAACAAATTGTTTGTGGGTGCATCCTTTTTTTGTCGGTTGTAAGTGTATTGTGAGCCGATAAGTGCTTGGAATTATCCACAACTTGCTCAAAAATTAAAAAAAACACACTTTTTTTCAAAATTATGTCAAAGTTAAGTCTAAGGCCCAGTTTCTCATCCTAAGTTTAAAGTTAATTCTAGTTAACTAACTGAATTCAAAGGGTTAACTAGAGTTTAACTCCTTAACTTGGATGATCTTGCGAACTTATGTTTTTCACCCGAATTGATCTTTTATCATCTGCACTTGGTGGGTAATAAATCAATAAATCAGTTGTGAACTTTAATATACTCTGTCCAAAGAAAATAGTCAGTACAGGAAAGATAGAATGTTTGCCTCTCAATCTGACTGTAATGGATTTCAATAAGATGTCCCTTTCTTAAAGCTCTTACAGGGCTGCCGTAGTAAACATAAAAACAATAGCCAGCTCTGCCCCCAGCCAGCCCTCCAGCCAGCTCTGTCCCTAGCTAGCCGCTTCCAGTTGCACACACCGAGTTGGTTGAGGTCGTCCTCCACTTTTGCGCGCCACCTGTTTTGGGTTCTTCCTCTGCTGCGTCCACCATCGGGGTTGGATTCGAAGACTCGTCGGGCCTGTGCCTTTCTGTCCATACGCTCCACGTGCCCCAGCCATCTCAGCCGCTGTATTTTCAGCCTTTTGACCAGGTCAACGTCGCTGTATAGCCCGTATAGCTCGTTGTTGAATCTTCTCCTCTACACTCCTCCGATACACACCGGACCGAAAATCACACTAAGAATCTTCCTCTCAAAGCACCCTAGCAGACTTTCATCCGATTTCTTCAATGTCCATGCTTCTGCCCAAAAGAGCAGGACTGGGATGATTAGGGTCTTGTATAAAGTCTCCTGGGTTCTCTGATAGATTGCCTTCCTACTTAAACGCCTTCTTAGACCGAAGAAACACCGGTTGGCAAGAGTAATTCTTCGTTTGAACTCTGCACTGATGTCATTTTGCGAGGTAATAATGGAACCCAGGTAGACAAAGTCCTTGACAATTTCGAAATTATATCTGTCCATCGTAAGGCCGTAGCAAGACAAATATATCGGATGGGGGGGGGTATTGTTTTCAAAAAAATTAGTATTTTAGTTTTAAATGTAAAAACGTTGATTCTTGAATTTTAGCTATCAGCAAGTTAGGCTTATTTAAAAACATTATAATAGGATGTTAAATCATTTTTATTATAATACTAGGTTAAAAATTGTGTTTCGCTAATTTTAAAAGAGTTAGCATCGTACTATCTCCTAACATTTTACTAAAGTTAAAATCATCAAAAGGCTATTTAATTTTTTTAGTATCAAAAGGCACGGTAGTGCCCAGCTAAGTTCTGGCACTACACCCTTTTTACAGGTCAAAATCAGGCGATTTTCGACCCCCCTCTAACTTTAGTATCAATAAAGTCAGAAACTTCATTTTGCTAAGCTCACCAGGTCGAGATATAAGACTGCAAAAATCGTATAAACAGTCACTGACTGACTGACTGACAGACCATCAAAATTATGGAGCACTTCCCGACATTGTAGAATCTTGTAATTTCACACAACGGTATTTACTGTGGGGGCGTGGTACCCACCCATTTTCATAGAATTGATATAAATTATTTGGAGCACTTCTGATTATCGTGGAATGATGAAATTTAGTACAGGTGTAGGGCTTAAAGTGCAGGCAAAGGAAACATTTTAAAATTTGAGATTTTTAATTTAGGCGGCGTGGTTTGCGCACATTTTCATAGAATTGATATAAATTATTTGGAGCACTTCGGATTGTCGTGGAATATTGAAATTTAGTACAGCGGTAGGGCTTAAAGTGCAGGCAAAGGAAAAATTTTAAAATTTGAAATTTTTCATTTAGGCGGCGTGGTTTCCGCCCATTTTCATAGAATTGATATAAATTATTTGGAGCACTTCTGATTGTCGTGGAATGATGAAATTTAGCACAGCGGTAGGGCTTAAAGTGCAGACAAAGGGAACATTTTAAAATTTCGTATTTTACATTCAGAGGCGTGCCACCCGCCATTGATATCAATTATGAGGAGCCCATCTGGTTTTCGTAGAATGATGAAATTTGGTAGAGCGAAAGGACTTGACACGCAAGCAAAGAGAAAATTAAAAGTTTGAGATTTAAAATTCAGTGTGCGTGGCAACCACCCATTTTCACATAATTAATATTAAACATATTGAGAGCACTTCCGTATGGTGTAGGATTATGAAATTTGGTAAGGCGATTAGTTTTTTCGTGTATACAAAGAAAATGTTGAAATCATCAAATTTTTCATTTAGGGGCGTTACATCTACCCACTTCTTATCAATTATTATCATTTCAATGGAGCACTTCTAACTTATGAAAATTGGTAGATGGGTAGGACTTGTAGTATTTACAAAAGGCATAAATTGAAAGCTTTTGATGCACTGATTTTATTTAAGGTTAACGAAGAAACTCGTAATGACATGAGAAACTCTTAGGATGACGCTACTAGAGTCTCCACTAATAAAAAAAACTTAGGATTTGTTTAATGCCGGGAGGAACCAAACTATTTTTGATTGCTGGATTTTGGGTTGATATGAATACAAAGGAAATTGAGAAGGGCTATCAAGCTAAAACAACTAACAAACTATCATTTCCTCGAAAGGAAAGAATCGAATTTGCAATATTAAATTGAGATTTGTAGAGGAAAATAAGTTTACATTTTTTTTTGAAACAAAAAATTAACTGATAAAGTCAGGCAAACTTACTCGAATACATATAAGTTACTTCCAGCAATAACATTTACTAAACCTAAGGTTATAAAACATTGGGGGCATACAAATTGAAAAGTAAAAGATTTTTTTTTTGCAAATTGCCAACCAATAAATTAGTTTTCCGAACTTAGTTGCTCTCGAGTTGCCAAGAAGTATCTACACCTTCACTACCTTTTTACTATACATTTTGCTGTGTAAAACAATTAATCATCAAATTTGGTGTTAATTGACAATCACTAATAGATTAGATTAGATTATTATTTATTGTTCTGTAAGTATTATTATTTACAAATTTACAAAAAATCATTTAAGCATAGCCTTGCCGTCTGCCTGAAATCACCAATATAAGATGGATCTATAATTTTTCAAGAGGAAAGTAGGAGCAAGAAACTCATTTTGAAAAATTTCGGGGGGGGATCAGATCCCCTGGCTACGGCCTTGGGTTGCACTAAAATTTCAGTCTTCTGTTAAAAAAAAAAAATAAAATAGCTTTTTCATTTATCATTTGCATTTATTTTGTTTTCATAAGATTGGGAAATAAAAACTACCCAAAATTCATATATCATATGCTCAGATTATACCAAGTCAAATATATATCGGTATACCCCTCTCCACCACTTGAAAGCGAATATGCAAATGGATTTAGGTTCGCTTCGGCCGTAAAGTGTAAAATTCTGCGTCGACACCAATTTTATGATTTTATAAAGGTGACAGTGAAGTGAAATAACGCCCTACGAATTAGGGCCACATTTAAAATGTGGCCTTATTTCCGTACAAAAATTGAAATAAGGCCCGACGGGCCCTATTTCCAAGCTTACTTTGAAATTAGGCCACATTCAAACATGGAAATAAGGCCGCAAGTGATTTTGTTTGATTATTTTCAGAGCTTTGCTAACAGAATTTTGAAAATTGGATTTCAGAAAATATTTTTTTATTTTTAATTCAGATTTACAAAAATTCTATTTTTTTTTTTTCAAAATTCTGTTAGAAAAGGTCACGCGATATTTTTGATTATTTACTGAGCTTAGCTAAAAGAATATTGAAAAATTGTATTTCAGAAATCTTTTTTTTAATTAAAATTTTTCAAAAATTCAGATTTTCAAAATTCTGTTAGCAAAGCTCTGTAAATTAAAAAAAAAAAATCTAGCGATTTTTTTGATTATTTACAGGGCTTCCTAACAGAATTTTTGAAAAATGTGAATTAAAAAAAAAAAAGAATTTTCTAAAATTCAATTTTCCAAAAAATTTCAGCAAATCTTTTTTTTTAAATAATTTTTTTTTGATTATTTACAGAGCTTTGCTAACGGAATTTTGAAAAACTGAATTTTTGAAAAATGTAAATTAAAAAAAAAAAGATTTGCTGAAATTCAGTTTGCAATATTCTGTTAGGAAAGCTCTGTAAATGATCTAAAAAATGTCTGTAAGCAAAGCTCTGTAAACAATCTAAAAAATCGTGCTTTGCTAACAGATTTTGAAAAACTGAATTTTTGGACAATGTGAATTTAAAAAAAAAAAGATTTTCTGTTAGCAAAGCTCTTAATGATAAAAATCGCGTATTTATAGTTTTTTTGAAAAGACCTTTAGATTCATTATTCAATTTCTAAAATTCAACAAAAGATTTTAAGTTTTCAGAAATACTTATCAAAAATTAAATAACGCCCGACGGGTCTTATTTCAAAATTGAAATTTAAATAAGGCCACATGTTCGATGTGGCCTTATTTCCACTTAAAAATGGAAATAGGCCACATGAGGCCTTAATTCCTAGGGCGTTATTTCACGTCACCTTTTCTGACAAAAGACAAAACAAAAACCCTTATCTGCCGATGGTATTTGCACCCCCAGCGCGCAAGGGTGGGAAAGGGACCAAGAAAATAATATGTTTCGATGGATTCAAGTATTCTGAATTCAATAAGACATTCCGCACAGAAATGGGTGCGAGTTTTTAGTCACTAGGCCCTAGTTCTTCAACCCTGCAAGGATTCAAGCTTTTAGCATGCGAGGATAAATATACCTATGCATGGATCCAAGACTTCGTGAAGAAAACCAATGTTCCCTGGCAAAATGCTGAACTCCGCCTCATTAATAAGGAGGAGATCCAACGGCGTATATAGGGGGGGGGGTCACGGGGTCATGCCCCCCCCCCCCCCCCCCCCGAGAACTCAAGATTATTTTGTTGATCTGAAATAATTATTTAGTAACCACATAGAAAAAAAAAAAGAAAGTTGGTTACTTAGAAAGCTAGTAGGATTTTCGATTGTTAATTTAAAATTCAATAGAGAATTTGAATGTTGGTAACTTCAATTCAATAAGAAATTTAATTTTGATGGCAATGGAACCTACGTTATTTTGTAGTCAATCGATGATACTTTGATTTTCTTCCTCGTACCTAAAATTTAACATAACAACGAACTTCTCAAAATATGATAATACATTCAAATCTTAAAATATTTGCAAAGGCTAGTTTCAGTTTTGAGATGACAGCCAAAACCTGTTAAACCAAACAGAAATCAAAGTGCGGAGTTGTTACCAAATTTTCATTCAGTAAAGTAAAAACAAATAGGATTTTCAAAAAAAGAACATTTTTTTCTGAAAATATGTTTTGGGGGCTCAAACGCCTCCCCTGAAATGTATGAATTTAACTTCCACGCCATACAATTTCACTCTTAATTTTGAGTTTACAGTTTAAACCCCCCCCCCCCGAAATTTGTTCTGAGACACTTTCAATAGGGAATTAGAGACTAGGATTAACTCCTTAGAAAATAATTCAATAATTGGACCTGAATCCTTAGATAGAGCCACCTCAGAATTCACAGAAATTCTAAATAAAGCTTTTGAAAAAGGATGTCCCCTTAAACAGGTGAGGAAAGGCAATAATAAACCACCTTGGTGGACACACGAAATTGGCATTATAAGAAAAGAAACAAGAAGACTTTTCAATACAGCCTAACGAACTAGAAATGAAATACAAAAACAGTCAAAGAAAATTCAAAGCTGAAACACAACGGGCGAAACGCAGCTCGTGGCAAACCTTCTGCACCCAAATTGAAGGAACAAACAAATCAGCAAAAATTCTAGCAAAAGAACCAGTTCCCGTAGGGTCTCTTAACGGCCCTAATGATCAATGGACTGAATCATGTGCAGAATCACTGGAGCTCCTTATCAAAACTCATTTTCCTGGTTGTAACTTTGATGTTAATAACACAGAAGATGCAGCACAAACGGAGCACACGGTGCCACCAGATATTATAACAGAGAATAAAATAAACTGGGCGATAAACTCATTTTCACCCTACAAATCTCCGGTAACAGACGGGATCTTCCCCTTGATGTTACAGAAGAACACTAAACATGTCACCCAATACCTCAAGCGCTTCTTTGTAAGCAGCCTTAAGTGGGGATACATTCCTTTGGCATGGCGTGAAGTAAAAGTAGTCTTCATACCGAAAGCTGGAAAACCAAGCCACACAGAAGCCAAAGACTACAGACCCATTAGTCTAACATCGTTTGTTTTAAAAACCTTTGAACGACTAATAGATATACACATACGAAGTACTCTAAAACCGAATGTGTTGTCACCTGTCCAACACGCTTACACGAAAGGAAAAAGTGTTGAAACAGCACTCCACAACCTAGTAAGCATAGTAGAAACAACACTCAAGAACAAAGAGTACACTCTAGCTGCTTTTCTGGACATTGAAGGAGCTTTCAACAATGTACAAAATGACGCGGTAAAAAGAGCACTTGTATACCTTGAAGTAGATAATTCCCTCATAAACTGGATTATCTGTGTGTTAAAATACAGACGGATTTACTCAGAACTAGGGGATGCACAGATCAAAGTATCCACATCTAGGGGGACTTAAAGGAGGAGTTCTCTCACCACTTTTGTGGATATTGGTTATGAACGAAATCCTGATGGAACTGGAACACAGCGGTGTCAAAGTAGTCGCCTACGCAGACCACTTGGCGCTGCTAGCGACTAGTAAATTTCTTTCCACAACCAGCGAACAGATTAACTACGCTCTGTCGAAAGTTTGTAGCTGGACGAGGAAATGTGGACTCTCGGTCAACCCGCAGAAAACGGAACTGGTACTTTTTACTACTTTACAGGAAAACACCAGATTTTTTCCTACCATTAATAGATGGACCCGACTAAGTCTTTCAGAACATGCCAAATATCTGGGCGTAGTTCTTGACAAAAAGCTAAACTGGGGTTTGAACACTAAAAAAGGGCCAAGAAGGCCATGATCGCTTTTTACTCCTGCAACAGGATCTTTGGTAAGACCTGGGGTCCAAACCCTAAGATCATAATGTGGATGTACACGGCCATTATAAGACCGATCCTTACATATGGTAGCCTGGTTTGGTGGAGCGCGATGGACAAAGAAACTAATTGCAAAACGCTTAATAAAGTTCAAAGACTAGCATGTATATGAATTACAGGGGCAATGAGATCCACACCCACTGCGGGAATGGCAACGATACTCAACCTAAAGCCCCTAGATCTACTTGTACAAGGAACTGCGGCCTACAGTGCCCTAAGACTAAGCCAAACCAATAGCTGGAAAAGAAACTCGGTAGGTCACGCACAAATTATCAATAAATTTAAGGAAGGGTATGTATGCACAGACTACACAACACCCCGTACAGATTTTGAAAAACCGTTTTCTGTCTCCTTCCCCACAAGAGAGGAATGGGATGCTGGTTTACAACAATCAGATGAACCGGTACCGGTGGTAGAAATATACACCGATGGATCGAAGATGGATACGGGTGTAGGTGCGGGATTCTTCTCAGAAACCCTCAATTTCGCCAAATCTTATAGGGGTGCCTATTGTTTGTTTTTTTTTATTTCGCCAATTGTTGTTTCGTTTTTGTTATAATTAGTTATGTTAAGTTCGAAAACGTTTTTTATATTTTGTATGAATTTTGTTTTGAGTTCATTTCGTTTCACGATTGCTTCGAATTTCTTCTTTTGTTTTTTAAATGTTTTGCATTTTCGTTAAATCTATTATGGATCACTTAAGACTGGGTTGTTTCGTCAAAATTTGTTTCGCATTTAGTCTCTACGTTTATCTATTTTTTTTGGAATTCGATTATTTTGTTATCAATTTGTAAGTAAAGAGGAATTATTGATACAAACAAAAATTAAAGATAAAGAAATGCCTTCTGCAACAAATCCAATAATAATGGAAAACCACCAGTGTACCTTCCTTTGTTTTGGAGCATTTACAATCAGTTTGAGATGAATATGCTCACAAAGGTTTGAAAATTCTGTCATTGGAGCCAATGTTAAGTGTAAATGTACATATACCTATGTTGAAGGTACAATTAAAAAATTATTTAGAGGGGATTCAATTCTTCAAAAGAAGTGAAATTGACCTTAACATGAGTCAGAGAACAGTAAAGTTAACCATTTTTTAAATCGTCGAAAAGTGATGTCAACAGACAGAACAATTTTTTTCTGTAAATATGACCAAGAATCACATCCCAAAGTATGGCAGACGAATTACCGGACACCCTGTATATTGAAAATGTTTTTCTTTTTGTATTTTAAACGAAGTAGGTATACCTTTTTTTTAACTACGCTCTGTCGAAAGTTTGTAGCTGGACGAGGAAATGTGGACTCTCGGTCAACCCGCAGAAAACGGAACTGGTACTTTTTACTACTTTACAGGAAAACACCAGATTTTTTCCTACCATTAATAGATGGACCCGACTAAGTCTTTCAGAACATGCCAAATATCTGGGCGTAGTTCTTGACAAAAAGCTAAACTGGGGTTTGAACACTAAAAAAGGGCCAAGAAGGCCATGATCGCTTTTTACTCCTGCAACAGGATCTTTGGTAAGACCTGGGGTCCAAACCCTAAGATCATAATGTGGATGTACACGGCCATTATAAGACCGATCCTTACATATGGTAGCCTGGTTTGGTGGAGCGCGATGGACAAAGAAACTAATTGCAAAACGCTTAATAAAGTTCAAAGACTAGCATGTATATGAATTACAGGGGCAATGAGATCCACACCCACTGCGGGAATGGCAACGATACTCAACCTAAAGCCCCTAGATCTACTTGTACAAGGAACTGCGGCCTACAGTGCCCTAAGACTAAGCCAAACCAATAGCTGGAAAAGAAACTCGGTAGGTCACGCACAAATTATCAATAAATTTAAGGAAGGGTATGTATGCACAGACTACACAACACCCCGTACAGATTTTGAAAAACCGTTTTCTGTCTCCTTCCCCACAAGAGAGGAATGGGATGCTGGTTTACAACAATCAGATGAACCGGTACCGGTGGTAGAAATATACACCGATGGATCGAAGATGGATACGGGTGTAGGTGCGGGATTCTTCTCAGAAACCCTCAATTTCGCCAAATCTTATAGGGGTGCCTATTGTTTGGTTTTTTTTATTTCGCCAATTGTTGTTTCTTTTTTGTTATAATTAGTTATGTTAAGTTCGAAAACGTTTTTTATATTTTGTATGAATTTTGTTTTGAGTTCATTTCGTTTCACGATTGCTTCGAATTTCTTCTTTTGTTTTTTAAATGTTTTGCATTTTCGGTAAATCTATTATGGATCACTTAAGACTGGGTTGTTTCGTCAAAATTTGTTTCGCATTTAGTCTCTACGTTTATATATTTTTTTTGGAATTCGATTATTTTGTTATCAATTTGTAAGTAAAGAGGAATTATTGATACAAACAAAAATTAAAGATAAAGAAATGCCTTCTGCAACAAATCCAATAATAATGGAAAACCACCAGTGTACCTTCCTTTGTTTTGGAGCATTTACAATCAGTTTGAGATGAATATGCTCACAAAGGTTTGAAAATTCTGTCATTGGAGCCAATGTTAAGTGTAAATGTACATATACCTATGTTGAAGGTACAATTAAAAAATTATTTAGAGGGGATTCAATTCTTCAAAAGAAGTGAAATTGACCTTAACATGAGTCAGAGAACAGTAAAGTTAACCATTTTTTAAATCGTCGAAAAGTGATGTCAAAGTAAAAAATCAGACTTTAATGTAGAACAATTTTTTTCTGTAAATATGACCAAGAATCACATCCCAAAGTATGGCAGACGAATTACCGGACACCCTGTGTATTGAAAATGTTTTTCTTTTTGTATTTTAAACGAAGTAGGTATACCTTTTTTTGTTTGAAGAAATTATTTTTGTTAAATAAAAAATAACTTTATAGAAATTGATAATATTTTTCAGAGTTTTCCTTTGTATTAATTGCACCCTTGGTATCAAAAATCTATGCCAATTTAAGAATATTTGGTTTGTATCAACTTTAATAAAATGTTGGCGTTACGGAAAATATATCTGATAGTTGTGAAAATAAATATGTTCGGTTCAGTTTGATTTCGATCATTTCGTTAACGTTTATTTATTTTCGTTCGCGCGAATTTTAACGCCTTTAGGTTCTTTACATGCACAAACATTAAAACGAAAATAAACGAACGGTGACGAAATGATCGAAATCGAAACAACTAAAGACGAAACAAACGTAAGACGAATTAATTACAAAACGAAATGCTCAAAAAACGAAACTATCAAAAACAAAATGAAATTAAAATAAAATACTTAAAAAATTAAACAAAAATTGTCGAAACAAAAAGAAACCAAATAAATGAAAAGTGAAACAGTGAAATGCAAAACAACAAAATGCGAAACAAGTTAAACGAAACAACCAAAAAACGAAAGAAAAAAGACGAAACGTACCAAACCCATCTTATAGACTCCCCGACTACAGCAGTGTCTTCCAAGCGGAGGTTCTGGCAGTGGTTAAGGGTGCCGAGCAAATATTAATGATGGCGATACCACGAGCTGACATCACTTTTTACATTGATAGCCAGGCGGCGATCAAGGCCATCTCTGCCACAGAAATCAAATCCAAACTGGTTTCATGCTGTCGTGAAGAGCTAAGAGTTCTTGCCACACAGCACAACATCAGACTCTGTTGGGTCCCTGGAGACTGTGGAATTGAAGGTAATGAAAAAGCCGATGAACTGCCAAGGACTGGTTCATCGTTAGATCCAAGCCTAACAGACTCCATTGTTAAAATTCCACCCTGTGCCATTAAACAGGAGATTAGCAAGAAAATAGTGGAACTTACCGATGACAGGTGGAACTCACTTGCAACTTGTACCACTGCAAAGAATCTGTGGCTCAGCTACGATAAGAAAAAAACAGACAAAATTATGAACCAGAAAAAGAGATCCCTGCATCTTCTGATAGGAATTATCACAGGACATAATCTCTTAGGGTATCATAAAAACAAAATGGGACTCAATAATGTAGACCTATGCAGAGGCTGCGGAGACGAAGAAGTAGAGGAGGACACCCTTCACTACCTAGGTCATTGTCCGGCACTGTGCAACACAAGGACAAAATTTGTATGTAGCTTCTTCTTCAACGATTTAGCAGAAATCTCGAAGTCAACAGATAATAAGATCTTAAATTTAATGAACTTCATCAACGCCTCGAAATGGCTCGATGCTCCATAGGATTTCATAAGTTATTTATTTTAAAGGGATGGTCCAATCCATCGGGGTATCACAGAGGATTAACATTGATCTAAGTGTGACGGGAACAAGATCTATCGGCAGCCCATCTACCTAACCTAACCTAGTTCTTCAAGAGCCGTTGCGCCACCTAATTCCCGTCAGAATGTAGTGCAAGGTTTGACCTAAAATATGGCCTTAACGCCCTAACTATGTCTCAAATAATCACAAAGATCTTGCAATTTCTAAATACGTGATTGAAAAGTCATATTCTGCATAATATGAGTTTTTTTCCACACCACCTTCGTGATGCTTGGATATAAAGTACAGGAATGTACTTTATACAGATAGAGGTATTCAATATCATAGGTGCAATATACGACTTCATCAAAATCACCTTTATAATGTGTACAGTAGTTGGGTACATAAGGTATAGTTATAGACAGACAAAACGTTATCCGATTTCTGATTTGTCATTTGTTGGAATATATAACATTTTTTTATTAAATCCTTCACATTCGTTTAAATTGCCATTTGCAGTATACATGCCGTACTTATATGAAGGTATAAGAAAAAATGCAATCTTTCCTTGATAGCAGAGGGTTGAGAGTGTTGCCCACCTGCACAAATGTGAGCAGGGGAAATAACTAAAAAAGAAAAATATTCTCTGCAGCTAAATAATATGTATCATTCACCCCACTCATCCCTCTCTTGATGTTGAGAGCACATGTCTTATCTGCAATCACTGTCATTGCTTGCAACCCACTTGCAACATCGTCTTCGGTAGCATCTCCCAATGCTAAAGGTTCAATAAAATACCAACAAAAAATAAGTCAAAAGTGGAATTTGCTCGCACGTATACCTAAGGTGACACATCACCAAACGACCGACAACGAGGATGTAGCCAGCCGCGACGAGCAGCCTTTGCTGAATGATGATGTAAACTTAAGAAAGAAAGAAAGGGCTTCCCTTCCAGTTCCCGCATTTCCAGCATATATCAGGAACGACCCATAGGGTTCTCATATAGGATATAGTTGGTACTTTGGCCTCTTAATATTGCCTCATCAGAGTTTTGTATATTTCGTCCATACATGATGCACTTGAATTCAACCGATGCGAAGCCTAGATGCTATAGGAGCACTCGATGGCGGGACCACTTTGTCTAAAGGCTCCTTTGTGACGATATGCTGACGTTTTAACTGTTACGGTGGTGTTCTTGCCACACACTGGTACTGGAACTAATGCTAGTATATTTTATAGGATATGGACGTGCCCCACAGCCTGGGGCAAGTTAAAGAAGGTGTACGTGTTAATTCTCGCTTCTTACATCTATTTCCATCAAACTTTAACTGTTGTAAATGCTCTGATCTGGCTTGAGGACCGCATTAACTGCATTTTTTATTTTAATTGCCTGAGTTAGCGAACTAGACTGCCAGCCAACACTTGATGGGGATTCAAATCCATGAAGTATATCTTTCAAATTTCAATGAATATAAGATTGTGACTGTGCTTCGCCCAAGAGATTTTATGTGCAGGTAGTTAGACATGATGGCGCAAAATTTTAAACATTGCTCGTTTAAGGAATAAAACCGGCTCTAGTTAACGTAGTTGTTTAGTTGTGAACACTTGTCTAACTATTTTGTAATTTTAAACACTTTAAACAACTCTCCTAACTTAAGTGGACTCCGCAACGTAACGTAAGCAAATTAAGGTTGAACAGGCACAAATTTGACAGATGAAGACAAGAAACATTACAAAAACAAAAATGTTAAAACAAACAAACAAGTTCAGAACTCTTTCTAAATTCTTTAATAAATACCTACTTTTCATTTTTAACAAAGCTCTGAGTGCTTGCATATAGTTGGCCCACCAACTATTGAGTTGAGCAAAACTGTTAATTGCAATCGTTTGTACATCGTTTGTCTACGTTTGTACAAGTTTTAGATTCGTTTGTACACTCACCGTTTTTTTTATATAGCCACTTCAAATAAATTTACGGAGTTTGGCCCACCAACTATAACGCTCGAAAAATCTGGAAATTCAGTTCGATAGAAAATCGTTTGTCTATGTTTGTCTTTTTTTTGTTTGTATACGCCCCAAATTTTTTTGACAACAAAATTTGTTTTAACCAAATTTTATTAAAATTTTAAAACATATGCATTCGTTTGTCTATTTTTTATAATGATTTTTTTTTAAATTTGTATTTATTTCTAGTTTTAATTAATTATATATTAATTATAACGCTCGAAAAATCCAAAAACACAGTTCGATAGAAAATCGTTTGTCTATGTTAGTCTTTTTTTTCGTTTGTATACGTCCCAAATTTTTTTGACAATAATTTTTTTTTTTTAACCAAATTATAAAACATTTGCATTCGTTTGTCTCTTTTTTATAATGATTTTTCATCGTGTTAATTTTTTAAATTTGTATTTATTTCTATTTTTAATTAATTATTACTTTTTTTTGGGACATGCAGTTAGCCCACCAACAGCATTCTCTTTTATTTGGGTATCCACAGTTTCAAGTTGTATGCGAAATTGCGATAATTAAGACTTCCTTTTTTTCTATTCTTTTTAAGGAGTGCCCTGCATTTAGGCTGCATTTAAAAAGACTTAAGTTACACCTTGACCTTTATGTATTCAGTAAAAATAATTTAAAAAAAGCAAACAAAAATTATTCTAATTCTATTGGTACTTGTTCATTAACTGCTTAACGCTTTTAATGGGTTTCTTTTCGGTATGAAATAGAAAGTAACTATAGGTTCCAATGATTTCAAAAGGGTAGTTATGTGCATTCAAGAGGACACAAGCGTCCACAGGTTTTTCTCAAAATCCACCTCTGTCTACCAACTCCTACTCTCACCTCCACGTGGTGAACATCGGGTGTCTAGTACCTCAGCTGGAGACGGGGTTTAAATCCCCGTGGAAAGCTGTTGGGGACAGCCAACGAGAGAGGGGGGGGGAGGAGTGTTCCCACTAAGGCACTTCTCCTTTCATCGAGGCGGCAGCGGACGAATTCTCTAGATGGAATCAACGGTGGCGTCTACAGTTCCAGTTAGGTTGAACTACTTAGTGAACACCTTATATGGGCTACTACGACATATTTGTAGCTCAGGCCTATAAGGAGCGGTTTATCCGGCTCCCTACCCTTGGAGTTATACGAAGGGTCTGGTCCTCCGGGTCGGGGGTTGTGCGTCGGGGTAACTTCCCTACCACGTAAAAAAAAGTTGTTCCGAAACAACAACAAGCCTCGGATATGGATGATTTTAAAGTTGACGACCCCAGCGAACGAAACAAGGACAATGAATTTCGGATCTGCACGTGGAACGTCCTGTCCTTATACAGAACACGTGCAGCCGAACAATTAGTGGAGAACCTGGACAGGCTAAAGGCTGACGTAACAGCCATCCAGGAAGTGCGATGGGATGGAGAGGGCGTACGGAGACTGAAAACGTGTGACATCTACTACGGCGGGTGCTTGAAGGAACAGGGTCAGCGGCTCTTGGGTTGTGGTTTTGTGATAAGGGGAAGACTTAGGCAAGAAGTCTTGGGCTTCCGAAGTGTAAGCGAGCGCCTGGTCACAATCCGCATCAAAGGCAAATTTAAGAACATTTCGCTGATTTGTGTTCACGCCCCCCATGAAAGGAGAGAAGACTCAACCAAAGAAGCATTCTACGATCTCTTGGAGACAACGTATGATATGTGCCCGAAGTACGACGTGAAGATCATTCTTGGTGACTTCAACGCAAGATTCGGAAAGGAGGGCATCTTTGGTTCGATAGTCGGAGGACACAGCCTACACGACGAAACTTCCGGCAACGGACACAGGCTGGCAGACTTTGCGGCGGGGCGAAATGTCATCATCTCAAGCACCTACTTCCCACACCTCAATATACACAAGGGGACTTGGCGGTCGCGTGATCAAGTAACCGTCAACCAAATCGACCACGTTGCGATAGACGCGAGACATGCTTCCAGTATCTTGGACGTCCGAACGTTCCGAGGGGCCAACATTGACTCGGATCACTACCTGGTGGTAGCTAGACTACGTATGCGGATATCCATGACGCGACAACGCAGAGCAGATGCTGTGAAAAGATTCGATGTCGAGAAGCTTAAATCGCAAGAGACTGCCAGAACTTTTGCAGACCACGTAACTCTTAATCTCTCAGGAGGTCCGCTACCAGCATCAAGTGCAGAGGACCAGTGGGAACACTGTCAACAAGCCATTAGAAGTGCCGCCTCTGATGTGCTGGGTTTCACTAGGCGAATACAACGAAACCCCTGGTTCGATGAGGAGTGCCGGCTAGCGCATGCAGCTAAGGACGAGGCCTACCAGGCAATGCTGCAGACTCGAACAAGAGCTGCTGAGAGAGTGGCCCGGGAGCTCTACGGGCTGAAACGAAAAGAGGAACGCCGACTTCTCAGGAGGAAAAAGAGAGAGCACGAGAAGCGGGCGGTAGAGTCTATTGAGGGTTGTAGCGGTAGGGGAGATGTTCGAAAATTTTATCAGAGGGTGAAGCGATCCACCCAAGGATTCAAGGCTAGAACGGAAGCCTGCCGAGATGAGAGTGGGAATATGGTAGTAGACACACAGTCAGTGCTGAGGATCTGGAAAGAACACTTCTCTAGACTGCTTAATGGCGAAGACAGCCAAGATGCCGCTAATAGGCAGAACGCTCCATTCAACTTGGACGATGATGGCCAAGAGTTCCGTCCACCCGACCTAACCGAAGTTCGGCTGGCGATATCCAAACTTAAGTCGTACAAGGCTGCAGGTGCAGATGGCTTACAAGCCGAACTATTTAAATCAGCGGGAGATGAATTGGCTAGGAGCATACACCAGCTCATCTGCAAAATTTGGTCGGAGGAAAGTATGCCCGATGAATGGAACCTCGGTATAGTGTGCCCCATCCATAAAAAGGGAGATGTTCTGAAATGTACCAACTACAGAGGAATTAGTCTCCTAAACGTCGCTTATAAAATCTTGTCGGCCATCCTGTGTGACCGCTTAAAACCTTTTGTCAACGATCTGATCGGCCCTTATCAGTGCGGTTTTAGGCCAGGCAAGTCAACCGTCGATCAAATGTTCACACTCCGACAGATTTTAGAAAAATCCCGGGAATTCCAGATCGATACACACCACCTTTTTATCGATTTTAAAGTCGCGTATGATAGCGTGAAAAGGGACGAATTATACAGAGCCATGTCGAGTCTCGGCATCCCTGCCAAACTCGTCCGCTTGTGCAGGATGACGATGGAGAAATCTCGCTGCTCCGTCAAAATTGGTAAGAACACCACCGATTCCTTTGATGTTGAGAAAGGATTGAGGCAAGGCGACGCGTTATCATGCAACCTATTCAACATCGTTCTTGAAGCCATTGTACGCAACGCACATGTCAACACCAGCGGTACAATCTATCAAAAGTCCGTTCAATTGCTTGCATATGCGGATGACATAGACATTGTCGGCAGAACGAAGCGAGCTGTGGCAGGGGCATTTGCGAGCATTGAATCGGAGGCGGCTAGAATGGGATTGGCGGTTAATGAGGACAAGACGAAGTATATGCTGTCATCGAGAGAGGAATCTCAACATCGTCGACTCGGGCAAAATATCACGATGGACAGATATAACTTCGAAGTTGTCAAGGACTTTGTCTACCTGGGCTCCACTATTACATCGCAGAATGACATCAGTGCAAAGATCAAGCGAAGAATTACTCTTGCCAACCGCTGTTTCTTCGGTCTAAGAAGGCATTTAAGTAGTAAGGCCCTCTCTCAGAGAACCAAGGAGACTTTATACAAAACCCTAATCATCCCGGTCCTGCTTTATGGGTCAGAAGCATGGACACTGAAAGATTCGGATAAAAATCTGCTAGGGTGCTTTGAGAGGAAGATTCTTCGTGTGATTTTCGGTCCGGTGTGTATCGAAGGAGTATGGAGGAGAAGATTCAACGACGAGCTATACGGGCTATACAGCGACGTTGACCTGGTCAAAAAGCTGAAAATACAGCGGCTTAGATGGCTGGGGCACGTGGAGCGTATGGACAGCAACGCACCTGCCCGACGAGTCTTCGAATCCAACCCCGATGGGGTACGCAGCAGAGGAAGAACCCGTAACAGGTGGCGCAATCAAGTGAATGACGACATCAAAGCACTCGGTGTGCGCAACTGGAAGCGGCTAGCTAGGGACAGAGCTGGCTGGAGGGGCTTGTTAGTTGAGGCCGAAGCCCATCCTGGGCTGTGAGCGCCATCAAAAGTAAGTAAGTATAGGTTCCAATATACATGCCTATTATAGATATTGATATGTAGTCCCAAAATTGTTGAGTATCTACCTAACTACCTACGAGTTTTGGCTGTTTTTTCAGCGAATGGCTTAGGGGGGTTTACTTAAAATAAATCAAAATTATTTTAACTCGAACATATTCATGAAAACACTCAAAAATTTTGACTTCGGGGTTCCCACTTCACACATCTATCTGGCTAAGTACATTCTTTTTCTGCATTAGAGAGTGGATTCGATAGAAAGCTTAACTAGCTTTTTTTATATTAGCTGTAACTTCGGTGTTGAAACGTAACATCTCCCCAAAGTTCCTATATAAAAATATAGTGCGTTGCAATATCTTGCGACTCTTCTGATAGAAGCCAACTCGGGTGTATATATATTTTTTGTAAAATTTCCACAGGTGGCTCAAATGTTCGCCTACTCTGCTTGCATGATCATGCAAATCATCCGAATAGACAAAATTCATACAATTGTTCGTTTTAGGTTGATCCGTTGTGAAGATACTGGATAAATTTGGTCCTAACTTTGATCCTTTGGCAACTGCTCTGATGATTTTTGTTGTTTACTGGCTGTTTTTCAAAATTTATAGGAAGAACGATCTGGAAATAAAAAAAAACTGAAATTTTTTGTATTAGCGTACCTAGGAGAATTAAAAGTGGTTAGCTTGTTCACCATCCCCGTACCCAAATGCTTTCTCTATATCCAGGAAGCATAAACCAGCAGAAACCTGATAGTTTATGGAGAGTGCTAACAACGTCATTCTGGAACATCAAGAGTGGGTGAAGACTGTATTGCTTCTCTTAAAATTTGGACAGCATATCCGGGAAGATTTTATTAGAAATGCAGAACTCCTTACACCTCTAATGAATAAGTCCCTCAACCCTCAAGAATGTTGCTGGTGTTTAAAAAAAACTATACATAGAACCGGTACTTCTTTAACCCTTTTTCGGTATCGACCGGTACCTACTTTTTTAGCAGTCTTCAATCTGATAGGAAAAAAATTATTGTTGATGCAGTTGATGGACAGGAACGTGAGATATATAGCACTATGAACTTGGGAGAGTTTTCTTGTGTCGTCCACTACAAACATGTAAGATTAAATAGTTCTTCGGTGTTGTATTAGATTCCGGTATCAGTTTTTGAATCGAACCCAATTGATGGCACACGTCTCTGCCTAGAGGAGGTAGGAGGTATCATCAGAAATTTAAAGCCAAACAAGTTAGCTGCACCAGACGAAGTCTCTAACTTCTACCCAGAAAGGCTGCCACATGCAGTGAGGATATTTTTAACGATCATCATAAACAACAACTGCATAAACAACTGCTACTTCCCGCAAAGCTTGAAACTGCGAATATCATGGCCACTCCCTAAGAAAAGCGCTTGCAACTTGGTATCACATTACATTTCCATATCACTTCTGAATATCATAAGCGAAATACAGGGAGAAGTTTAACTTCGGAGGCTAAAGATGTTCTGCAGCGAAAAAGCCTTCATCCCCGACATGCAGTTTGGCTTCAAAGAAAAGCACTAGACACTGCATGCGCCCCCGAAGTTCCAGCAGGATATTTCCATAGCGTTAAACAACCATCGTGTTCGATATTTTTGGAAGTCGAGAAAACATTCGAAAGCGTATAAAAATTAACATATTAGCATTGTATATGAAAACTATAGTAATACCATCAGAAGCGCCGACTACTGAGTCACGTAGTGTCGAAATCCACCAACTTCTCTCAACACTTTTTGTTGAGGAAACAAATTTGAAAGTCGAAATCTAACTCCCTTACTCCCTTACAATATAACAAGACTTACTCTTTCTAAAAATTAATGTCAACGCTGTCAAAATCATAGAACATGTTGCAAACACATGCGCCACCAGCCGTACAAATCCAGCGAAAATAAAAACGACTCCATAAGAATACTATAGGTTTCATATACAATGATTTTAGCTATTACATTTACATCATTTTGATTTCTTCGACGTTCAACTCCAAAAATGCAAAACACAAGTGAAGAAAATCAAAGCTGGAGTTGCTCAAGCTAGGCCCCTTCTTCGGCAGCCTGATGACATCTGACTAGCTTTTACCACTAGAAAACAGTAAGATGGACATCTTGACGAAAACATCATCACGGACAATGAGCAAGCAGTTTCGTTCTCTTCTGCTCTCGATTCTAAATGTTATGTGGGTATTTACCTACCTATTATTTCTAACCTAGATAATGTTTATGCACCATGTTTATTTTATAAAATTAAACAAAATTGTAAGCTAAGTAATTGCATGCACATTCTATATGTAACTACGTGTATGTACTTGCAAAATCAATATAAGGATACCAAAAATAAAATAATATCCAAAACAATATCTGACATTTTGTTTAGCAACTTACATATAGCATCGCATCTCGCATCGCATCACACCATATCCCTTCACTTATTTTTTTCTACCCAGTTGAAGTCCCTTGGAAAATACGACGACGACGACGAGGACGTCTCATCCAAACAGATACAACTCACAGAAAGATCTAAGATAGCCAACAAGAAAGATACACAAGCAACACATAAATCTCCGTCTGATTTATCTCTCAAGGAGAAAACCCAATTCCTTTTTTTTCTTATTTTCTTTTCCCGTGCTATACCTATCTACATCTACCTATTCAGTATAGATATCCACCAAAAATGCCAAATAAATTAAAGGAAAACGAAAAAAACGTCAACAATATAGCTAAATACTTCTATACTTTGGCCCCCAAAATCTAACGTATAATATTCTCCAGATTGTCCTTACAAGAAATGGCTGAACGAGAAAAGCGAAATTTCAACTGTCTACTTCGTCAAGATGTGAGGAAACCCTCCTTCATCTCCACCCTCCTCCTTGGACCATTTTCTTGACGTTCCCTTGATGCTATATTGCTAGAAATATGGAACGAGAGAGATTTTCACATAGAAGAAAATTCCAGCAACGTCAATTCAATATTGTGGGGGGAGGGGGGGTTGCTCCTGATGTGTGTTGGTGCTCTGTCGTTTTTGTCCCAAAAAATGTTAAAGCAAATCCAAATAAAAATGGCGAATAAGAAAAACTCAAGTCAAAAACATTAAGCATTACAAATGTCCTTTCTGTACATACCACATACATTTTACACAGCCAATGCATCTACTCTCATAAGAAGCTATACAAAATGATATGGCACACATAACAAAACGCTCCCCAGTCACCCCCTGATTACCCTGATGCCCCATCATTCCTCTCACCCACCTCAACTGAAAAGCGCGCTCGAATATATCTCTTCCACAGTATCTGTATCTATGCTCGGTTTGGAAGATAAATTTTCGTAGATACTTTTGTATATGTGTGTATATAGTAAAGATACATATTTGTAAGATACACATTTTGTGGAGAAAGCTCGTATATTATCATAAAACGAGGGATGTGAAAAGTCGGATCGTAAATCTTCTAGATAACAGTTTATGTGAAACTAAGAAGCGAAGAGACAAGGGCATTGTAGGAAGGTATAGGGGGAAGCAGAGGGGCTCTGTTGTGATGGGGGGATCGAAATATAAAACGAGGGTGGAAGTTGTAAGAAAGCGTTCCAAATCAACATTACAGATAAAATATATAAGACAAGCGAAAGCGATTCTGCCAAGAAAAAGGACACCAACGATTTTAATGTTATTCTTGTATAACAAAGGTTATACCTACTCTTCTCTTGACTCTCCCGCTCTCCCATTCTCTTCGAACCAAAATGATTCAAAACCTCATCCAGCATCCAGGTCCAGTTTATGTGTGTGCGCTTGAATAAATTTTATATTCGTCTTGTATAGCCCGCTCGAAGCCCCGGAGTCAAAACGCTATTTAGCCATAATTACCTTGTCATTAAGTTCTTCCGTTGGTTTGATTGACGCATGCACCATCACGGACGGTATGGAAATACTTCTATAGCTTATAGGACCACCCCAAAAGTATTGTTCTAAAAGACGATGACGATGCGACCCTTACAACAAACCATAAAAATCCACCCTCTTGTCGAAATGTCACATGCGATTGTCCGCTATTAAATCAAAAGACGTAAAAACTGCACAATTGAGATAAGACGAGATACCCCACGAACCATTGCCACTGATTCGTGATGTGTTTGTAGGGCCCAAACCTGCACTCTCTTGGCTCTTGCTCTCGTTGTTGTCGATAGGTATTATAAGATTCAGATTACTATCGCCAGTCACAATCTTGTTCAATTTAATCTGTAACCACCACCAGGACACACCATCGCTGGATCTGGATCTGGATGATACGACGATGTCGCCGTCCGTCGTCGTTGTTCTATAATCGAATTATATTTTCGACTTGGTTTTGGGAAAAGGTTTAGCAGGAAGGTTTTTCTGCTTTCAGCTTCTGTTCTGACTTCTCTTTGCTGACTGACTCGGGGTGACGTACATCCGTCGTTTAAGCTGGCGGCGGCGTGCGTCAGTTGCCATCATCATATAAGAATAGTGTTATTTCCCCTCTCTAACAAGTGCGTTGCTCTTTTCATCCAAAAAAATATAAAATAAAGGAAATGAAGTATTTTTGACTTAGAGGTGAGAGGTATTGTGAGGGTGGCGTAATAGTGGGCTGGTTGTGTATCCATATCATGTTGCAAGGACGCACTCTCTGATTCCGTATTGATTGTTTTGAAAGTGCTGTAAGTTGGTTTGGTACATCATCCGGAAAAGCGATAGACGTGATGTGGTTGAAATGTTTTGGCTGTGGGTTTCTTTTAATTTTTTGGTGTTTTAATCGCTTTGACCTTAAGGCAATTTGATTTTGATTGTCTAAGGGGAGATTGGTTAAATTCGATTTAGGAATTTATGTAACGGGGGTTTAAAAAAGATTTAGGTTAGATATTTACATGTAAAGTGATATCATAAATCTAATTAATAGCGTGAGGACTTAACACCAAGCCAATAATAAGTATCTTGTCTAAGCTTAAGAAAAGAAATAGAAAGATTTAAAATATTGAAAACAAAAAATCAGGAACTTTAGCATAAGAATTTATTAAACGAAACGAAAGGTCTCTTCCTACTCCTATCTTTAGGCAAGAAAGATCCCCAAGATAGACTCTGGCCAACTCAGTGCCCAACTTCACGAATTTCGCTTCCAAACAACACAAACAAAATACTGGAAGAAGTGTATCTATGGATGTTAAAGCGATTCTGTAGCAAAAACGTTATCACCCTGAACATAGAGTTTGGCTTATGGAAAAAGACACTGCGATCGGCCCTTAAATTAAATTTTTAAATTTTAACATGACATGGTCATACTGGTGGAGGTATCAGATATCATTTAAGATTCAAAGCCGAAAATTTCAAAAAAGTTATAAAGATCGTCACTGCATTTGGCAGTCGTTTTAGGCTTTAGTTTGAGATACCGACTGGTTATCTCAACCTAAATCCTAAAAAGGCTGCCACATGCAGTGATGATTTTTAGAACCATCATTATTAACAACTGAATCAATAACTGCTATTACCCCAAAGGTTGAAAGTAGCAGAAATCGTCGCCATCCCGAAGTAAGGCGCTTGTAACTTGGTATCCATTTACAGTCCAATTTCGATTCTGAACAACTTATGTATGTAAGTAAAATACTGGAAGAAATTATACTTCGGAGACTAAAGGGGTTCTGCAGCAAACGCCATCAAATGGTATACTGATGGATCAAGAACGTCTGAAAAGACTGGGGCGGGTATATTGTGGCTAAGAACCAAACTATCTTTATCGATGGGAGAGTCCACAAGCATTTTCCAGGCGGAAGTAAACGCCATAACCCAAATATAACCTTGAAAGAAACTACCGAAATCGGAACATTGCCATGATCTCAGATAGCCAAGCCGCGATAAAAGCCTATCGATGGTAATGAGGAGGCAGACTCCCTAGCCAAAATAGGAGCACCAACCACCCTAAGTGCAGGCAAAAAGATCAAAAATTTGGAAAAAAACCTTCTAAAACTGAGGCAGGCCAAACTACTACTTGGGAACTACAACCAAGAACGCTACAAAGCCTGCATAAATCTTAGCAGGAACAGCCTAAGCGGGTATACTAACTGGGCACTGCAAACTAAAGAGACACTTCAATATTCTCGTCTTAGTGAGGAGTGCAACTTGTAGATTCTGCAACATCTAGGAGGAAACACATGACCACATATTAGGCCAATGCCACGCACTTGTGCTTGTGCGTCAAAGGCACAGATACCTGGGAAATTACCAGATAGAGGGGAGGGACCTAACCTTACTGAAAATACTCCAAATACTTAAGTTTATCAAAGAACTAAATTTGGAGGATGAGCTTTAAGTGAGCAATATCATTCAGCTCTAGATGAGGGCACAATAGATCAAAGGTCACAGTGCATCAAACCCCGAATTGATTCATTCATTTATTAATATCTTACCACAGATTTCACATCAGGTCTGTAATTGCGGTCAATGTCGAATCATCTCAAAAGCAGTAGAGCATCCTAGGCTGTGAGGGCTATATAAAGTTAGTTTTTAAGTAAGGTAAGTAAAGAATATAGGGCTGATAGGCCAGTTCTTGGGCATCATGCTTCCTTCCACCCAAGTTTCATAACTTTATGCAGGCATCCTACTAAAACACCACCCACGTTGATGGTAAGCACTCATATCCAGCATTTTTGTTGGTTCTTAAGCTCTTAAGCTTTTTATTTATGTGAAATCTTCTACATTTTCTATGCTGTTTGGTGAAACTAGGTCTTATTTAATTGGAAATCTGTTCGATTGCTGCTGTTTTAAATGCTTCTTAAATACATCAACTATTCCCCGTGCTTCGGAAACAAGGCTTCCTGTTGTGCTGTTTTATAGCCTGCATTCTGGTTTTAGATGCTAGCCAGCAGTTGCAGTAGAAAGAAGAGTCAGCATGCAGCATCAAAGTCAAAGGAGACCGATGGACCCGTACAAAGTTTTAGGGTCTATTTTTTCGAGGAAAAACACGTTTTTTACGGAAGTCTTTCTTTGGTTATCCAAATTTGCCATCTGTTTTTTTTAATGTTTGTCTATGAACCTATATCTTTATGTTGTTATATACTGTTACACAAAGAGAATTTAATTATTAAACCAAAGTAACTTCCTATGAATAAAAGCATCTATATTAATCCCCAAGAATATTATGCTGATGTGATGACTATGGCGTAATTCATTTTAACCATGCATTTCATAATATTCGGCCAATATATTTAATTACAGAGTCTGAAATGGATCCATTTACCCAACTCATCTGGCTTAAGTTCTCTGTTCTGAGAGTAGCTCTATACACCAGCTACCAGCTACCTGATGATTGCCTCTCGATCGTCAGATCAATAGGCATTCTCAATCCAGCAATAGTAAGCGGCGGTGGCGACTGCCTGCTGCCGCCGTCTTGATCGAGTCTTAAAGTATTCTATACATTTCGACCAAAAAGGCACTTGTCCATGTCCATCCTACTTGTCCCTTCTTTTTCTTCTTGCAAGTCATTCAACGGCAAGTCCAAGAAAACCGAACCACTTCAGATTGATGTTCAAGTGGCCGTATACATTTTGGGCGTCCTCTGCATGTCAATAGTTTTGAATGGTTCGTAAGTGTATTTTGACATGCTAATTAAAAGACCTCGATGGCCCGCTAAAATATTTATATTATTTGGTTGAATGGATCAAAGTTTGTGGTGTGTGTATCCTGGTGCATCTCCATGAACCATGATGTGATGTGAATGTGATGGCCTTGGTTGGTTAACAATTATAACAATAAAGGATGGTAAAAGAAATTCAATATATGAAATTTAGGTCAAATTGCAATTTCTATAAGAAAAAAAAAAAAAAATTTGGATCGTTTCTATTTTTCATCACTCAGTGCGGCGCGCGCGGCACATGAATATGGCATATGAAAATTTTTTGTTTTAAATGTAATTTTTAAAAACCCTAAAAAAATATGTAGATAGCGTTAAATCGCTTTTAAAGGTTTGACAGTTTTTTGCGGAAGAACTAACCGCTGACATTTTAGTATTTATTATGTATGCATACCGTTATCAGAACAGACCACCAAACGCTTTTAGTTTTTTTCAAATATTTCTTAGAGATTCCGTATACGTCATCCAAATTAACAGTTTCTTTTCTTCATACACGCATGTACGTCAATAATGAGGACAAACATTTTTAGATTCGCTTTTTAAGCTTTTGATGGAGGAAAATCTCCGATATCTCGTTTTCCTGAACGATGTCAAGGAAAAATTCCACAGTGACTTGGTGAAAATATAAAGAGCGGGCGGCATCATGGTGGAAATTTAGCAATGGATGAAGGGTCGAGTTTTATTTCCCGGGACCCAAACATATATCTGGGATTGTGCATCGCTGCAGAATGAATATTAGCCTGAATATTAGCTCCTCTACACTGTTGCTCAAAAGTACAAGTTATAAAGAAGAGAGATAAACATAGCTGTATCTGAAAACGTCTTTGTTGCTGTGCTTCTTTGGTATACCTAACTACAATTTTTGCCACCGTCTATTTGTTAGGAAAATTTGTATAAGGTTTGCTTCCAGCTTTTTCGGGCAGAAATTGTCAGTCTGCCAAATTTTGAGGAATAATGGGTATGAAATTCTCTCACAGAGAACAAAACTCCTGAAAAAGTATGGAATGGGTTGAGGCGACAATTTCCGACCACTTTTAAACACCAACAATAAGAATAGAAAACATTTAAAAAAAATTGTTTTGCAAGCTTACGTATGTTACATAAGGTGTATTAAAATGAAACAACAAGATTTCTGTAATTTAAAATTAAGTTATAAAATTCCATGCATGCTTGGTTCTCAAGATACACTATATGACCTGCTAACTTCACAGTGAAGGTTAGTATGAATTTTTTTTCAAATTGAGAACTTCAAAATTTTTAACTATAATTTCTTGAAAGTCTCTAGCACGCTTGGTTCTCGAGATACACTATGTGACCTGGTAACTTCACTGTGAAGTTAGCAGGTCACTCGATTACACCCACTATTTGGTGAACTGCTGAACGGGAATGCAAAATAAATGCAAAAAAACTGCAAATTACTGCGTTGGTCCCGTTACTCTAGGTGAAAGTTGCACTGCCAACTTCACAGACGTAAAATAATGGAAATTTTGAAATAAATTTAATACCCAATTTGTATTTGAAGCTTATCTGAAAAGATTAACCGCGCAAATCGCGGTTTTGTAGCTCGCATGGTTTTTTTTGTTATACAAAATTCCGCTAAAATAAGATTTTAACTGTCAAAATTTAAATTTTTTTTGAATTTTTAACTTTCTTGCACCAGAAATTGTAGCTTTTAAAATGTTAAATTGTTGCTAATTTTTTAAATTTTGACCGTTAAAATCTTATTTTAGCGGAATTTTGTATAACAAAAAAAACTATGCTAGTTATAAAATCGCGGTTAGTGCGGTATAGTTCAGAGAACCTTCAAATTTTGTCAAAAAAAATTGATCATTTTAAATATTAAATAAACCGTTAGAGCTACAAATTTTTAGTTTGCGCAACCAATCAGAAATCCAAAAGCTACAAATTCTGCCAAAAGAAAAAAATTGAAAATCTCATTGTTATTAGATTTTGTCTGCCAGCTTCAGCGGACCGGAAGTGCACTTTTTAAGTTAAAAATCCAAATAAAAAGATACACTTAAGAGATAAGAAATTAATTTTTAGGCAATAAATTAGAATTTAAAAAGCTAAAATTTTGGACATCAAAAAAATGGCTACATGAAATTTGGCCCCAATGAAAAATGGCCCCAAACGAAAAATTAAAAATGGCCCCGAATTTGGGGCTATTTTTCATAATGAAAAATGTCCCCATTTTCGATAGTGAAAAATGGCCCCAAACTTATGAAAAATGGCCCCAATCACAAAATGAAAAATTGCCCCAAAATTAATATAAGAAGCAACATCAAGAGAAAAATTACAATCGCACAAAAAATGTTTTGCGTCAGCTTGGGAGACCATAAAAAGTACCTTGCCTGGCCCGCTTCGCGGGTTCAAGGATTTTAACTCCCTTTTCGGGTCCTCTGTTCCGCTCACGCGACTCCGTCGCTCCGCTTAGGGTATGCTCAGTCGCCTGGCAGGCGCCTATGTTGTCAGTCGGTCTGCTATCAAAGTTTTTGTTTAAAAAGTATTTTTTTACTTCCTCGCCCTACAATTTCACTCTTAATTTTTGAGTTTTCAGTTAAACCCCCCCCCCCCCGAAATTTTTTCCTGCGTTCGCGCCTGTCCTAATGCCAATATTTTTCGTTGTGGTTTGAGCTAGGTATGTACTATGTAAAAGTTGTGTTAAGTTTTTTAACAATTTATCAACTCTGGTCTTCTTTTCACCCTTAAATGATTGGTATGAACTGAAGTATAAATTATTGAAAATGGTTTAATAAAATTATATTTCTAGCTCATTTGCAAATTGAAAATCTTGTAAAATTTTATCCGATGATATTTTTGGCACTTAAGAAGTTAATCTATAAGTGGAATCTTCACATTTAATACTCGGGTGAAATTTGTTCGTAATTTAAATCCAATTCGCACAAGGTCATAATACTAAAGAATGTTTTTTCTTGCGTACTCCCCACAAGCACAAAATACTCCCTTCTAATTATCTAAAATACTCCCCTCCAAAATTTTAGAACGGCAGCCCTGCTTGAGACTTATTTTAGCGGAAATTTGAATATTTAAAAATACTATTATAGGTAGGGAATTTATTTTTTCAGAACTGAAGAGCATTTAAAAAGCTTCAAATTTGGGTACCAAATTTTATTCAAAATTCCCATTATTTTAGATTTCGGCCGCTAACTTTCAGACTTTAAGCAGAATTTTTTATAACTTAAAAACTATGTGAGCTAGAATTTTTTGGATTGAGCAACAAATTAGCATTTAATTAATTAATTAATTTTTTGATTCCGCCATAATAAGGGACGTTATTTCTTTGTAATCTGAAAGTACGGTATGCATAACAAAAACCAACTACCTTCTAGTGGAAAAACAAACTATACTTCTCAGAATATTTTTGGTGCACTGAATCCTTTCATTAGAGTTTTCGAGATATTATACAATCAAAAATCATTGCAAAACTGTTCTTGCAGTGCATCAAAAACATTTAAAATGGCTATAGATTGTTTTCGAATTAAAAAGGTGTTTAAACTTTTTGTGTGCTTTTGATTTCCACATCGCATTTTATGATAGATAGCAAAAAAAAGGAGTTTAAATTTAATGAAAAGTGAATAAATTGGGCCCTGCACTATTGTTGATTATTGATCCTTTTTTTTGTTTTTATAATTTGCACGTGCACGTACTCAAGGGATTGTGACTATACTTTTATAATGATACGATGTATTACAGTGGAGAAGTGGATTGGATTTAAATGGTACATGTCTATTTTGTTTTTGACAAATGCCGACCAAAAGGTATTTTTGGGTCAGTAAAAAACCAAATTGACCAGAGCGGTCAAAACTCCGTTTTTCGATGCTCTGCACGCAACTCTGTGGCGCCCCGGTTATGGAATGTTTTTCTTATCTAAAAAATCGGTTAACCTATAAGTAGGTACATAAAGATGTAATATGCTTATAATAAAAAAAATTGGGCCTTGGAGAGCTTAGTTTTTTGTATTGTTTATTTTTAACTATAGAATGTCCCACTTCCGAAAGCCGGAGGGCGTTTATTTAAAATTAATATACATATTATAAAAGAAATATTTTTTTTTTCATTAATACAGTGAAATCAATTGATTAATTCAAACATATTTTGCTAGTAATTCACATCAATCACACCTTAAAGGCTCGAAGGCATTCAAACAATTTTCTCCGAATCGATTGAAGTTGTATATAATTCGTCGTCGTCATCGTCATCGTCGTCGCCCGCTCGCTAACGCACACACCGAGCTGTCATTGTGTAGGCGGATAGATGGATCAAAAATAATTGTCAAAGCCACACAGGACGCACTACAAATAAAACAAACTCCCCGAAGGTGTACATAAGTGGATCTCTGATTTCTGATACATTGAAAACCCGCAGATACAGGCAAAAAGATTACATGCTGCTTCCGAGATCGATTGGGCTGCCACACTGCCACTGCTACAGTCACTGTCGCACTCGCTACTCGTACTTACCATATTCACAGCCATGAACATGAACACGGGATGATTCCGAATCCGACTCACGGGCAGAAGAGTAATTACGTTATGTCATTTGGAATTTGAAGAATTAATAAATCAAAAGCCCGAGCTGTCAGGATGGTGGTCGCAATGAATTTGTCCACCAATGCGATCGCGCTGTGCTCGCTTGGCTCGCGCATGATCATTATGAATCAAGAGACAAAGTCATGGGCTCTAAGGTCAAAGGGGGGAAAGGAGTTCTTCGTGTCCCGAAAATTATAATTCATTTGTGTTTGAATCAAAGGTTTTAAAGTTCTGTGTTGGCGTCGCCATCGAGCGTCCTCGTCGTCGCATCATCATCGTCATCGTTGCTGATGGTCGATTCGAAACGCGCGAGCATGATGCGAGCAATTGTATTATTGCTCGCCTTCTTCTGCCACTCCCTTGCTTGCATAAGTAAGTATAAGAAATATCCAAAGGAGATCAACACAATCTGAAACTCATGTTGTCTTGTTATTGGGAACTTCTGTTTGATGGCTGTGCTCTGAGATCTGAGTAGTCGTTAATTCCACACATAAAGTAGTCTTACAATTAATTTAATCTCTCGATCGCAGCACATATCGGTGTTCGATGATCTGGTTTAGGATCAGCTCCGGCTTCTTGGTAAATCTGTACCTACGCGCACCGCGCACGCTAACATTAACATTATATAGATTTGTATGTGGGATATTTTTTTATCTTTAGAAAGAGCTCAATAATGATTTTATTTTTTAATTTGTTTGGGTTTTTGGGGTTTGTTTGAGTTTATTATTATGTACCTACTCGTATTATATTATTGTTTTTTTTTGTTATCTCAAGTGTGATTTATGACTTTTGCAGGTGAAAAATGGTATATTGGATTATTTGAATAATCGAAGTTATTTTGGTTATTTATTGAAATTTAGTTAGAGGACAATTTGAAACGATTTCTTTTAACTCAATTTGTATGGAAATAAATGGTTGTTTATTTCAGAAATCTTAATGAAACAAAACATAAAAAAATTTAATTTAGCGGCAGTTGACGAAATTTAGCTCTTATTCTTCTTTATGTTGAACTTTAATTTCTACATAAATATGCGTCTTGTTTAATCAAAAGCACAGAAACAATTTCTATACAAAGTTGTAAAAAAATGTAAGTAGATAAGAACGTTTTATTTTCTTTGGACAAGGAGATGAAATGTATGAAGATCTTACATAAAACTTCTGCGTAACATTCTCATTCTAGCAGGAAGCTTAAATAATTAATTACAGATACGGAGTGAACTTTTTGTATAATGTGTAGGTATAAGAAAAGTCGCGAGGAAACACATTCAAGACTAAGTCGGAAGCTGGGTGATACTCGGCTCAGACTGACGATTAAGTAGAAACAATAAAACTAATCGTATATTGGGAAAGCTAGGTGTCTATTCCCATGGCAACGATAGCTCGTTGACTCAGTTCTTATAACTCGTTTAAATATTATTGGGAAATACAGTCAACTCCGCTTATCTGCACTCCGTATAGCTGAAAAAATCCGTTATCTGAAACAAGAAATATATTCCGGAGCCTTTTTGAGAATTTTTCATACAAACTGCTTCGTATAACTGAACTACGCTTACTTGCAAACTGCGGATAATTGAAACAAAATTGTGTGCCCCAAATGAACATTTTTCACTTATTCAACTCCGTATAAGTGAAACAACCGTTGAACGCTTCCATAAAATTTTAATTCAAACACACTTTTGAATCTGGAATGTCAATCACTCCTGGTGTTAGTCGTTTCTAATAAATTGTATAATATTTGTGACCTTTTAGTCGTTTCTTTTAAATTTGTTTATTTTTTGGCATATTCTCAAAAAAACAGAAAACGTATGGCTGCCGCAATATTTGTGATTAAAAATGTTTAATGTTTAATAAGGAAATAATGACACAATACAAAAAATCATACCTAATTTTTTTTTTATTTTCAGGTATGAAAAATAATTTGTTTTGACAAAACTACGGTTTTTTGGAACAAGTTTCAGTTATCCGAAGTTCGGTTAACTGAAAACTCCGCTTAACTGAAACAAATGTTCTGCAATTATGGTGTTCCAGTTAAGCGGAGTCAACTGTATTTGGTTTAATTCTGAGCCTCGTCCATCTAAAAACTTAAAAAGTTTTTTTTTCAGGGCTTCTTGTGAGGAATCGACAAATCCTCCAATAGTATCAATTGGTCATGAATAAGTACGTCTCGTCTCGTTCAAAGGGAAGTGATGTTCAAACGGTAGTTATGTGCATTCACGAGGAAACAAGCGTCCACAGGTTTTTCTCAAAACACCAACTCCTACTCTCACCTCCCAGTGGTGAACATCGGGTGTCTTGTACCTCAACTGAGATGGGGTTTTAATCCCTGTGAAAAGTTGTTGGGGACAGCCAACGAGAAAGGGGGGAGTGTTTCCAATAAGGCACTCCTCACATTTGTTCTAACCCTTCAGTGAATGCATCTCAAACTCTTGATCAATCCCAAACTTTGCCTTCTTTTTCTTCTTCTTCGTCTTTAACTTCTTCCTTTTTAGATCCAATACTTCCTCCTATGGTTAAATTAACTAAAAAGTTTACAGACTCCTGTGATGACGGCCGTTTTGTCTTGTCACGTTTGCGAGATTCGACAACATTTGCCAATGTCAGAAACTACCTAGCTTTTTTTCACGATAAACCCGATCATATCTGCATTAATGGAAAAACTAAGACAAACCTTGAACTTTCCATATTAAAGGAAGGCCTTCCTATCCAGTTATCAGCTCTAAAAAAATCTTCTTGCAATATCACGAGTTTTTTAATTTTTCGCCCCTCCATGTAACCAATGAACTCTCTGCTTATGGCACTTATTTGAGCTCTAGGCTAAATTCACATGCTCCTCAAAAGTTTTTTCGTTACTAACTCCATCCCCTCTCAACCAAGAGCGATGTCTAACAAAATAAACAACCTCTCATACTTATCTATTTACTATCAAAACGTACGTGGTCTTCGGACTAAAACCAATGAAATATATTTAAACTCCCAAAAACTGCCTTATAACTTATTTGCCCTAACCGAAACTAACCTTTCCCAAAACATTGCCAGTAGTAAACTTTTTACTTCTGAATTCACGGTTTATCGTAAGGATATTTTAGTTCCCGATTGTTCTAGCTCTAATGCAAACAACCCTATAGGGCGTGGTGTTCTTTTGGCACTTCATTCCGATTTTGCTGCATCTTTAATTGCTATACCTGATACATTTAATTTGGAACTAGTATGTGTTAAGATAAACTTGACCAAACGAAGTCTTTATATTTTGTGTTGCTACATTCCTCCATCTCAAACCACTAGAGAATATGAGGTTTTTGCTAATGCTGTTGACTTTATAGTTGAATCTGCTAACCCTGAGGACGATGTTGTTATTGTTGGCGACTTCAATCTTCCTCGTCTTATTTGGACCAATTCTGATGATGAGATCCATTTCATTTCAATCAGCGCTATCTCAGAAAAGGAAATTCTTTTCACTGACCGTCTTCAAGCTTCCGGTCTTGTTCAAATGAGTGACGTTAAAAATAACTTAGGTAGACAGCTTGATCTAATTTATACATCAGATGCCGATAACACCGTTGTCATGAAAAGCAGTCATCTTCTCACTAAACTCGCTTCTTAGCACCCTCCTATCTAAATAATCTTCTCTTATAAGAGCAATAATTCCAACCCTAAATTTTTAACACAGCATAAATTCAACTTCCGTAATTGTAACTTTGAAAAACTAAATGATCTTATTGGTAGGATAAATTTCGATTTCATTTCTGATCACAGTACCCATATCAACGTAATAATCACTCGTTTTTATTCACTCATTTTCGAGTGCTTTTCTCATTCTATACCAATGTTGTTACAAACAAATACTTCATCCTCCCCTCCCTGGTACACCAAAGAACTTCGTTCTCTTCGCAACAAACGAAACAAACTTTGGCAAAAATTTCTCAAATCAAAATCTAGCTTTGATTTCTCTAACTACACCTTATCTTATGAAAATTTCTCCTGTTTATGTGAATCTTCATACTCAAATTACATTTCTAAAATGCAAACTGATCTGATATGTAACCCGAAATTGTTTTTCCAATTTATAAATAGCAAAAGAAAAAAGCTCGATGGTTACCCATCAGTATTAAAATTGGGTGATACTTCGTCTGCTGATCCTTCAACTATATCCAATCTTTTTGCCGAATTTTTTGGTACAGCATTTTCTTGTGACATTACTGAGGCAGATTTCAGTTATTTTAGCTATATGAATGGCTGTACTCAAACTTCATTAACTTCAATCATAATTGATACATCCTCAGTCATCAAAAAGATAAATATGCTTAAAGATGATTATCCTGCGGGTCCTGATGGAATTCCTTCTATTGTATTAAAGAATTGTATTGACAACTTAACCCAGCCCCTCACTGCCCTTTTCCAACTGTCTACTGCAACTGGAGTTTCCCCACGCTTTGGAAAGATTCTTTTATTATACCGATTCATAAAAAGGGAACTAAAAATGATATTACTAACTATAGACCTATAGCAAAACTGTCATGCATCCCAAAACTTTTTAAAAGTATTATCTACGATACCATTTTCTTTTTTTGTAAACCAATTTTCTCGCCTAAGCAACATGGATTTTTGAAGGGTAGGTCCACAACCACTAACCTAACTGAGTTTGTGTCTAGTACACTTTGTATATTAGAAGAAGGTAAAGAAGTCGATGCTATCGCTACCGATTTTAGCAAAGCTTTCGACAAAATATCCCATAATATTATTTTATTCAAGCTTAAAAAGCTCGGCTTCCGACCTGTGATAGTTTCATGGATTAATTCTTATTTATCCAATCGACAGTATAGGGTTATATTCAGATATTGTGTATCGAACTCAATTTGTGCAACGTCTGGTGTTCCTCAAGGAAGTCACCTTGGACCTCTTATTTTTGTTCTAACTACAAATGATGTTGACAAAATTTTTTCTAATTCTGATCTTCTTATACATGCAGACGACATGAGAATTTATAAACAAATCTCTAATTCCGCAGATGCCCAATCACTGCAAATCGACTTGGACAAATTCTTTTTTTGGTGCCAAAAAAACCTTCTGGAACTCAACATTTAGAAATGCCAAGCCATAACTTATTCCCGTAAGCGCACATCCTCCTTCCAGAGAATATATTTTTTGAATAATGAACCCATTACTATAGTCACTTCAATCCGTGATTTAGGTCTTATATGTGACTCCCAACTTAATTTCCGTGCCCACATTGATAGTATCATTAACAAAGCTAACTCAACTCTTGGATTTATCAAGCGCTGGTCTAAAGAATTTGCCGATCCTTATGTGACCAAATCCCTTTATATAACTTTTGTTAGGCCACTCCTTGAATATTCGTCTCAGGTCTGGTCTCCTTATTATCAAGTCCACATCAAACGAATTGAAGCAGTCCAGCGAAGGTTCATACTTTTTGCCTTACGTGGTCTGGGTTGGGATGATCCTTTTAACCTTCCTCCATATTCAGAACGTCTTAAACTTTAAGGCTTGCAAACTTTATTTACCCGCCGTAATAATGCTGACATTTTGTTTATTCATCAACTTTTAAATGGTTCTATCGACTGTCCTTGTCTTCTCCAAAAGATCTGTATTCATACTAATCCCCGCCGTTTTAGATCTGTTACCCGTTTTCGTCTCCAATACCACCGCACCGAATACGGCCAAAATGAACCCTTAACTAGAATGTTGGGTATAGTTAATAATTCCAACGTATTTGACCTAAACCTTAGTAAACCCTCTCTAAAGCATGCTCTCCTAACTTCCTTATACCTATCCTTATAATATAGATTCAAGACTGTTTTTCTTTTAGTTGTATTATACTCTGTTTAGAATTAAGATATTTAAATGTACATAATTTGTATTATATAAAGTCTAGATTTAAGACTTAGTTTTTTAAGTGGCTTGTATTAAGCTTAATAATAATAATTTTCTCCTTTCATCCAGGCTGCAGCGGACGAATTCCCCAGATGGAATCAACGGTGGCGTCCACAGTTCCAGTCAGACTGAACTACTTAGTGAACACCTTATATGGGCTACTACGACATATTCGTAGCTCAGGCTATAAGGCTATCAGGCTATTATAGGCTGAAGGCCTATAAGGAGCGGTTTATCCGGCTCCCTATACCCTTTGAGTTATACTAAGAGTATGGCCCTCGATGTTGGGGGTTGTGCGTCGGGGTAACTTCCCTACCACGGAAAAACTAAACGTTTCCGAAACGACCACAAGCCTCGGATATGGATGATTCTAATGTTGGCGACCCCAACAAACGAAACAAGGACAATGAATTTCGGATCTGCACAAAGAATGTCCAGACCTTAAACAGGTCACGTGCAGCCCAACAACTAGTGGAGAGCCTGGATAGGCTTAAGGCTGACGTTACAGACATCCAGGAAGTGAGATGGGATGGAGTGGGCATATGAAGGATGAAATCGTGTGACATCTACTTCGACGAGTGCAAGGAGCAAAGTCAACTTTGTGATAAGGGGAAGACTTAGGCAAGAAGTCTTAGGCTTCAGAAATGTAAGCGAACACCTGGTCACAATCCGCATCAAAGCAAAATTCAAAAAGATAACGTTGATCTGTACCCATGCCCCACGGGCGAAAAAGATGACTCAACTAAAGAAGAATTCTACAATCTTCTCGAGAAAACGTATGATAGGTGCCCTAAGTACGACGTCAAGATTATTCTTGGTGACTTCAATGCCAAGATCGGAAAGGAGGGCATCTTTGGTTCGATATTCGGAAGATCTAGCCTGCACGTCAAAAATACCATCTTGGACAAAATACAGCATGACCCAGGGACTATTTTAAGTGGTACGTGTTATGTTTTCTGGTAGTTGATATTTGAAATTGGTAGTTCTAAATCACGTTTCTGGTAGTTGTTATTTAACAATGGCCTTTTTTGACAAGTTCAACAAAAAGTACTTCTACAAAAAATGTCAAATTTCAATTACAGTGTAGGATCGAAAATTTGCTGCCTATTTTAATTTCGAATGATTTATTACTATTAGAATTATCTAAGAAAGTACAGAAAACATGTTCAACTTTTATCTGATTTCAAAATTTTAATCGGATACACCTATTACCCGCAGAGAATTGGGGTATTCGGTTTAGTTGCTTCAACGACGTCACCTGCAATTTCAATTGAAAGTAAAACAGAAACCTACGTTTTTTAGCGACTTATTTATGATTCTTAAACAACTTTTAATGCGACAAAAAATCGTTAAGCAAGCAAAAAAAAAATTTCAGCATCAGCCTTTAGACAGCAAAAGTAAGACATTTTTACAAAAAGATCAAATTTTAATTACAAAAAAAATGGGTTTGGCATCACACGTTCTGCGGAACAAACTCGTATTGAATCGCTTTTCCAAAAATTAAATATTGGAAAGTGTTTCAGCTAGCGCGGTAAAATAACCCTTGGTAAGAACAACAAAATTAAGAAAGTGTCGATAAAAAAGCCAACCGGCCAACCGTATAAACGGGCTACGTGTAGGAAACTACAATTTAAATGGAAACAAATTTTTTTTTGTTTAATTTTGTTCAATAATGATTTGTTGGTAGTTCTGATTTTTTCTTAAAACAGTCTCTGGCATGACCAACTTAGCTGATTCGTCATGTACAAAGAAGATGCCATGAGAACCCAGTTCAAAAGGCAAATGCACAAGACGTTCCAACACTATCGCCGAAGAAAGGCAGGCGCAAAAACTCCTGGATGAAACAAATGCAACGACACCTGCATTTAGTTGGCCTCAGACATGGAACAATCCAAAACCGGGAGGACTGTCAACGTTTTCTGAGGTCAACCCGGCGAACCCCACAAGTGGAACCTTAGGTGAAGCAGTTGAGTGGGAGAGTAGTGGTCCCCCTCGAGATCATGACAATCGCCGGTTAAATGAAAAAGAAGAAGTCGTAAGACATAGCCTGCACGACAACACTAATGGTAACGGACTCAGGTTAATTGACTTTGCGGTGGGGCGAAATGCCATCATAGCAAGCACTTGATTCCCACACCTAAATATACACAAAGGACCAGTGGAAACACTGCCATAGTGCCATCAGGAGTGTCGCCACTGAGGTGCTGGGTTTCACTAGGCCACCACAACGGAACCACTGGTTCGATGAAAAATGCAGGCTGGCGCATGTAGCCAATAATGATTCCTACCAATCAATGCTGAAAACTAGAACCAGAGCTGCTGAGAGAGTAGCTCGGGAGCTCTACGGGCAAAAACGAAGGGAGGAACGCCGATTTCTCAGGAGGAAAAAGAGAGGACATGCGAAGCGGGCGGTCGAGTCTATTGAGGACTGTAGCGGCAGGGTGGATATTGGAAAGTTCTACCGAAGGGAGAGGCAATCTACCCAGGGTTACAAGGCCAGAACGGAAGCCTGCCGAGATGAGTGGGAATATGGTGGTAGACACGCAGCCAGTGCTAAGGATCTGGAATCAAGACTTTTCTAGGCTGCTAAGCGGTGAAGATTGCCAAAATTCAGCTGTTAGACAGAACACTCCATTCAACATGGACGATGATGGTCAGCATTTCCGTTCACCCGACTTAAATGAAGTGCGATTTGCGATTGCCAAGCTTAAAGCGTACAAGGCTGCTGGTGCGGATGGCCTGCCAGCCGAGCTATTCAAAACAGGGGGAGATGACTTGGTAGGGAGTGTGCCCGATACACAATAACATATAATAACACGATACACAAGAAAGGAGATGCTCTGACCTGTGCCAACTACGCAGGTATAAGTCTCCTCAACGTCGCATACAAAATCTTGTCATCTGTACTGTGTGATCGCTTAAAACCGTTTGTCACCGGTCTGATCGGCCCCTATCAGTGTGGTTTTAGGCCCGGCAAATCAACTGTCAATCAAATGCTTACACTCCGACAGATTTTAAGAAAAACCCATGAATCCAGATCGATACACGCCACCTCTTTATCGATTTTAAAGCCTTGGCATCCCTGCCAAACTCATCCGATTGTGCAGGATGACGATGGAGAAATCTCGCTACTCCGTCAAAATCGGTAAGAACACCACCGGACCGAATCCTTTGATGTTGAGAAAGGATTGAGCCAAGGCGACACGTTATCATGCAACCTATTTAACATCGTTCTTGAAACAATTGTACGCAACAAGTCAACACCAGCGGTACAATTTATGAAAAGTCCGTTCAATTGCTTGAATCGGAAGCGGCTAAAATGGGATTGGCGGCTAATGAGGACGAAACGAAGTATATGCTATCATCGAGAAAGGAATCTCAACATTGTCGACTCGGGCAAATATTACCATGGACAGATATAACTTCGAAATTGTGAAGAACTTTGTCTACCTGGGCTCGCAAAATGACATCATTACCTCGCAAAATGACAGCAGTGCAAAGATCAAACGAAGAATTACTCTTGCCAAACGCTGCTTCTTCGGGCTAAGAAGGCATTTAAGTAGTAAGTACACTCTCAGAGAACTAAGGAGAATTTATACAAGACCCTAATCATCCTAGTCCTGCTGTTTGGGGCAGAAGCATGGACATTGAAAAAAATTGGATGAAAGCCTGCTAGATATCTTTAAGAGGAAGATTCTTCGTGTGATTTTCGGTCCGATGTGTATCGAATCGAAGGAGTGTGGAGGAGAAGATTCAGCGACGAGCTATACGGGCTATACAGCGACGTTGACCTGGTCAAAAAGCTGAAAATACAGCGGCTGAGACATGGAGCGTATGAATAGCAACGCACCTGCCCGACAAGTCTTCGAATCCAACCCCGATGGTGTACGCAGCAGAGAAAGAACCCATAACAGGTGGCGCGCAGAAGTGGAGAACGACCTCAACTAACTCGGTGTGCGCAACTGGAAGCGGCTAGCTAGGGACAAAGCTGTTAGTTTAGGCTGGTGCCTATCGTGGACTCTAAGCGCCATCTAAAGTAAGTATTTATTTGACTGCGTTGGTAAAGAAATTAGCAGACAAACGAAAAGAATTGCGAAATTGCGATGCGTGACATGTTTTTAGTCTGTTTATATATTTTTTTTATTAAATTGCTGTTAGCTATAGCTAGATATATTGAACTTATTCATAATTTTTATATGGTTATGGTATCTATATGAGTTTAAACAGCAAATACCACTTGACTTTGTCGGAAACTGCCTTACATACACAAACTACAGCTACACCTACTCCTATTTTACAGTAGGTAATTTAAAAATGTTTGTTTTAAAAACCATGCAATTGTAAAACACCCATAATAAGCATCCAAAAAAAAGTAGCTAAACCCATAAATTTCTCAACAGCGCATAACTAAAGGCGCATACTCCTTTCCAATAATATAAAACCTTTGTTTCCCATACCTTTCAGGATCAACTGGATTACGTCAAGCTAACCAGAAAAATTAAAGGAACCACACTCCGTTTCCTTAAGACCGACCCAAAAATACCTACTTATGTTCATTGTTCTAATTTTATGGCAGTCGTTAGTGTTGCTAAACCTAAGTCCTGTCTGGCGCCAGTATAAGACAATATGTCCACTCCTTTATGTCGTCCATAATAACAAATATGTCCATACAGTATATATGAAATATATGTCACCGAAAACCGCTTTATACAATCCATTCTTTATTTGTTTTAAAAATACAAAAAGGTACCTGTTTCAATCTAAAAGGACAAACATCAGGTACTCGGACTTTAAAATTTTAGCAAACCCCTACAAATAGAACAATAAACCAAAGGACTTTCTGTGTTCCTACAACACATAAACTAGAACAACTATACAGATATACGACACACAGCAGGGGCAGCAGCCAGCAGCTCTCAGCATCATCGGGATGTATACGTAAGATGCCACATAACATGCACCCTCTTTTCATTTTTGGTGTTTTGACAGGACCTTCTATAATTTATATCGTAATAAATTTTATATTTTATTACACTAGTTGTCTTCTACGAGTACAATTTGAATCACACAGCAAGAGTTCTGTATAGTTGCAGATGGGGTTGACTGCCTATTTTTATGTTCCTTTTTTGCAGGACATAAAAACAAAAAAAAATCACATGTACCAGTACGTGACAGTTAGAAAAAAATATTAAGGAAAACCTGCTCTAATTTTTCTTTGATTCAAATGCCCCTCTATACCTGTATGCCTCTGTCATCACACACAGGACTCGCCCACTGATAATCCTGGCGCAAACTATTTTGTTGGCATTGTTCAAAATACAATGTCCACAAAAGACATGTTTGCACTGATTATCAGATTAGACATTGTGCATACAAATTGATATTGTCAGTTCTCAAGTACCTTCGGCGTTGTTTGTCTCCTGAAGCAGAGGACTAAACGTAGATATACCTTGTATGTCCGATGATGGGGCCTTTGTCTCTCAATCCATTGGAACGGATTAGGACAGGGATTTGAAGATTTGTCATTTGGAACAAAGGTCACTTTGAGGATTTTCGATATTTAGGCTTAGCTTAGAGAATGAAACATTATCTAGTTTGGTCTAGTTTTGCAAGAATATACAAATATAATATAAAAGAGAAAGGATCAGTGCAAAAGGTCTAATAGTGTCTGATCTTTTGATCGATATGAATTTCCTTGAACGAAACTCACGATATTGATCAAAATTTTGTGTTTGACCATTCCAGCATATACAGATGAAGATGCATATCAAATGAGTCGTTCGCCTTAATCCTTCGAAGACGAAAAATTCTGCTGAAATGGATAGATGAGACAATCGAGTTAAATTGCCTTGCCGATAGTTGGGTAAGGATATTCGTATTTTATATGCATTCTGCATTTGCGGCAACCCTCGTTTTGGGATATTGTTAACATATGCGGAGCATGTTCCACCAAGCATATACCACTTACGAATAAAACGTCCTAAATGAGAGGGGTTAGCTGAGGTTTATATAACGATGGTGAGTTAACTTCAGCGATATAGTGTACGGAATTGAGTTGTGAACATGTGGTTTTATGTCACAATTAGTGTGGCGTTATTTAAAGTTCATTCCTTGTTTAATTGCCCATTAAGGATGACGATGAGGATGTTTTTCCTTTTTTTTTGTATTTATTTAATTCAATGGATATAAATTTCCACAGCAAAAAGGGTATTCAAAATTGAAGATTAATTGCAACAATACAATTAAAGTGACAAGTGGATGTTATTACATCAGAACAATTGTTATTAGAGATTTGTGGTTTTGTCCCCTGTTTGTTGTTTTGTGTTGAAAAACAGGTTGTTTTCTATTTCGACATAAATTATAGGAAGGTTATGTAATAACAATTTAATTAAGTTGAACACCATCTGTGGATATATTTATTTACTGTCAACATGACGACAATGTGGCTTCTTCAATTTAGGTAAAATTGGCATAGGTGTCAGGTCAATAATAAGCGTTTTCGAAGAAGGGAATTATTCTGTTTTTTTTTTGCTTTATTTTATTCAAATCTCAAACTGAAATAATTCCCTGTTTTTAAACAAAACAATAAAAGAATTCGCTTATCAATCAACCAAAAAACATTAAAACTAACATGAAGAGCAAAGAATTTAACAAATGACTTCGCACAGGAGGACTCCGATGGACGATCTCCTCAGAGTCGGAGCGAGATCTCCTGTAGGTGGTCTGTTGGCATGACAGTCGACATCAATTTCCATCCACTTCATATTGCCCGGCCAGTGTGACGTGTGCGTGCAGACAGCAACCAGCTACTGTAACCGGTCTAAGATTGATTTTTTCTCAAGTATCTTTTGATCTACCAGTGGGATGTAATAAATTGCTATCAAAGAAAGAGCCAGAGAGCTTTATTATGAAAAAATTACCAACAACCGGGAATATACATAGGTAACAACAACAACAACAAAAATTGGACCTGGAACGGCACAGATAATAATGCATGAGGTAGGTAAGGTAGCCAATAGAGGCCCATAGGTGCGGGAGTTTGTTTAATGATTGCATCACTTATGAGTTAATTGGAAGGGATACGCCTCGAGATGTCAAATTTTGTTCTTAAGAAATTGCTTATAGGTAATTCTTTGGTTGGAGTCAATTTTGGTTGGTAGATTGAGATTGAATATTTTTGTACCTAGGTACATGATTTTCTTTCAATAGAAATATTTATATAATTTTTTTTTTATAACAATTATTTTGTGGGTATGGAGTTACTACTTTAATAAATAAGCCGAGTCAAAAGCCTAGGACCCTGCTGATGTGAAACGAAAAATCCCATACAAAAATGACATGATGAAATCATAAACGAAAAATTTCGTTGTTTCATTTTGTTGAAACATTTTGCTTTTGGGGTGAAAATGCGCTCGGAGGAGCAACTCACTTACATAAAAATTGACATCTGAGTGAAGTAGAAATGAAAATAAGAGAAAGATGATTCATTTCGTTTGAGTGCAATATAGCTGACTTGTCCCTTTGAGTGTTCAGAATACTACTTTTAGTTTTTGATATTAGTGGGAGAGTTGGAGTTAGAGTTTTAGCACTGAAATGGGATATGACTACCCTTATAATGTTTCAACACAGTACAAGCTCTTAAGAAACTTGGAGAGGATTTAAAAGGAGATACCGATGCACATTGGTTATGAACATTTAAATATGTACCCTAATTGGAGAGGAAAAAAGAGCCGGTTAAAGAATTCCACATTTGTTTAGTGCGACTAAAGAAATTTGTTCTTGTGGAAATTCAAAGAGCGACTATAGTCATTTCAGTTCAGTTCAGTTCAGTTTAAATTTATTTTTCATCTTCAATTTGTTAACATAAGTCATATTAAAACTTACAATAAAGATCTTATAGATTATTAAAAATAACATAATATTATCACCAATAGTAAGTGTTTTCCATTTTAAATACAAACAATTGAAGAAGAAAAGATACACTCTGTTGTTCTAAGAAAAGTGTGGAGTGCATCTTTGTATATAATAATATAATTTTTTTTTTTTTTTTTTTTAATTAGAATAAATAGAATATAAGAAACAGTTTCAAATTATATCTTACAAATTATATTGTTGTGGGGTAGAAACTCAAAAGTAATAAAAACAACACAATAGTAAAATGAAAATGATTAACAAATTAATAAGCATACATACATACATTATTTAGACTAATATAGAGATTATGTTGTTGATTTCGTCAAAATCGAATTTAAGAAGCCATTTCTTAATTTTTGCATTAAAGGAAAATATAGAACGAATGGAACGGATTTCAAAGGGAAGTGCATTATACAATCTAGGAGCTACTGATGTGTAAAATTTAAAAAAGTGCTGAGTATGTTTGACTGGAATAAAAGCACGATCTCTCTCCCTGCTACGTAAAGAGTAAGCAGATAAATTTCGATTGAAAAGATAACCACTTCTCAAAAAAAAAGATTTTTAAAACTTTATAAAAGTAGAGATGTTTTAAAGGCAAAATTTTTGAGCTGAGAAATAAGGGAAAGCTATGTTCAAGTCTTCTTTTTTTTCAAATAATTCTTAAAATATGCTTTTGAGATACGATCAAGGGCTGTAGATAGTTTTTAAAAGTACCACCCCAACAAACTATTCCATATTGGAGCTTGGATAGAACCAATATATAGTAAATAGTTTCAAGAAGTTTTCGAGAACAGAGTTTCCTTAAGTGGTACATTATATAGGTGGCAGATTGCAAATATTTCTTAACGCACAAAGTTTGACCTTTCCAATTCATATTACTATCAAAAGTTAATCCAAGGTACTTAAATTGCGTAACATTTTCAATAAGAAAACAATTTGATGTACAGCCCACTTCAAACTTGTAAGTGTAAGTAAGTGCCTAAATTCGTTAATTTAATGAAAATAATAATTCCCCGTCATGCATCACAGTGCTGGTTCATGTTATTCGGTCAATTTAAATTGATTATTCAAAATTTCTAATACAATAAACAAAACTAAATTTACAATGTCGATGTGTTTCAATCAAAACCGAAATGTTTGGCGTTTCTCACTGAAGTTTTGTATGGTAGGTACGCAACATTTTTCGTTTTATTCTCGTGCGCGTACACATATAAAGCGGTAGATTTGCCGACACGTAAGCAGGCGACACACATTTGAGAAACATGGGAATTCAAGATTGATGCCACAAACATCCAGCTGTTTTCATTGCTTCTTATTGGTTGTCATACTAGAAGCGAGATGCACCGGAAATTTAAGACGCCTAAATACGAATGGCAAATCGCTCGGAATAAGTGAAATCCGTGGAATAAGAACATCTTCGCCTTTGAATTTTCCCTTCAAAATCGTGACTAGAATAAGATTCACAATCAAACGCATTCAGTTACAAAGTTTCGGTGCATTGAAGTTGCACAACAAAATTATAACTGATCGAGACTTTTAAATATAAATCATGTGTCAACGAGCCCGGATCATATAAAGATTTTAAAAATTCCGTGGGATATTTGGTGAAAACGAAGCCACCAAGTGTCTTACACTTGGTGGCTTCGTTTTCATCCATCACGGAGTCGACGGATTTGAATCAAATCACCAGCGATTCGATTTTGAATGACGAAATTTAAATGATCGGAATCCTTGTTTTTCGAAGCCGTAATTGCTCGTGCACTTAGGCTGAATTTATTCAGTATTGCTCAACTTGCTGAAAACTGCAAAGTTTGCCAACTTACAAGTTGACTTCAAATCCGTAGTTGAACTAAAAGTTGAAAAATGCTTTTATTCACTACTTTGAATCTGAACTCCACAGTTGAAATTCAAAAGTTGACCAACCTGCAGTTTCTCAGATATCCTTGGGATATTTGTGACACATGACACACAGAACATCAGTTTAAACTTTCGGTTTGCATTACGATAATTTTGATTTCGAGTTGTGAATAAATTTCTTATTTTCAATTTGGATATTCATATTTGGAACAAGAATTTTGTGTTTCCTTATTCAATAAAATGTTCAGAGTAAACCATTATTGTTGTATGTGAAGCGCGGAATCAAAAGATTATAATTTTAATTTTTAAAATAAATATGTATACATCACATCTAACATTAAGAGGTGAGTTTTCCTTTTCACACACTAATTAGTAGGGCTCGGATTTCCATGAAAATGCATGTTTTTTCACAACAATTAGAAGCCTAAGACCAAATTATCTTTACGAATCATGCGATTTCCTTTAAAATGACATTGAATTGTTAGTGCATATTTTGCATATTACAACAATTAGAAGCCTAAGACCAAATTATCTTTACGAATCATGCGATTTCCTTTAAAATGACATTGAATCGTTAGTGCATATTTTGCATATTTTATGCAAAATGCATATTTCTATTATAAATGCATATTTTCATAATAAACGCATATTTTGAGTGCATATTTTCATATTTTTCATTCATAATTTTCAATAAAGTGTCGAGTTTATATTTGTGACGAAAAACCTAGTCCGAGGAGTTGGTTTAATAGATGGGGACCGTGGATAGAAGCAATTACGTAATAAGCAAAACATTTTAAAGAGATCCAATTCCATGATGTTGAAATTGTATTTATTTGCTCAAACTATAATTTTCTATTTGGCACGATCACAAATCTTGAGGGTAGGAGCATAATGAAAAATCAAATCGATTTAGTTGATGGAAATTTTTGCAAAAATTAATTCTTTTAGAGGCCCTATTGGTGCAGTTATTAAAAAAATTAAGACTGTTTTTTGAGAAAAACCAAGGCTATTGTAAATTGTAAACTAAAAGCAAATAATAAATTGAATTATCTATCTATCTATCTACCAAGGCTATTATATAATGAAAATTTCCATTCCGCGCAAAAGATCGATTGTGGTATGGGCAGTGTGGCATGGCGCACCATCCCGCATGAACTAAAGGTTGTCCAAATCGATGTCTTTTATTTTAGTAAAAAAAAAGTCGGTCAACATGGCTCTGTAACGACCATTGTTGACCGAAACGTTGTTCCCAGCCTCGTTTTCGAAGAAAAATGGTCCAATAATGTCACCACTCTACAATCCGCACCAAACTGTCACTCTCTATAGAGGCTTTGGTCGAGAACTCAAACCATTTCGTTTGTTAACGATGCCGCTTAGATGAAAATGCGCCTCGTCGGAAAAGATGATTTTCACACGGCACTCACTTTGGAAACAAGTTTTCAATATTTGCCAATGTTGTTCAAGCGTGAGGCGACTGGGAGGTATAATACGGACTTCCCGTCAAGACTTCCATTGGGAAACAGCTGTCAGTGTAAAAATAACATATAATTCAAAAATAAATCCCTAGATGGCCCACACTTTACATGTTTTCCTGTTTTATTTTTATTTTTTTTTTTTCAGCAGAAATAAATTTTTTTCAGCAGAATGTTTTTTTTTCTGCACAAACTGCCCGACGCCGATTTGATTTCTACTTACTTTTGATGTTTACGAACGTAATTTGTTTTGCAGGCCTGCTGAAGTCGGATTTCAATTTTTGTTTACGAACACAAACTTTGCAGATCTAAGTTAGTCAGACGATTACGAATTCGCTCTAAGTCTATAGGTAGGTAATTTGTTTCTACTATTTTGTTTTCCTTAAATGAAACTATGAAGAAAGAAATACAAATTTTCCACAATGAAGAATAATGCAGGGTCAAAGAGAAATAGGCAAACCCCGAGCTTGTACCAATAAAAAAAAACAAAGGTGATAAGGAGCAACAAAGAACAACAACTCCATGAAACGTAGGAACTGATACTGTGGAATGAAATCGTGAATGGATGGATCCATGTTCATGAGTACTTTAACTATATGGTAAGTTATGGATTCGTAAATAAAATCGAACTCGAGATAATAATTTTCCCTAACATTAGGCGAACAAAAGTGGGTCCCGCAATTCTGTCTGTCTGTCTGTCCTCGCCCGTACAGCCTAAACGGCTGGAGGGATTTTCTTCAAACTTATATAGTGTATATAGTGTTTTTTTACCAATATGCCCAGACGTTTTTTCTATTTTTTTTAGGACCAAAAATAACGGTACCTGCTATAAAATTTGTTTTCGCCAAAACGGAAAATAATATTTTTTTCGAAAATGGGTCCGAGGATTTTGTTAAAAAAAATTCAAATAAATTAAGTAAGAAAATGCTACTTTTTAACAATTTTTTTATTTTCATAAATTAAATATTTTGGGTACCTCTAGTACAACCATTTTTTTGGTTTTTGATTTTCTCGTAAACAGTTAAGTTGAAAGTTTTCATTTTTTTTATGGTAAAACTTCTAAAAAATATAACATTATTGTGAACCAAAACTAAAAAAAAAAATATTTGAAAATTAAAAAAAAAAATTAAAATTCTTTTTTTTTGAAAAATAAATATTGGTCAATATTTTCAAAACTAGGTGTAAGATAGTTTTTAATAATTTTGTAGAATACTTAAAAAAATCATCCTTCTAAATTCAAAAATAACGGTACCTTCCATATAAATGTTGAAAAACCGTTAAGCAAAAAATTATTTTTCTCAAAAACGACTCCAAAGGTTTTGATAAAAAGATGTGTGTTTACTATTTAAGTAGTAGCCCGTAGCGTAATGGTTAGTGCGTTCGACTGTCACGCTGGAGGTCTGGGATCGCTTCCCAGCCTCGTCCACCTAAAAAACTAAAAAAAGTTTTTTTTCAGGGCTACTGCCTCTTGCGAGGAATTGACAAATCCTCCAAGAGTATCACTTGTCACGAATAAGTGCTTCTCGTCTAGCCGTTCGGATTCGGCATAAAATTGTAGGTCCCTTCCATTCCTGTCGAAAGGCGCACACAGGAATGGTTGCGAGTTGTTAGTCACTAGGCCCTGGTTCTTCATGAGCCGCTGTGCCACCCGATTTATTTATTTATTTGTTTACTATTTAAGCTATGGCCAATATTTTGATGAAAACAAATTTTACCAACAACGGTTAATAACGGTTCCTGTCATAGAATTGACTTTTTTGGTTTCAAATTTCTCATTGACACAAGAAAAAAATTATTTTTCTCAAAAACGGCTCCAAAGGTTTTGATAAAAAGATGTGTGTTTACTATTTAAGCTATGGCCAATATTTTGATGAAAACAAATTTTACCAATAACGGTTAATAACGGTACCTGTCATAGAATTGACATTTTTGGTTTCAAATTTCTCATTGACACCGAATTCAACCAAAATTTCTCTTCAAGAGCTGCTTTACAATTCAAATAATTTTGCATACAAAAATTTTCAAAAAAATTATTTTTGGATTTTTAAAAAAATATTGCAATTTTTTTTTTTGAAAATTCATTATCTTGAAAATGGGCTAGTGAATTTTTTTTTTATTTTGTGTCAAATTGTATTTTATTAAATACTAAATGTTGGCATACTAGATTTTATTTTCGAAAAAAAAAAACAAAAAATTTTATAGGTATATACAAAATTAATTTTTAAGAAAACCGCTCCAACGATTTTTTATTTTTTTTTTGTTCATAAATTCATATTTATCAAACAAATGAGATGGCATACTTGATTTTGAGCTCTTATTCTCAAATCCATTAAACTAATAAATTTATAGTAATTTAAAGTAATAATTTATTTTTTTTTCTTTAATGATATTATAATATTTTAGAACCAATAGCTATGTACATCATCAAATTCTAGCTACGTTAAAGTTGTTAGTTACGAGAGCAAGTTTGTGCGATCCAGTCGTGTCCATTTTTTCACTTGTCGGTCAAAATCGCTACCCACTACAACATCACAAGACAAGCAAATCGTTCCGTATATAACATGGAACACAATGCTGAAGTGATCTGTTTATTGAAATTGATCTGATGTTCTTGTTTTTTTTTTTTTTTTTTTGGGGGGGGGGGGGGGTAAAGGGACCATTTTTATAAAAAAAAATCATTTAGATAAAAAATTAAAATATGAAACAAATGCCAGCAACAACACGCGATGTTCCAATGCCAAATGATATTTTTATCGTGGATAGCATGAATAAATAAACGGATAACGGAAATGAAGAAAAATCCCAAGTTTGCTCGCTAACTTCTACTATTTCGGGGAGTTGAGAAAATCGAAAGTTGATTTACTCTAGAGTTGAAAATCAAATTGAAAACGTCAACTATGAGTGAATAAAAACTATTTGTGAAGTTGAATGTAAAAATCCCAAAGTTATGTTCAACTTTGACTGAATAAATTAGGCCTTAACCAATCATGGTCAACATAATTCTGAGTGATATTCGGGAGAGTGTTCGTGATAAGCTCTTTCGGCGTTGTTGCAAAGTGGCAAAAACTCGGTGGAAATTCAATTACCTGCCGGTGACTAAGTCCATTGGAATCACGCCATTTGCCATCGACTGAAGAACTCTGAGTGAACTGAGTGAACTGGTTCATTTGTAAAGTGACTCGCATGTTCGTTTTCAATTGCAATTTCTTTAAGTATTTACATAAAGCCGATGTCATTAGGCAAGCGTTCAATTCATCTGCCGGAGTAGAGCTTGGAATGACAGGCAGCGTTCCACGAAAATTGCTTGACAACAACATCAAAAATCATTGCACCACCGAGATGTCGTTTATCATTTCGTAAATCTGTCAACATGCGATTTAAGGCTTCCAATTCGCATTTGCCAACCATTGTGCACTCGTTTCAAATGATAATCTTACATTAATGCAACACACTTTCGTCATCGCAGAGTTCTTTGAAAAGTTGAATGTAGGTTCTTCATCCACTTGCAGGATCAATGGCAATTTTAATACAGAATGAACTGTTCGACTGCCTTCGAACAACGTAGCCGCTATCCCAAAAGAGGCGAGTGCCAAAGCAATCTCAGATCTCAAACGATTCGTAGACAAAATCAGTGATAGAATTGAAATATTCGTTCACAAGCACTTTGAACACTATGAAATTAAAAACAAATTGATAAAATTTTATTTTATCTGACAACACGCAATAGCAAGTCCAATTCAATTAGAATTACAAAATGAAAAGGAAACCTCATATTCATTCCTTGGGCCAACACGAAACCATCAATCCCAATATCGTAAAATTCGAACGATCTCTTCTAGTGGGATTTTCCTCAATTGTCCCATGTCCTTCCTTGACCCGCCCAAAAAGAATTCATCAAACCCAAAATCGTGAAAATTGAACTATCAGTTCGCGAGTTATGCTTGCATATATTTTCGTCCTTTGCCAAAAAAAAACACAGCATTTTCTTTTCTAAACATTTATCTCATTCCCACGATTGTTGTTTCAAATATTAAAAATTCACCATTCCCTTCTCTGCAAATCACTTCATTGATTTCTTAATAGAATAATTGGCATTCTTCAAGAATCAAGATTCACTTTAACATTAGGCAATTTCTTTTCTCAAGAGTTTTTTTTTTAATAACAAACATCAATAATACAAATGTTGCAGTTTATTTCAAGTGTGTTTTTCTTGATAAAAGGACCTGTTTGCATCACATAATAATATGTCCCCCAAATGTTATATTTGAGGATATAACAATGAACCAACAAAAATATCAAATCTAAAGGTAAGAAAAAATTATTTCCTTGAGCGTGATGATGAAATCAAATGCAAGGAACATCAAAAATAGCTGCAATTTTGTAAAACTATGTCGAGTGTTTTTACCCTAAACATACATCGACACTTGAACACATTCTTAAATTTCGGTTTTCTAGAAAAAAAGATTCTGTGTTTATACAGTTTTGAATAGCAGTGCTTACCTGCGCAGAATATAGAGTGATACGACAGTTTTTTTCTTTGTTCGGGACAACCACTTGAATGATATTCTTTCAAATAAATAAAAAAAAATAACTCTTAAAGATTTTTCCACTCATTTTCAGTATTCAACTCGACTCTTATTTCACAAACAAAGCGAATCTTATGATGGATAACCTTTTTTGACATAGCCTTTTTTATGTTAAATATATAAAATCAAAGATAATATTATGAGAAATTGTAGACGGATTTCACCTAGCCGTAGATAGTAGACATTTGGTAGGAAAGATTAATGACAAGTTTCAAGCTAAATCAAAGCATTAGATTAAATTTACTAGATTAAACTTGGAACAATTTGTTTTGAGATACTTGTTGACAACTTTTACTACCTACTGACGAATGGAGTGCATTTTTTACAGTTTTTTGTAAAAACTTGCGAAACTCTTATTTAAAATATTTTTTAAGTGCTGTTTTTTTCAAAAGTGTATAGCCAGCTCAGTAAATTTGTGAATGCAAACGATAAAAAAGTATATTAATTTTTTCTTCTAGAAAAAGAAGAAGTATGTATTTTTTAATCACTTTTCATAAAAACTTACTGAACTTTTCAGTAGTGTTTTCTTCAAAAGGGTATAATGAGCTCAGACATTTTTTCCATTCAAGCGATACAAAAATTCAAAAAAAGTTTTATATTCACTTTTATTTTTTTAAGTAAACAATAAGTAAGTATTTTTTAATCAGTATGTATGTGTATGTAGTAGCCCTTAGCGTAATGGTTAGTTCATTGGGCTGTCACGCTGAAGGTCTGGGTTCGCTGCCCAGCCTCGTCCACCTAAAAACTAAAAAGTTTTTTTTCATGGCTACTGCCTCTTGCGAGGAAATGAAAAATCCTCCAAGATTATCAATTGTCATGAATAAGTGCTTTTCGTCTATCCGTTCGGATTCGGCATAAAATTGTAGGTCCCTTTCATTCCTGTCGACACGCGCACACAAAAATGATTGTTAGTCACTAGGCCTTGGTTCTTCACGAGCCGATGCCAATTTATTTATTTTATTTTTATGTTCAAATTTACCTAGTTGGCTAAACTCTATTTCAAAAAATAAGGCCTTTATTTTGTATTTTACTTATAACTATCTCAAAATAAGCCCCGCCCGGGCGCCAGTTTACTTTTCTCTTGGTCAAATTCACCTTTTTGATTTGTCGTCAACCTGATGCTCTATTTATGGTTAAACCTTGTGTAGTGGGATCCGCATTTTTTTACAAAAAGTTGTCATAATTATTGTCACACAGGCATTCTCTGTCCCATTTATATTCACTACAGACTTGTGTATAAATGTGATGTCCTTTTAACAAAACAAAATCCTTTCCAACAAGATCGCATCTATGTATAAAGAAAAAACACAAAAGACCGCCGTCATTCCATTTTTTTTTTTTATATATTTTAATTTTTATTTCACAGATTTTGCATTGTTTCGTTTGATCCATCTCCCAGAGGATCTCTCGAGGACAATAGGGAAACTCTTGGTTTTATTTCGCATACAGATACTATGCTGTCATATATGACGAAATGGATTTTCATTCAAATTCAAATGGGTGGAAATTTATCATTCTCTCTTCAATTATAAATAAAGAAAACCCAACACAAAAAAAAAAACAACCAACTCTGTGTAATTTTTTGAATTGGTCCTCTGTTGGTCCTTTTCCAATGACAGCAACAGCTCCATTGAATATAAAGAATATTTGCCTGCAAGTGACTACACAGTGACAAGGATGACAATCTTTTTGTTCATTGTGCCGAATCACAGCCAGATAATCCGATTTTGAATTATTTAATTATTTTTATTCATATCGCAGACTTAAATCCTTTTGAAGATGTAAGGAGATAAGAACGTTTTTCCTCGTTCAGAATATTGAGGGCATTTGTTTTTTTTGTGTTTTCATTACTCCAATTTTCTAATTGCATATCGGATTGTGTGGGAATCGAAGAGAGAAAATGGTTGCAAGCTAAGCAACGTTTTGCTTTCGAGACTTACGCCTCGAACATAAAATTGCAATAAAATTTACGCCGGTACATTTTTTGCATAACATCATTCGGATATTAATGGCAGGATGAAATTTGCCATATCGCAATTAGGACTAGTTCTCACAATCATAACTGTCAAAACAAATCAAAATAAAGTGTTTCGAGCGCTTTGCCAGTGGTGAGGTTAGTTTTTGATATGGTGTATCTGAACAACCCCTAAATTGTTTGGGCGTTCGGTTTTTGAGAATCATTGCCTTGGGCAATAAAATGTAATTGATTTGTTACGCTACAAGACGAATAAAATAATTTGTCGTTGCTGCAGTAGTAGGTTTATCTTAATTCATAATTTCTGGGAATTTTTTCAAAGCAATTATAAAGTGTACATAATGTAGATACATTACATTGATATCAGAGACTTGAAGGTATGGAAAGTAAAGTAAGTATGTAGGTACAGGTTAAAATATATTTTTTTGAAAACTAGGTGGTTTTTGTATACGTACGCTTTAAAAAATAATATGCAACTAAAATAAAACAAAACGATTTATTTATTACAGTTTATGACCTTAGTGAGTATATTTCATTTAACATATAAATAATAAGATCCAACGATGCCATACATACACACGGTTACCAGGAGGACATAATGAAGAAAATGAAATTTTTAACTGTTAAAATTGATATCTCCGTTCCAAATAAAAGAAGAACTACGGCCAAACAAATGTTTGACACTTAAAAATGACAAACGCAGCACACTTAGGCCGTGTGTCAATTGCGTTAAAAGTGCGTTAAATTTGATCCCATGGCTAAATTTTGACATTACTGAGGTGAATACAGTCGTCAAAATTTAACCTGCTCCGGAGCTCGTTTAAATTTTAACTAGTGGATACATTTTACGTTTGTATTAAGCTTCTTGCACATTACTTACACCATCGACCTATTATACCTGGACTGCTAGGAGTCAACATCACGATGGTTCCCTTTAAAAAAAAAAAAATCGATACAATAGCGGCAGAAAACTACAGAAAACGACTTACGCCTAATTTATTCACTCAAAGTTAAACATAACTTTGGGAATTTTACAGTCAACTTGAAAAAAAGTTTTTATTCACTCGAAGTAGACGTTTTCAACTTTAGATTTTCAACTCTAGAGTTGATCAACGAACTAGTAGTAGTTAGTGAGTAAACTAGTGAGTTTTCATCATGTCTGTGTATTCATTCATGATATTTAGTTGTGTAAGCTTTTCACTTTTGATTTCGAAAGTAAAAAATAAATAATAATCAAATAAAAATAGAGCTCTGTTTTAATTGAAATAATAAAATTAAAAATGTTTCGTGCAAATAACCTACTTCTGAGAGAATTGGGCGTCATCTTTTTGGAGCAGCGAAGATGATGCAGAGGAAGAAAATGTATCCCTTGAGAGGCGGCAATATAAAATGCTTCCCCGTGTTGGTATCGATAAATAGGACGACCATGATTTCATTTATCGGTTTCGCCTCTCATAAGCAACGACAATTATGTTTTTTTTTATTAAATAAAGTATTCACTGCCTTTTGTCGAAAGACATTACGGAAAATATCGGTTTAAATAAAACAAAAACAGGTTCTCGTTCGATCACTGAAACCAATCATCTTCGAGCGCGGTTAGTACTTAGATGGGGGACCGCATGAGCATTGAGTTTTTTGTCTTGGTATTCTTTTGACTCCGCTCTTCAGATAGAATGAAAAATCCATTCCAATTATTCGGAATAAATAAAAAATCGACAACAATGGTTTATTCCGAGTATTTTATTGAATAAGGAAACACAAAATTCTTATTCCAAATATTCTGAATATCTAAAATGAATAAAGAAACATATTCACACTCAAATGCAGAATTATTCTTATGCATACCAAAATTTGAAAATGACGTCTTGTGTGTCATGTTTAACAAATGAGAATGACGATCGACTAGCAGTCCAGGTATTCTAGGTTCATGACTGCTACTATCAAAATGCAATTTCCGCGTTTAAGATCGTATCCGAAGCGATTTGGATAGATTTGTGTTGTAATTCCTTCTGAAAAAAGCTATTGGAACAACAAATCAAGGTATCCACCGTCTCGCATAGGTAACTTAACGCAAGGAACGTCGACGGGAAATATATGTTTTAAAAAATTCCATTTAATGCAATTGACACAGAAAAACCCTTCCATTAAATTCACCCCATATAAAAACGGATCAAATTTAACTGGGATCAAAATTAACCAAATTTTAACGCAATTGTAACACGACCTTAGTTCAATTTAATTCAATTAAGCGACATATGAATATGTATAATGAAAAGTTCCTTATTGCCGAAACCTCCCCGAGATCTTAAGGTAATAAAGGAGGCATTTTCAAACAATAATGTTCTGACTAACATGTCAAAATACGACAAAGAAAAGCAGTCTTACAAGCACACAATTTTGGAGAAATATTTCGGATACACGATTTTCTTGGCACCTAAAACCGTTGAATTAATTCAAACATTGCCTCAATCGGACAGCGACATTTTTTAATTGATGGCATCACGTTTAGTGTTCTCCCATCATGTGGATGTAGACTAGACAGTTGATCATTTCATAATATATAATATACTATCCCGTGCAGAACATGTGAGTAACTCCGTATATTAAATTCAAATCCACAATTTTTTTTAAAATACTTTGTATACATTTTCAAAAAGATCTTTTTGAAATTTTTTTTTTTTTTAAATATCGAAAAAAATTATTTTACATAAAAAAAAACAGTTTAAATTATGATAAAAATATATTATTTTTGTTTCTATTAATTTTTTCATTGATAGGTACATAATGTATATCTTTTTTTCTACTCGCTAACGATTAGCAGGTAGGTAGGTAGGTAGAGATGGCGGTCACAAGCATCCTTGCTCGATGACCCAATTGACTCTGTAATGCGCCGTTTTGATACCATAACTTGTTTGACCTGTGGGTTAAAAGAATACGCTAAGCAATTTGCTGATTTGCCCGGGACGCATGCGATCTGATCCCTTAGGGTGATCATCTAGTCGCATACTCGGATATGTTAATCTCTGTACACCTCCGTCTGTTTGCACAACATGACTTGTGGTTACCAGAGGAAGTACCACCCGCCTGTATGACCAGACGCTTTTATTGGATTTAGACATGAGATGAAACTTATTAAGGATTTGGACATAGGAAAAACACCCGGTAGGACCAAAGTTCGCAACTAAAAACCATCTACACTGTGTCAACTAGGCAACTTGTTGACTGGTATTGAAGCGAAGGTTGGCACAACCGTGTGATCCTCCGGTCCTCGTGCACCATGAGCCACCTTCAAAAACCAGTAGTCTGCTAGCTCACAGTCTTAGGAGTTTGGGGAAGAAAATGGTGCAAAAGGAAACCGAAGTTAATTCTAGATCCATTGAAACATTCTTGAACTTGAAAATAGGAAAACACTCAAAAGGGTCGAAGTCCGCAACTAAGACCCATCTACACTGTGCCACCTAGGCACTTGTTGGCTGGTATTGAAGCGGAGATCGGCCCAATTGTGTGATCGTCCGGTCCTCGTGCACCATGAGCCACCTTCAAAAACCGTTAGTCTGCTAGCTCGCAGTCATAGGAGTTTGGGGAAGAAGACGGTGCAAGAGGAACCGAAGTAAATCCTAAATCCATTTCGTCGCGTTGAGGAAAGAAGTCAAATCTTTGATCTTCGTTCCGGAGAGTTCGTTAAGGTCGTCAAAAAAGGGCTTCCCAAAAGATTGTTGCCTCATTCTTGCCAAAGCGGGACATTTACAGAGGAAATGAAAGACTGTTTCCTTTTTCTGCTGGTCTCCACAACTACGACAGTGAGTATTGTAGGGGATGCCAAGCTTCGCCGCATGTTCTCCTATTGGCCAGTGTCCAGGGCATGTTGCAACAATCCTTGCTATGTCTCGCCTGGGTCTGCACATTAGGTTAATAGTTCAGGATTTGTTATAGGTATGCCAGATTTTTCTAGCAATAATGCAGTTAGTTAAACTATTCCACCTTCGATTAGATTCTGAGAGAAAAATTGAGAATATATTGCCCTTCATAACTCCGAGAGGAATACTGACTCTTTTCGCAAGTGAGTTATGAAACGATTAGCAAGTCAGAAGGAATGTATGTACATGTACAATTGTACATATGTTCCAATTTATTGAAGCCAACTTGTTCAAATTCCACCGGTCTTCGTTTACAACGGATTTTGAGCAGAGTCTTTGAAATGGAATTCAAAAAGTGTTTTCAAATGCTGAAGTTAGAGGCTGCTGGTTTCACTACATTAGAGCTTTCAAGATAAATAGGAAAGGAAATTGGAAATTTCAACTTTGAAATATAATTATTTTGAAGATTTTGTGAAGTACTTTAAGAGACAAGAAAATGGATATCTAAGTTCTAAGGTACATAACCAACCGTATACAAAATTAGTACAAGGTTTTAAAATTTATTTTATTCGTTTAGAATCCATCAAAACAGTTCTCGGTGAATAAAAAAACTATGCGAACTACAACCAAAAATTGAGTCAAGTCTTACAGAAACATGGCAAGTTTTTTACATTTTGCGATTAGATGAATATGCGTCACTGGATGGGGAAATTTGAGAAAACAAAATGTGTTCGTCGATAGTTTATCGAAGCAACTGAACAAACGAAGAAAAACTGTTTCTGAATTTATCAATCAAATGACATCCAAATTATATGGGTTTTCTAATCGTAGTGTTGATATTTTTTTCGAACTCTGAAATTTATCAAATGACAGCGAAGAAGGTGTTCTGGATGTCGCTAGACAAATTAATTAAAATAAAACTATGAACTGCAACATTTGTATCGAGAACCGCCGAAATATATTACTATTACCGTGTAACCATTTCAAAATGTGCAGTAGCTGGTTCATCGTAAAAAATCCGAGCGGAATCAAAAAAAGCATTGCCACATTGAACGCTTCCATTCTTGTTTTAGAAATCAGCTGTTTTATGTCAAAACGAAATGGAAATTCAGCGCGTTTAATGTTCAATTTTAATCTTATTTTTAATGAAAGTTAGCCAATCAGAATTGAAGGATATTCACAAATCTGAATATTCAGTGCTGAAAATTGATAAGTTCCACGCGCTGTAAACAAAACTGTAGTGGTCTTGTGTAAAAATTTGGTTTAAAAATAAACAAAGCTCGTTTTGCGTGTACAACATATTTAATAAATTGAGCAAATATCTAAACAACATGGATTCATTGGCCTTGGCAGTTATTGCCAGCGGTGCGGAAGCTGCCTTTGGTTTTTTGACTATCGAATGATTTATGAACGGTAGGTACCAAGTATTAACAGAAGGGATGATATGGTATTGGCACATCGTTTTCCGGCGTACGGACTAGGGGAATTGACAACAGGCACATCCTACATCTATATAATGAACCATTGTTAAAAAGAATTAATATTATTATAAAAAATCAAGTTGGTTTTGTATTTATTTCTTAAATTAAAAGTAGAAGGAAATAAAACTCAAAATCCCCCTTTTATCATTTCCTGAAATGGTAACCCTAGGTGATGCTGGCTATCCGCTGAAACCTTGGCTAATGGTACCATATATGTCTACGGAAGTGTCAAAAGCAACAACAACACAAGACACAACAAAACTCTCAACGCTATAGAAAGGAGAATCGGATTTTTAAAAAATAGATTCCGGTGCATCCTGGGTGCACGCCAACTACATTACAGTCCAAGCAAAGCCGCACAGATTATAAATGTAGTGAGTGCTTTGCCTAACATATGCATTTACTATCGTGTTCAAGACTACACGAACATAAATCTACCTGAGTTGGAAGAAGAAGAAGCTCCAGTGAATATGGAAGTAGAAGAGACGAATACTCACCGAAATGCTGCAAAAGTTATGCGAGATAACATAAAAAACACATGTGTACAATACATGATGAAAAATATTAAAAAAACAAAACAAAACCTATGATAACTTTAATTTATTTTAAAAGAAAAAAACTTAATTCAAATTTAATTTTGCAATTATTTGCATTTGCATAATAGGAACTTTTTTTAAATAAATATAACTCTCCTATACAAAATTTTTGTTCTTGCTTTTAACTCTGTTTTTGTTTAGCCAAATTCTTTAAGGTTTAGCTTCGTTTCCTCAATTTGACACATTTTCAATTCAATTTCAACTTTCTGTTCGAGAAGCTGTTCTTGGACCTTGTTGTGACGCATTTGTTCTTGCAAAGCTTATCAAGAGCTCTATATATCAGCTTTATGTTGAACGAAAGATCTTCTGCGAGTTTTGTTTGATCTTCATAAAATTTCTCCGTTTTCAAATAAAAACTTTTTTGTGCATCAAGTTGCTGCCTGAGAAGATTTGAGATGTCATCGACTTTTCAAGGAATGTTTCACCGAATTACTCCTTGATCAGATGACATCGACACGTCTATGAGTTCCGCAGTGTTCTCATGTGACTGGGGGATTTGATGATCTGTTTGCGTTTCAACCTCGGGAGGAATTCCATTTCCAAAAGAAATGGTATTTTTGATACCTGTTGTTGATGTCTGGAATCCAGTCAGCTATATAACAGCTTCTTCTAGACTGGAGAAGGGATGTTGGTTATATTTCCCACCACCAGTTGCTTTGTTTTCTGTTTTATTTTCCGTCAGCTTTCTTTTTATTTAGGACTTCCAATCGGACCAAACCTAATAAAATAGAGGATTATTTTAAGTGATTAATACACTTTAATGTTCTACTTACTTTTGTCCATACAGAAGCATCCTTATTAGGTGGCCCCAGACTATTGAGCTCAACTCATTTTCCCAAAAGTCGCAAACCTCTTTTTTTTGCCAGCTTTGTGAAACCTTGCGCTAAATCTGGATTCTCGCTCATTAATTCAAAAAGTCTTTGATATTGTGCTTTGTTTGTTGTTTTTGCCCTTTAAAATTATAAAAACTATTATTTTAAGCCAAACAAATTGTAAATATACTTACATTTTTGTTAAATATAACTGTTCAGCTTCAATGTCCGACGCAAATGATTTGTCGTACAAGAAGATGGTTGCATTCCATTCCCCACGAAATCAATTTACGAATTTCGAAAATCGTAACAGATTTTCCACTCCGAATCCACTACGAATGGAATTTGTAATAGTTTAATCGGGAAACGTAGTGAATTGTCAACTACGATGGAATTGGTGATAGGGCTGAATAGCTCAGCATCATGAAATATTATGTCCGTTTTGCCGACAGATAATACAAAATACTTCGTTTATTTATTTATAAAATGTACTTATTCAAGATTGTGTTTAATTAATAGCCCAGTCCAATTCAACAATAAATTTGCAAAACGCGATGTCGATCCAAATCGGTCAAATAGTTTTGGCAAGAAACATGATGTTAACTAAGTCCAACAAGCAATGTTTGCATCACTGCTGTGGTCAAAGTAGGACACTTAAGTTGGCACTGATTTTTGTTCACGTATTTGGAACCCTTAACTTTCAGTAAATATAGTTGTAATATTTATATCTTTTTTTAAACAACTTTGGTACTGAATTTAAATGTTTCGAAAATGTTCACGAAATTACATATTACATGCCAAGTGAATAATTTTTGGAACTTTTAAAATCGCTACCAAAACTGCTTAAAAAAAGATATAAATATTATAACTATATTTTATGAAAGTTAAAGGTTCCAAGTACGTGTACAAAAATCAGTGTCAACTTAAGCGTCCTACTTTGACCACAGCAGTGATGCAAACATTGCTTGTTGCACTTAAATAACATCATGTTTCTTACCAAAACTATTTGACCGGTTTTGGATTGAATTTTCGAACTTCGTCTAGTAATACTTTAGACTATTTGATTCTTAATTTTTTGCAGAATTGGGCAATTTTTGACCTATTTTTTGAGTGCTTCAATATTACTTAGTTTTTCAGATTTTTTTTTATTCATGGTTAGATAGCAAAATAAATATAACATGCATGAATTTAAAACTAATGTGGTCTTGTAGAAAATTTTATAATAAATAAGTTTATAGTGGACGGTTTTCTCATATGTTGCATATTTCCAAAGTTATAAAGGAAAATGTCGGAAAAAGTGGCGTTTTTTTCACTGTTGCATTTTTCCTGCAGAGAGCACAGGTTTTTCGAAGTTGCAAACTTAGCTATAGACTACTCTAACATGCCCCAACAACATATCAAAAATGCAGAACTACATCGCGCTTTGCGAATTTAGCACTTTTTATTTGTAATAATATAATTTTGTAATGCTATAATTTTTTTAAAAAGTTTATTCTTCAAATAAAATATCAAAAAATTATTGTGAATTGAAATGCAAAACTTTTGTACTTATGGTTATATATGGGCCTTACGTCCCATTTAAAAAAAAAATATTTGGGCCTTGGGTCTCACTTGGGTGGGACTTCAACCCCAAACTTTATTAAGACTGTTTGGATATTGTGAAACGTATGTAAATAAGGATGTTACTTGACGAATAAGTTTAAAGTAGCTTAATTGAAACTTTACTCAGATATTGTGGAACAAGTTCTTACTATTGTAACCTACTTATGAACACACTCATATATATTGAATTCAATAAATCAGTGCTTGTCCAGATATTCGACATCACATTCGTTTTTCGTAAATGACTCTGAATAATCCCGGCATTGTTTATTGAAGTTCTTAATCATTATTTCGTGGAACATGTGATTGTATATAGAGCTTGAACAGAAATGTAGCCTTTTTCGAAATCATATCCAAATGTTACTTTGAGAAAAGGTCGATCACAGATTTGCTCTTTAAACTCGCCGTCATCGTTGTATACTTAAGATAAATGTGCAGTAACCCGTAGAGTAATGTTTATTGCAATGGACTGTCACGCTGCATGCTGGGTTTAATTCTCAGACTCGTCCACCTAAAAACTAATATGTTTTTTTTTTGGGGCTACTGCCTTTTGCGAGGAATTAAAAAATCCTTGAAGAGTATCACTTGTCATGAATAAGTTCTTTTCGTCTAACCGTTCGGATTCGGCATTACATTGTAGTCGCCTACATTTCTCTCGAATGGTTAAGGGTTGCAAGTCAATAGGCCCTGGTTTTTCAAGAGCTGTTGGGTCAAACAAAAAACTCAAATAAGTGACGCCGCACTCATCAAAGTTGGTCAAAGTCTTTTGCTTTGAAATGAGACAGTGCACGCCACAAATATCAAATGCTCCGTCTAGTTACACATTCGAGCATTTTTATTTTAATGTTTCTGTTTTCTTCACTGCTTAAATCTATATCTTTCATATATGTTTCTGAATTTGCACCTCATTTGATAGTAAATGATTCGAATTATTAGAAACCCCTATTTCAAATATGTTTTTAGTATTCAAAATAGGTAATGTTTTTTTTTTTTATAAAAAAAGAAAGTATCAATTTCAGATTATCTTTAAAGGAGGTGTTATACAATTTATGCAGTCGGAAACCTTCTGTTTGGAATTCAAGTTTCATTATTTTAACAATGTCTCAATTATATGCGAAAGAAAATAGAAATAAATTGTATAACTTAGGTTTGCAATTTGCTCGGCAATTTCTTTTGAAATGTTTAATCCATCCTCTGCAGCTGAAGTGCTGACTACTGACTTAAAATTTTATCTACAACTTGCTTAAGTGACAACCACCTCGTTCCAGACATTATTAAAATGTTGGGGTTTTTAATTCCAACATAATTCTGAAATTCTTCAAATTCGAAAATGCGAATAAAAAAATTGTAAATATCACGAGCCAATCTTTCAATTTCAACTGGCAACTTTTTACATGCGCTTGAGGCATATATGTAAGTGCAAAGAATGACACCAATGACAGACACATCGAATGAACAAAATATCAGAATTATAACTTTTAAACTTTCGGATAGACCCCTTAATTCCCCAGCCGTTTTTGACAATTCCAGTGGCCTTAGTCCTTGCGCACTTTATGTGGCAATGAGGGAGTCTGGAAAGCATTTTCCCAACACTGCGGGCAATGTATCCAAAACAGACATTGGAAGGTGGTGGACGATACAAAACACCAGCAAATTTGGTTTTGCTCGTCAAACTGCTTTCCTTATTCGCTGCAAAAGTAATGTGTCCATGCTGGCCTGATTTATTTTTGGCTTCCAAGTTTTTCTTGTGAAGGACAGACGTACTGTGGCGTTTAATATGAGTAATGTAGTTTACCATGGACTTATTGCAAAAAAAAGCAAAAACCAACTTCATTGGAATCATCTAGCCAAGAAAAAATGTATCCATAATGGCTTGAACACTCTATTTTTTTTATTTTTTCAAACTTGTTGGCAGCGAATTGACTTCACTGAAATTGTTATTTAATTAGTAATTATTCTTATTCGTAAAGCATCTTCAATAAAACATTTCTCTTCGTCCGATTCTTCAAAAGACTTACATTCACTTAATGAAATGGTGTCTTCTCTTCGGCGTTTTTGAACACTTTTTTTTGCATTTGCAACAGTTTCGGGGTTTTTGCTTTTAGACGGCCGTTTTGTTCTTATTATAAACCTTGAAATGAAATTGATATTTGTTATTTAACAACAAATCATTTCTTTTTATTTAACTCACTTATCCACTTCGTGTTGATTGATCACCAAAAATTATAACAATTATTTTTTATTTGTATTTACAAAATACCGACGAGACGAGACTTGCAAGGCATTAGACCAAAAAACCTCTATATGTATAAAGATAAAAATCCGCAGTTTTCATTTTGGTTTGCATCAAGCTTCGGAAAACAGGTGATGGACAAGTTTTGAGAAAGTATGTGTGATAAGTGCACACATCTTCCGAACTCCTCCTTCCAACACAGCGTTAATTGGTTTGTCCCGATTTACATTGAACGATTGTTCCAGTGTCGACAAAAAATGTACACTGGAAAAATCGTTCAATGTAGATCGGGACTTTGATTCTTGTTATTTAACAACAATACAAAAAATGGCAATGACAAATACATAATATAGTTATGGTTTTTGAAATGTGGAAACTAGAATACTTGAGCTGGGCTGTCAGATTTCGAGTCAACCAAGCCAATTTCAATTTGGTGCAAGTTTCCAAAAGGTGAAAGTGTTGCTCAAGCTCACTTCAACACCGAATACTAACTAAGAATCTGTCAGTCATGTGAAATAAGATCCATAGACAGAAAAGTGCTGCCAGTTGTACTTTAAATTATAGTATTAATCGAACAAAATTAATAAAATAATTTATGAAAAAAGTGTAATGCTACGAGTACACGACATGTAAAATGACGCATATGCATGTGCCGTTACGTCATTTTGACGTTACATATGCGTCTCCATAGTTGCATGCCGTGTACTCGACTTTTTTGTGACGCCTGCATGTGGTGAACATGCATATGCAACCTGCATGCGGCTTCAATGCCACATGTAAATATGCGGCATTTTCGTATGTCGTGTACTCGCTCGGCCCATGCTGAAGGTGATCAAATGGGACATTTCCCAAGCATGCGCTGCGCTAATTCGTAGAAACAACATGAATTCTGTCATAAATATAACTGTTTATTTCGAGCCGGTAGCGATCTAAAATTGTAGCCGGAGTTCAAGAAACGCAGTTTCGAGACTGTTAAGTTGTAAATTGTACGTTATTTCAGGGCAATATGCTGACATTTGGAATGAAATATTCTCGAAATGTAAAAATCTGAAAATATTGGCTTTCCGGAAAAACATGATTTTAGGGCAACGTGCGTACTTTTGAAACGAAATATTCTCATAACGTCAAAATATAGTTTGTCGCCAATCTGTAATTCCATTTGCGTTCAAATTCCATTGAAGGGTGGCTACGATGTCGATGGATTAAAAAACCTTTAACAATTCCGAAAATTTTTGATTTTTATTGTTGCTCCGGAAAATACGATTTCAGGGCAAACCTGCTGACGTCAAAATATAATTTGTCCTCCATCTCTAATGCCATTAACATTCAAATTTCATTGACGATGTCGACGGATTAAAACTTGAAATCCGATATACAAAAAATCCGATATCTATTATAAAATTTTCTTTCATTACAAACTAGCGAAACTTAAGAAAATAAAAAGATAACCTTTCACGTAAGTACACCATGAATGTATTCTTGTTTTCTTGCAAGCAGATATATTAAGCATACATGTTTATCTGGCACTTTTGTCCTTTTTGCAAAAAGCAGGTGAATTTAGCTAAGTCTATATAAGTTTAACTCATAACGATTCAGAAATCTACTTTTTATTGCATTATGACACTTGATTTTGTATTTTTCACTTGCTCATATTCCTTTCGACATTTGAATAATAATTTTAATACAAGTAACCGAAAAATCAACTATTCCAATGTTATCTCGCATGTCGTGTACTCACAAGCTGTATTTATATGCGGCGTTGTGCCAATGTGAATGTGGGAACAACAACTCATGTAAGCCGCACATGCAACATGCAAACATGGGGCTTTTGGGAAAGATTTTGCATGTTGGCGATTGTCGCATAATCACAACCTGCGGCAAAAATGCACATATTTTTGGTAACGTTGGTATCGCATACACTACACATGCCGCATTAAACAAATCAAATCTTTCATTATAGAAAGATTTACACCGACTTGCACACACGAATTTTTTTGCGAGTTCCTTACAACAAAAAAAAAGATTTGATCTCCAATCATTGAAAGGAAATCGACATAAAACAACTTCGAAAAATAACAAAAATGATTATTCTGATAGCGCCCTAGTGAGTTGCCGTCTTAAGAGCACTCCGTCCCTGCTGTAATGCATTTCTGTTTGTGACATTTCACACTATTTTAAAAACTGATTCAGTTTTTTCTAACAAGAGCAGTTCCCCTATTTCTTCAACCAAGGTTTACATTCAGAAATAGAATTGCATCACATCTTGGTAGTAACATTGTTTCGTCGGTGTGTAGTCCAAGCTGAATGCATTGTTCATACCAATCTACTGTCACAGCGACCAGTTGAATGTCTTTGCATATTTTAAAACCATAACTTCTTTAATGTTGGTGCATTTTTTTTAAACATTAACATGACATCAATTATTCACTTTTACCTCCTTTAAGTTTCAAGGAATTCCAAAGGATCAAAACAAATCATGGTTTCCTATTAATAACTATTAAAACCTACCTACCTTTTTTTCACGCTTCTATGAAGGTGTGTATTAATCTTTGGATTCGATTTTATTAATGTTAGTGACAGATTGAAGACCGATTGTCAGTTTGATGGATGTCAGCTCTTGTCTTGAACTAACCAAAAGGAATGTTGTTGTTGACTTCCGTTGCGAGTCGATTGAATCTTCTTTGACAAAAACTAATAAAACATGCATATTCAGCTTGATAAAAATCATTAATCATTTAGACATAGGTAACCAAGAAAACGCCTTTTACCCATTCATGCTTTTGTTATAGGACAAAATTATTTGCTCATCTTATAAAAACCTTCCTAGACTTGCATTGTAATAATTTAACTTAAGTTTTAATATCTTACAGTCTCAAACTTCTGATCTGAAAAAAAAATGCTGGTCACAGCGTTTGTTTTACTCTTCTTGTTTTACTTTCAACTTGAACAAAAAAAAAGAAAAACGTAACTCGATACAATGAACACTTCATTCATGGATACAATGATGACAGCGTAACGTGTGCGAGGACTTAAATTTACCACAATATACACGGCGCGGCTTGCACATGATTTTTTCTTCATAACTATAGAAATATTGCACAACTGGTGCATTTTCGCATCTTGTGTGGCACTCTTGAGTCATGCCACTCGAAAATTGATTTGAAGTGGCTTAGCGCGTGCCTACAATCTGTTTCGGAATTCCGATGAGTGGAAGTGCCAGGCCACTTGATAATGTTTTGATTTTTTTTTTGTTTTGTTCAAGAAGGGCACATTCAAGGGTGAAATTCTTAACGCACTTTAAAACAAACAAAGTAAGTATGTATGTATGTGGTTTAAAGTTCGTAGATGCAAGTTGCTTTGCTTACACGAAGTTAATACACTTTATATGGCACGCGGGTGTTCCCCGTTTATATGGTTATTGTTCGTAAGGTTAATTGCTATGCTAACGTTTGTTTTGTGTTGTTAGAGTAGCTATTCTTCTTTAAAAAAGCTATAGAAAAGCGGACATAAAATAAACGTCGATGTAAGGATTTTTTCACCCCATCTTTTGGTATATTCTGCTGGAAATATGTATTTTATGTTACAGAAAAGCGTATTTATCATGAAATATACTAACACTACACCTACATAGGTACTTTTTGTGTGGCATTTAGAATAATTATAGTTCATTCAAAATATATCTGCTTTGGATGAATTCTCATCTTGCTGAGAATTGCGGAACTAGGTATTATTAAGAAGTGAAGCACATGAGAAGTCTGAGAAATGCCATGTCAATAATCGCTCTCAGTCTCGATGAATGTTATGTCCCTATTCACACCTCCCCGTGAAGGACCGAAGGGCTGAAGGCTTAAGCAAAAAAGCTTCCTAAAGGCAGATGAACTGCAGGTAGCAGTGAATGGCATGAAAGTCTGGGGGAAGAGGAGCTTTATATATTATATCAAAGGGTGAACAGTGGTAGCAAATATCGTCTGTATTTTATATTTGGTGGCTACAAAATGCGTCTGTTTCTCATAGGTAGGTAGAAATGGCGGACATGAGCAGCCCAGTCCGTATCCCAATTACCGCTCAATTGCGCCGTTTTGAAACCTGTTTCCCGTAGTGGGTGACTTGATTTTAGTATGGGTTCGACCATCCAAATCGCTGGTGTTCCTCTTGAACTCTTGGCTTAGGATGTTATTTATCTAATCTGGAAAAACTCCATCCATCTGCAGATGGAAGGAAGTTTTACATAAAATATGACAACAAACGATATTAATTCACATAGGATAGCCAAAATTTGCCGAATTCTTTTAAGGTAGTAACTGCAGCACCTGTCAAGTAACATCGGCAAATAATAATGAATCAACAACCAGGTTTTAATAATCTAATGGTATACTTTTGGCTACAAAACACGAACCAAGATTGAATCTTATGGTAGGTAGGTAGAGATGGCGGTCACAAGCATCCTTGCTCGATGACCCAATTAACGCGGTAATGCGCCGTTTTGATACCATAACTCGTTTGACCTGTGGGTTAAAAGAACATTTTTAAAGAAAAAGAGGGTATTTGGTGATAGATCTCCCAACGGATCATCGCCTACGACCGAGTTCAGCTGCAGTATGCTACGCTTAGCAATTTGCTGATTTGCCCGGGACGCATACGATCTGATCCCTTAGGGTGATCGTCTAGTCGCACACTCGGATATGGTAATCTCTGTACACCTCCGTCTGTTTGCACAACATGACTTGTGGTTACCAGAGAAAGTACCACCCGCCTGTATGACCAGGCGCTTTTATTGGATTTAGACATGTGATGAAACTTATTAAGGATTTGGACATAGGAAAAACACCCGGTAGGACCAAAGTTCGCAACTAAAAACCATCTACACTGTGCCAACTAGGCAACTTGTTGACTGGTATTGAAGCGAAGGTTGGCACAACCGTGTGATCCTCCGGTCCTCGTGCACCATGAGCCACCTTCAAAAACCAGTAGTCTGCTAGCTCACAGTCATAGGAGTTTGGGGAAGAAAATGGTGCAAAAGGAAACCGAAGTTAATTCTAGATCCATTGAAACATTCTTGAACTTGAAAATAGGAAAACACTTAAAAGGGTCGAAGTCCGCAACTAAGACCCATCTACACTGTGCCACCTAGGCACTTGTTGGCAGGGGCGTATACAGCTTTAGTTCTTGGGGGGGGGGGGGGGGTCATGCAAAAAAAAATAACACAAACTAATATTTGTTAAAAGTCAAGTGCCTTATATTTTTTTTTTTTTATATTTTACTGTGCGTAGCTATATAAAATAAAAGCGAAAAAATCATAATTAACTATACTAAAGGGTTTTCCAATAGGGACGGATTGATTTTGGCAGCTCGTGGCGGCCATATTGTTTCTTTTACTTTCGGTAAAAAATATCGTCTTTTAATCAGTTACTACAGACAAATCATCATGGTGAGTAACAGCGTCGAGCAACACGTGCAAACGATGTTTTAGAGCAGTTAGAAGTTTATCCCAATTTTTGTCGAAAAATCATCACTAGCGATGGGGTCCGTCTTTGGATGAATGGGTACGTGAGTAAGCAAAATTGCCGGACTTGGGACGACACTAATCAACGCGAGATTTACGAGGTGCCAATGCATCCAAATAAAGTAACTGTTTTGTGTGGATTTTGGGCTGGATGCCTGGAGGCGTCATCGGTCCGTATTTCCTCGAAAATGATGCTGGCCGTCAACGGCGATCGCTAAAGGTCGATGATCACCAACTTCTTGTGGCCTAAATTGGATGATAAGGACACTGAAGATATATGGTTTCAACAGGATGACGCTACGTGCCACACAGCTTAATACACAATCGATATTCTGCACGAGCGGTGTCATGGTGTGGTTATCTCGCGCCGAGGCAACGTGAATTGGCCACCAAGATCGTGTTATTTGACCCCTTTGGACTTTTTCTTGTGGGGCTTTTTTAAGTCGCAGTCTATGCGAATAAGTTGCAAGCCACCTCGACCCTCAAAGACAACATAATCGATGCCATCGCTCAAATTCAGCCTGATTTATGCGCCAAAGTCATCGAAAACTACATTTTCACTACGCCAATTTAGGCAATTTCGTTGAAAATATATATTTCGAACTGCCAAAGCCTATTCAAAACGAAATGAGCTACCTACCTTTACAAAAAAAATTAACAAATTTAAGACGAAAACACTTTTTTGGTATTTGCAAAATTACCTCATTTGCGGTTCCAAAGAAAATTAAAATAAACAACTGAGTCGAAAGAACCTTCATTAGCTGGACCAGTGAACACGCTATTCGTTTTTATTCCTGACTGTTACATTTTTTATTTCGGAGGGCCTCCGCAACAGCATACAGCAATCTCCAGTTGCCTGACCAAAGACAATCAGTTAAGCTAGCTGTGAAAATACTGAGGAAAAAAATTTTTTGGATTCGCTTGATCATTTGTTTTGAATTTTATTCAGAATTTATTTTAATCCTATCAAAGTTTTTATTTCAGCGAATTGAAGTTGCAGGAAAAATTAGTAAAATATCATAGGTACTGTGCACTGTTTTCTGTTTCTTAATTTTAGTAAATAGATATAAATATTCACTACTGAAAATGAAAACAATAGCTCTGATTTTCAAAAATGACCACTTGTGCAAATTGCTCTTTTTACAATAGTGAAAAAACTAAAATACATTACTTACTTACTTTACTTTTGATGGCGCTCACAGCCCAGTATGGGCTTCGGCCTCAACTAACAAGCCCCTCCAGCCAGCTCTGTCCCTAGCTAGCCGCTTCCAGTTGCGCACACCGAGTGCTTTGATGTCGTCAATTACTTGATTGCACCACCCGTTACGGGTTCTTCCTCTGCTGCGTACCCCATCGGGGTTGGATTCGAAGACTCGTCGGGCAGGTGCGTTGCTGTCCATACGCTCCACGTGCCCCAGCCATCTCAGCCGCTGTATTTTCAGCTTTTTGACCAGGTCAACGTCGCTGTATAGCCCGTATAGCTCGTCGTTGAATCTTTTCCTCCATACTCCTTCGATACACACCGGACCGAAAATCACACGAAGAATCTTCCTCTCAAAGCACCCTAGCAGATTTTTATCCGAATCTTTCAGTGTCCATGCTTCTGACCCATAAAGCAGGACCGGGATGATTAGGGTTTTGTATAAAGTCTCCTTGGTTCTCTGAGAGAGGGCCTTACTACTTGAATGCCTGCTTAGACCGAATAACAGCGGTTGGCAAGAGTAATTCTTCGCTTGATCTCCGCACTGATGTCATTCTGCGATGTAATAGTGGAGCCCAGGTAGACAAAGTCCTTGACAACTTCGAAGTTATATCTGTCCATCGTGATATTTTGCCCGAGTCGACGATGTTGAGATTCCTCCTCTGCCACAGCTCGCTTCGTTCTGCCGACAATGTCTATGTCATTCGCATATGCAAGCAATTGAACGAACTTTTGATAGATTGTACCGCTGGTGTTGATATGTGCGTTGCGTACAATGGCTTCAAGAACGATGTTGAATAGGTTGCATGATAACGCGTCGCATTGCCTCAATCCTTTCTCAACATCAAAGGAATCGGTGGTCTTCTTACCAATTTTGACGGAGCAGCGAGATTTCTCCATCGTCATCCTGCACAGGCGGACGAGTTTGGCAGGGATGTCGAGACTCGACATGGTTTTGTTTACAGGTGGTGTGTATCGATCTGAAATTCCCGGGATTTTTCTAAAATCTGTCGGAGTGTGAACATTTGATCGACGGTTGACTTGCCTGGCCTAAAACCGCACTGATAGGGGCCGATCAGATCGTTGAAAAAAGGTTTTAAGCGGTCACACAGGATGGCCGACAAGATTTTATAAGCGACGTTTAGGAGACTAATTCCTCTGTAGTTGGTATATTTCAGAACATCTCCCTTTTTATGGATGGGGCACACTATACCGAGGTTCCATTCATCGGGCATACTTTCCTCCGACCAAATTTTGCAGATGAGCTGGTGTATGCTCCTAGCCAATTTATCTCCCGCTGATGAAAATACATTACATATTCGTATTATAATTGAATACAAAGATTCTTTTTCGTTGCGTTTCAAGAATAGTGTGAACAAAGTTCACGAGTGATTTCGATATGCCTCTGATTTGGAAAAAATGTATGTCACTAAGACTGCCACCGATGGAAAAGTGAAAGGCACCTTCCAAAATAAATATGTACATCAAATATACCTAATCTTTCTTACCAGTAAGGCTTTCTGATAAAAATAATGGACAAAATTGTTAAATTCTACGAGCCTAGTTGCTTTTCGTCAATAATTCCATCCGACTGGTCAAACGGTTCACCGCAAGGAGTTCCAAAAAATCTCCTTTACCATAGCTATTGGCTTTTGCATTATGGGATTCAAAGGTTACTTTGTAAAAGTAATCCACATCCAAATCAATAACAATATTTTTCGATCGTAAATATTGAATAAGTGCAAACAAAATCCTTTCGTAATAGGTTTTCATCATAGTTTTATATATTTATGGCTTTTATCGTTAACATTAATATTTTTTGGTTAGAATAACTATAAATCGAAAGTTATCACTTTTTTGCTTTTAAAAATAATTTGTCATACAGAAATCAAACAAAACAATTTCTGTATGTGACCTATAATGTGTTTAAAGGTTTTATTTTCAAAAAAAAAAAATGTTCTTTTTTTGAAAATCCTATTAGTTTTTACTTTACTGAGTGAAAATTTGGTAACAACTCCGCACTTTGATTTCTGTTTGGTTTAACAGGTTTTGGCTGTCATCTCAAAACGGAAACTAGCCTATGCATATATTTTAAGATTTGAATGTATTATCATATGAGAAGTTTGTTGTTGTGTTAAATTTCTTATTGAATTGAAGTTACCAACATTCAGATTCTCTATTGAATTCTAAATTAACAATCAAAAATCCTACTAGCTTTCTAAGTAACCAACTTTCATTTTTTTTCTATGTGGTTACTAAATAATTATTTCAGATCAACAAAATAATCTTGAGTTCTCGGGGGGGGGGACATGACCCCGTGACCCCCCCCCCCCTGTATACGCCGTTGCTTGTTGGCGGAGATCGGCCCAATTGTGTGATCGTCCGGTCCTCGTGCACCATGAGCCACCTTCAAAAACCGTTAGTCTGCTAGCTCGCAGTCATAGGAGTTTGGGGAAGAAGACGGTGCAAGAGGAACCGAAGTAAGTCCTAGATCCATTTCGTCGCTTTGAGGAAAGAAGTCAAATCTTTGATCTTCGTTCCGGAGAGTTCGTGAAGGTCGTCAAAAAAGGGCTTCCCAAAAGATTGTTGCCTCATTCTGTCCAAAGCGGGACATTTACAGAGGAAATGAAAGACTGTTTCATTTTCCTGCTGATCCCCACAACTACGACAGTGAGTATTGTAGGGGATGCCAAGCTTCGCCGCATGTTCTCCTATTGGCCAGTGTTGTCCAGTGCATGTTGCAACAATCCTTGCTATGTCTCGCCTGGGTCTGCACATTAGGTTAATAGTCCGGGATTTATTATAGGTAGGCCAGATTTTTCTAGCAATAATGCAGTTAGTTAAACTATTCCACCTACGATTAGATTCTGAGAAAAAAATTGAGAATATATTGCCCTTCATAACTCCAAGAGGAATACTGACTTTTTCCGCAAGTGAGTTTTGAAGGTCTGAACCTTGCCTGGCCAGCTCGTCAGCCCGCTCATTCCCCTCAATGCCACTGTGACCCGGAACCCAGATAAGAGTGACCCTGAGGTTAGTGTTCAGACTCAGAAGCTCTTCCTGGCATTGTGGTACTAATTTTGAGGATGATGTAGCCGAATTAATGGCTTTGACAGCCGCTTGACTGTCTGAGAAAATAGCTGTAATCTTATGGTAAGTTCATTCTGTGTACCTGATAGAAGTGTACGAGCAAATTGAGCGTGAAATGAAACTAAGTGGAGAAGAAAGGCTGAATATAGTGACGACTTAGGCCCAGTTTACACGAGATTACACGGCACGTTTTTAGCTGTTAACATCCGGACAAATGCGCAGTGGTCCATACATTTACATAGAACTGTTCACACAATGATTTTTCAGTAAAAATCGTGTTTACCTGTAAGGCTCTGATGTTTACAGCTAAAAAACGTGCGGTGTAATCTCGTGTGAACTAAGCATTAGGATTATGACTGAAGAGAACGAAATTTTATACTCCGGTGAGGAGTACACAAAAAAGTCTAATATCCTGAAAACCAATTTCTGTGCACGGCACGGTATAGCTACAAAGTTCACAAGATACCCAATATTTAATGTTATGCTACTACAAATGATTTGAACTCGGTGTACAGTAGTGTTCCTATGGATGAAATCAGCATCATCTTGGTTGACTTTAACGCCAAAGTTTGCCCGGACAATGTTGGTTTTAAACGCGTTTTGGGCAAACATTTCTTAGGTCAGAGAAACGAAAATGGTTATGTTATATTGATATTAAAGTATAATGGTCAATAGAGGAAATCACTACGCGATGTTCGGATCAGAATGTTTTTTAGAGGCGATGCTGGTAATAACCATCACTCAGTATTAACAATGGTGCAGCTCCGAACAGCTGCCAGTGGCACTCAGAGGTTTCTTACAAGCACTCCAACTGGATCTAAACATTTTTCGCAAATACCCCGCTAAACTCATGGAACTCATGGAGTCACATAGTTGTATTGATTGTCTTTCGACGAACGGCTGTTGTTTTGCTTCCATTAATTTAGGATGTGGGAAAGAACTTTACGTATCCTAAGGACAAAAGACTAGAAGGCTTGTAAAGATACTAACGAAAGGCGATCTTAAAAATTGCAACAACTGGGTTGGTATAACAGTTATGTCTGCGTTCTCAAAATTAATGACAACTGTTCTGGAGTCATATGGCAAGCTAATTTTCACTGCATGCTGATGCACAATGGACAGCTTTCCAATGCATTCGAGGTGCATCAAGGAGTAAGACAAGGAGATATCTTGTCATCAATTCTGTTAGTTGTCAATTAACGATGTACTGATGTACATGAAATCCATTCAAAAAGCTAAGTCTTTTAGACTACACCAACGATAAATGTTGCATGGCAAACAATGTGGGTGGCTTGAATTAAATGTGCCAGTTGTTGGAAGCGAACGATGCTGGCTAGCTTTATGATCAATGCTAAAAAGACAAACAAAAAACAACACAAGCCAGCAAAATATTCAAAGGCAAAAACTATTGAGAAGGTCGCTACCAAGGCATGCGGAACTCCAAAAAAATATCGCTACGCACAAAGCTGAAACTCTTCGAGTCCGAGAAATCTGTACTGCCGTTTTCCCTGTGAGACCTGGAAATGCTCCGCAGACATCGGTACATTCCCTGGATTCGCTGGCCACAAATAATAAGTACCGTCACGAAGCTCAGTCCCTTAACATTCAAACGTGGGAGAGCTCAAAAACATAACAACAACAACGACCACATTCAACGAAAAGAATCCTGCCTACAAATCCAGAGTGGGTGTGCCACAAGGATCTGAGCTATGACCATTTCTCTTCAAAATTCACACTGCTGACCAACCGGTGAATACGTCAGAATAAGGACAAAAAATACCGATAGCAAGATTACTTATAAAACGTCCCTTTCAAAATAGATTGCAGTTTGTAGAGTACAAAACTACTTCATAAATCTTTGCATTTTGCAACTACAACAAAAAATTTCATGGCTGATACACCCAGTGTTGCCATGTAAATATTTTCAGAAATCTGCAATGATGAAAAAATCTCTAGTGCAGATTTCTAATAAAAAAAAAATATGTCTTATAAATTAGTAATATTTGTTATTTACATAAATGACAAAATCAGGACAATAATTCTTCAAATTCAATAAATTTTCATCAATTTCAATTTGTTTTTTATTTTGGTTTTATTCAAATTGATTTGTAAAACGTTATGCAGACAAAATCTGCAGTGGAGATATGGGTACTTCAAAAGTCTGTGAATTGGTGGAAAATCTGCAAAATGCAGATGTTGCACCAATGGCAACGCTGGCTACACCTATCATCAGATTCCCTTAGTGGTGCTAGTCTTTATGTTCAAATTATAATTTATAAATTAAAATGAGTGCCGTCAATTGTAATTGAACCTAGACAGACCAGCCACCTCTAAGGCCAATTCACAACGCTTTATTGCGCCACCGAGGTGACCTGATGATGCCCATCCAATGAAGGGTTTTGTTTTATAAATTGCATTTGAAACAACTAGCATTTCTACTAGCCGCACATAAGTTGGTTGTTTTAATTCCATACAAAAATTAAATGGTGTGCGCCCACTCAAGAAATCATTGTTTTATTCAAGTATCATAATCAATATGACGGAGCGAAGGCTATGGTGCAGTGAATTAACGCCCACGGAATTATCCCCCGCGGACGTTAATTCCCAAAAAAAAAAGGAATTAACCCCCGCGGGGGATAATTCCTTTTTCTGACGGGCTTAAATTCCAATTTTAAATGGAAATAAAACCCCATCTGGCAGACTATGGTATCAGTCGGTCTGCTTTCACAGTTTTTGTACTAAATAGTACTTTGGGCGGCCGGGTTCAAGGATTTTAACTCCCTTTTCGGGTCCTCTGTCCCGGTCACGCGACTGCGTCGCTCCGCTTAGGGTATGCTCTGTCGCCTGGCAGGCGCCTGTGTTGTCAGTCGGTCTGCTTTCAAAGTGTTTGTAGTAAACAGTGATTTAGGTAAAAGTATTCCAGAATCATATGTGTATGAAGTTTGGGTCTTAATGTCAATTTCAAAAAGCAAAAACACCCGCGGGTCTTAGTTCTTTTTTGTGGTGGGCCTTATTACCAATTTAAAAAGGAATTAACTCCCGCGGGGGTTAAGACAACAGGTGTTATTCCTTTTAACCAGCATTTATGTTGGAATAAAGCATCAACAAAATCCTAAGGAACCTGGAGGAACATCCAAACCCAAAAGTAAAGCAGATACTACTAAATAAAGTGTTATAGATTTTTGAATATAAAATATAAATATCAAACAAAAGAAATAAGCTTCGCTATCAGTCTTTCCTTCCGAAGATGTATCTAAGAAGCACTTGTGGTATATTTAGATAGATACCCACCTTAACCTTAAAATATAATTTTAAGGGAAATTCACATTACAAATGCAACTTCTGTAACCTCATGTCATAGGTGAAACCTAAGTTTTGTATTCTAACGCCATTAGGAATATAAGTACACGAAAAAAGATATTTTAAAGAAAAAGCAATTAAGACAAAGGACCTTAATTACACTTTTATATTATATAGCCTATAACTTCTAGAGCTACATTACCCCAGCCTAAGTTAGGATAGGAGACCGCAAAAAAGTAATAAAATGTAGCCATCACACTCAGAAGCAATATCCCTACTCCATTATACAAGTAGATAGGAAAAGGGAATACTCGTACAAAAAAAAAATGTTTCTCGATTAGATTTTTTAAAAAGAGAATTTTTACGATGCGGTGTTTTTTGGTATTTAGGTGCTGCTACTCTCATACTCACGCTGCGCTGCTTGTGTTTTTTCAGCTATTAATCCTTGACTTTGTGTGCCCTTTTCTTTTCATGCTAAAGGAGGGTGGTAGAAAAGATTCACATAAAAACATTCATAAAGTTCTCCAGATTTGAATTGGGATTTTTTTTTAGCAGACTGGACTAAGGAACACCATCTAATGTCTCATATACACGAGGCAAAGGTTGTTCACAGAATCACTACCAAAAGGATATATCTTTACTATATTATATGCATGATAGAGATGGCATGGAGATGATGCTACGGAGATTTTATGAGTTCACGGGACATAGAACAATGGAAGCGTATAACTGGTGGAGAAATGAAATAAGCAAAAAATTAGTTATTATCTTTTGAGCCTAAACAAAAAAAAAAAAAAAGAATAATTTATTTTATCTGATCCAGTTTGTTCATAAAACAAATGGAATCAGTTTAATTGTCGGTCATTAAATCACGAAAAACCCTTTGAGCAGTGGAATTTTTGTTGTCTATTTTGTTTAATTTTTATTTTTGATGTTAGGAGTTTCTATCCCTTGCCCTACCTGAAGCATGTGTCGTATTATTTAAAGTAGACGAAAACCATTTTCGAAGGAACAAACCAGGAGAACCTTTACCTGAAGTAAGAACCCGATATGGCTATTTTAATCGATGCACTTTTGTTTTCTGTGGATATATCCTGAAAAATGTTCTTAAGAAAGGAAGACACAGAAATTTGTTTCCTTGCCAAAAAAAAATACCAATATTTATCAAATATTTATTTGTATAGGGCATCATTTTTAAAAGCGTACTATATTATGAAGATCCAATGACAACTTTAACTTTTATAAGTCATTTTTCTCCGAGTGCAGATTTCGTTGACACTTTCGAAGTCATCAATTCGAGTATACTTTTTATTTAATAACCTATGTCCTATTTAATTTATCCTTCTAGTCAATCATGGAACATTAATAATTTTAGATTCCTGCAATGAATTGCTTCACAGTTTCCTTAATAGAGCAGGACTCAGTGCTGTCGTTATTGTAACCATCAGTTTGACAACAAGTGTATTAATTCGCACGCAGTTTTCCTTTCACACTTACCTAGTTCTATTACTTTCAAACACAGCAATTCAAATCACTTTAATTATATGGGGGTGTCTCTTTTATATGCCAAATGGGAACACTTGCACTTGTGCAAAGAAGGTAATTTTGTAACAAATACAATCGACTCCGTTTAACTGGCAGACAATTTATTCTTAATATTTATTTCACGCAAATGAACTTCAGATAACTGAAATGATGTGGATACTCGAGATATTATTGCGAGTCCTACTTTTTTCGCGTTTTCTATCATCGTAATGGTAGATAAAATAAATATTTCCAGTTCATTTTTTTTACGAATCCATAACTTGCATATAATTATATCGCAAGTTAAAAGTAGGTAGGTACCCCAGGGCTGTCTCTTAAATTTTGTTTGTCAGATATTCAAATGGGTATCAGAAACCATACATCAAACCCAAAGAAAACTCATGGTTTGATTCGAGCTGTAAAGAGGTTATCAGGATCAGAGAAGTAAGCTTCCGTCGTTATAAAGCCAACCCTACTGAGGAAAACTGGAAAAGTTTCAACAATCTAGAAAGAATACATAAAAAATATATAAAAAAATACTACAATATCCCAAAGGTAGTAAAAATTTTTGGTCATTTGTAAAAGACATACGAAACACCACCTCGTCCTCGGTTCCAACGCTCGTCTTCAATGATACTCCTTTTGTCAGCTCTATCGATAAAGCCAATTTGCTTGCAGCACAGTTTGCTGTTAATTCGACGCTGCCAGAAAGTGTTATGACTCCTCCTGTACTTGAGAGCGTAAATGATTTTATGGGACAAATCTTCTTTCGCACTCGTGCAGTTGCTGGAGTTCTAAAAGATCTCGACGTTCACAAATCCGCTGGCCCGGATAGTATCCCTCCCATTGTTTTGAAGAGGTGTTCTTCAACGCTGGCAAAACCACTGCGTAAGCTTTTCCATCTGTCCTACTCTACTGGTCTCTTTCCGAGTGGATGGAAAACAGCATTTGTCCAGCCTGTCCCTAAAGAAGGCGTGTCTTCTTCCCCCTCCAACTATCGACCAATTGCGCTTACGTCCCTTTTTTTCAAGGTCATGGAAACGCTGATTAATTTTCAGCTAAAGAAATATCTCGAAGAACGAAAGCTTCTTAATGACCGGAAGTACGGCTTTCGTAGAAAAAGGTCCACTGGTGATCTGATGGTATATCTCACCAACCAGTGGCACAAATCTTTACATCGTTTTGGAGAAAGTAAGATTATTGCGCTTGATATTTCAAAAGCATTTGATAGAGTTTGGCATCAAGCTCTCTTATCGAAAATGCGTGCATTTGGTATCGATGAATCTCTTCATCGTTGGATTAGAAATTACCTTTCGGACCGTTCAATACAAGTTGTATTGGACGGTTTCAAGTCTGAAATCCACAAAATAAATGCTGGTGTGCCCCAGGGCTCCGTTTTGTCTCCGACCCTCTTCCTAATATTCATAAACGATCTCTTATCTGAAACTTCTAATCCATTAAACTGTTTTGCTGACGACAGTACCCTCAACTTTTCATATTCGTTTCTTGATTCACATCCATGTCCTTCGGATGTGGGACTTGAACGGCAGCGTATGATAAGCTCATTAAATTCTGATCTCGACAGTATTAATGCTTCTAAAACTCAATGCTGTCTCCTGTCGTTAAAGCGGAACCGACCCCCAATGCTGCTATCCATGAGCGGCACTTGCATAAAGGAAACTGAACAGCTTTCAGTCCTCGGTATGTGCGTCACAGACCACCTTTTGTGGAATGACCACATATTTGACATCGCCAAAAATGCTGCTAGATGTTTAGGTTTTCTCCGTCGATGCAAGAAATTTTTCTTCCTCTCTGATCTGGCTGTGATCTACAAAGCCTTTATTCGTCCAAAACTTGAGTACAACTCCCATATTTGGGCAGGTGCTCCAACAACCCAATTGAGTATATTGGATAGAATTCAAAAGAGAGCTCTTAAAATGATAGGTGAAAGAACTATAACGGAAAGGTTTACATCTCTGGAGTACCGTCGAAATGTTTCATGCCTTTCGTTGTTTTACCGTTATTTTAACAAACATTGCTCTAGTGAAATAGCCAGTTGCATTCCTCCTCTTAAACAATTCAACCGTAATACTCGCGCTTTTAGGAATGCCCATTAGTTTACCCTTGAGCCCAACTTCGGACGTACTGTTGAGTACAGAGATTCCTTCTTTAGTCGCACTACACGAATGTGGAATGCTCTACCCAGCTCTATCTTCCCCTCCCATTGTGATCTACAGACATTCAAAACCAATGTACATCGGTTTCTCCTTTCAAATCCCCTCCAACCTACCTAATCGCTCATGCTGTGTTTTTCACTTTAAGGGTATTCACAACCCCTTTGGCGCGCGCTAAATATATAAAAAAAAGAAATCTACAAACAAGTGTTGATAATGATTAAAGATTTGTGTTTAGTAATCGCTAACAAATTTATTTTATTTATTTTTAGGTTTTCTCAATGAATTGGGAATGACAACGCTGAATCGATCTGCTGCTCTTTCTTTCGATTGAGAAATGCGTCGTCGTGGGGAAGAAAATTACAATATGGATGATCTTTTGTCTTATGTGGGGTCAAATTTTACTAAGCTTATTCTTGATCAAAAAAGTATTTACGATTAAAAAAAATGCAAACTGTTTGTAATGGGATTGATGAAATATTTTTCATAGATACATCAGGGGGAATTGGAAAAATTTTCCTAATAAGATTGATTCGCGCAACAATTCCATTCCAAAATGAGATAGACGGATCTCTGACATCGTGCAGAATATGTTTCGACATTGCTAGGGCAAGTGGAAAAACTGCGCATTCAGCTTTGAAACTGCCGTTAAACATCCAATTCAATGATACTCCCAATTGCAACATTTCCAAAGCATCCAACATGGGGAAATTGCTGTAAATTGGGAGGGACAGGTGCCGCTTGATCTGACATCAGGAAGAATTTCACTCAAACGACCCGGAGTGAATAAATATTTAAAACTAATTTATTGATAATTTGTAACGAAGAAAAAATATAACTTTTTTTGTTTAGTTTGCGAGATACAGGGGTTACCTCTTGACGTCAAGTTAGCAGGTCAACTTTCTCAAAAATAAAGATAAATGACTCGGGAGTGGATAAATGTTTAAAAATAATTTATTGCTAATTTGTAACGAATTTGTTGCGATATAAAGGCTTACCTCTTGACGTTAAGTTAGGCGCCCTCTCCCCTCAGATGGGGAATATGCCTGTATTGTGCATATTTTCACAAATAATTTTTTTAAAAACTAAAAATAAAATTTTACGAAGAAATTAAACAGGAACTTAAAGTTAAAAAGTGTTAACTTTCGTACTGAGAAATTTATAAATACAAAATTCAGTTTGATAGAAAATCATTTTCCAATTGTCATCTCCTCATTGACATTCTTTAACGTCCCTTATTTTGGCGGACACTTTGTGGCGGAATCAAAAAAGTTGGTATCTGTATTTTGTCGCTAATTAAATGCTAATTTGTTTTACAATCCAGAAATTTGTAGCTCGCTTATGTTATTGAAAATTTCGCTAAAATAAGTCTGTAGTTAGCGGACGAATTGTAAAATAATTGGAATTTTGAAGTAAATTTGGTACCCCAATTTTGTAGCTTTTTAAGCATTTAAAAGCTACACATTTGATTTTTAAGTTTCAAAAGTGCACTTCATTTTTTTAAGATTTTGTCCGTCAGCTTAAGCGGACCGGAGATGCACTTTTTAAATTTAAAAATAAAATAAAAAATCACCAGTAAAAGCTACAAAATTAATTTTTGAGCAACAAATTCACATATCAAAAGCTACAATTTCTGGTAAAAATGTTTCCAAACTCAAAATTATTTTGAATTTTGACCATTAAAATCTTATTTTAGCTGAATTTTGTATAACAAAAAAACCATGCGAGCTACAAAATCGTGGTTTGCGCGGCTAATCTTATTCAGAGAAGCTTCAAATTTTGGCAAAAAAAAATAGATTTTTTTCTTTTTATTTTAGATTTTAGAAGGTCAATTTTTTGGTAACTTTTGCCAGTGGAAACTTAAATATTAAGCAAACCGTTAGAGCTACGAATTTGGGGTTTGCACAACCAATCAGCATTTTAAAACCTACAAATTCTGGCATAAGAAAAAAATTGAAAATCTCAATTTTTTAGATTTTGTCCGCAAGCTTCAGCGGACCGCAAGTCCACTTTTTAAACTTAAAATTCAAATAAAAGAGATAAGAAATTAAGAGATAAGAAATTAATTTTCGGGCAACAAATTAGCATTTAAAAAGCTACAATTTAGGACATCGGAAAAATTATTATTTTCGAATGTTCGTCCGCTAACTTCTTATTTTAGCGGAAATGTGAATATGTATTTAAAAAACTATTATAGCTACGGAATTTATTTTTTCAGAACGGAAGAGTATTTAAAAAGCTATAAATTTGGGTACCAACTTTACTTCAAAATTCCCATTATTTTAGATTTCGCCCGCTAACTTCAGACTTATTTTAGCGCAATTTTCAATAACTTAATAACCAAGCGAGCTACAAAGTTTTTGGACTGAGCAACAAATTAGCATTTAATTCGCTACAAACACAGATACCAACTTTTTTGATTCCGCCACAAAGTGTACGCCAAAATAAGGGACGTCATTCTTTAGCAAAAAGATCCTAAACTGGACTATCAAGACGTGAACTTTAATATGAATTTATTGTATAGCCTTTGTGAGATTGTGTCTTGACACAAATTATATGATAGTAGGTAATCGAGTTAAGAACTACTAAGTTCTCCAAATAAGCGGAATTGACTGTAAATATTGAAAATGAAACCTTCAAAAAGTCTTTCTAACTACAATGACTTGTATTTTGAATACCTGTAGCCGAAAACATAATTGACCAATTACATAGGTATACACACATAGCTGTAACGTTTCTTTTTCAATTTCACTGTCATTTTTGCACCCCCTTAAACAGCAGTACAAAATGCTCTACAAATGACAGGAAAACTTATTTAATGAAAATTTATGTTGAATTGAATAAACAAGGAAATGTTATACGTTTATGCTGTAAAGGGTTTGGTGGTAGGTACTGTTTTTATTGACAAGATTCTTCGGTGGCAATGGCAACTACAGTAAATATTTATACGCTAATGCGTAGGTTAGGTATGCGTTTTGTTCACATTTTGTTGTATTAAAGCAAACAAAAATAAATACAATGCAGCCAAGCTGCGAAGACAACAATTATCTTTGAACATTTTGAATGATACAACAACAACTTAAGTGTTCTACCACCAAGTTACTATTTTGTTTTTTTTTTTCCTTTTAAAATCAATATTGCTATTTTAACTTTTTTTATTGTTCACTTTATCGGTATAAAAATATTATTTAACCATTACTATACAACGTCAATGTCTATTTACAATCTAGTTGTAAGCAAGAGCAAGTTAGTGCGATCCAGTCGTGCATTTAATTTTTACTTGCGATATTTTTAAATTAATTTATCAAAACCCAAATTTTGTTTTACAAGAAAACAAATACCTAATGCATTTTGTTAAATTAAATCATAGATACTGATATTTTCAAATTTCTAACATTTTTTGTACAAAGGGTTCTTTCTCATTTTACAAACCCTACCTCTTTGAGCTATTAATTTGAAATAATTGTTTCCATGGTTTCATTCTATCAAAATCAATTTGATGGCGACGACAAACATAAACTCTGAACGTTCGGTTATCAGTTCATCTTGTTTGCATGGCGCTTATCCAATTCATCAACAAATAATAAACACGACCACATAATCTTGTTGCCTCAATAAAAATGATGATTTTATTATCAATACTATCAGATCTCGGTAGTTCTTGTTCGGTTGCACTTGATGTATAAATTTTAATGTTAACCTTCATCAACATCATCATCATCTGCATCACCATTGTATCTTTCAATTTGTGTTGAAGTTGTAAGTATACTTATAAACTTGAAACTGGCAGCAGTTTATCTAGGTTCTTAGATCTTTTGGATGAGTTATCCAAAAACTAACATTCAAGCTCGATGGTCATTTGTCTACAACAAGTCTCAATTGATTGTCTTCAACCATTTCTAATCAGCCAAGCGATGGAAACTATACGATGAAAGACCAAGAAGATAAGCTTCAGTCCCAAAAAAATCTAATCAAAATTGTGTGATATTGTTATCAACAAATTGGAAGGCTTTTTTTTTAATTCATACAATGAATTGCGTTAATTCTTTGGAATTAATCAAAATATTATGGATTTCTTAAGAAAAGTTACATTATTAAATTTATTGATAGAAATACAAAACGTACGCCTACGTTACGTAGAATATCAATCAGGGTATTTTTTTTTTAAATTATAAAACGATGTTATCATTTTAGAATATAAGTTCATTTTTACGATAGTGGTGTGTTTTATTGATTATGATTTGAAGTTTGAGATGTAGGCAAACCATGAATAAAACTGCTTGTTGGTTGTAGTCCTCTAACATTATAAGTGACGTAGGCAGGATTTGTGGGGAGGGAAGACATAACCCAAAATTTGTATGTCAGCTATATAAGTTGTATGTAGTACTACTTGTTTTCTACGTCATGAATGAAATAAAGAAAAAATAAAGAAAATCAAAAAGCAAAATACAGTACAACACGGATATAAGAAACTCTGATAATCCAAAAAATTTCTTTCTTATATCCGAGTTTCACGGATGTAAGAAAGGAAACCAAGCAATAACACATATTTACTGAGATTCTAGCGCTTTTTAAATTGTTTTCTACAATTACTTACTTACTTTAATTACTTTAGATGGCGCTCACAGCCCAGGATGGGCTTAGGCCTCAATTAACAAGCCCTCCCAGCCAGCTCTGTCCCTAGCTAGCCGCTTCGATTTGCGCAAACCGTGTTGGTTGGGGTCGTTTTGCACTTGTGCGCGCCACCTATTATAGATTCTTCCTCTGCTGCGTACACCATCGGCGTTGGTTTACATACGCTCCACGTGCCGCAGCCATCTCAGCCGCTGTATTTTCAGCTCTTTGACCAGGTCAACGTCGCTATATAGCCCGTATAGCTCGACGTTGGATCTTTTCCTCCACACAACTTCGATACACAGCGGACCGAAAATCACACGAAGAATCTTCCTCTCAAAGCTACCTAGCAGACTTTCATCCGATTTTTTCCATGTCCATGCTTTTGCCCTATAGAGCAGGACTGGTATGATTAGGGTCTTGTATAAAGTCTCCTTAGTTCTCTTAGAGAGGACCTTACTACTTAAATGCCTTCTTAGCCCAAAGAAACAGTGGTTGGCAAGAGTAATTCTTCGTTTGATCTCTGCACTGATGTCATTTTGCGAGGTAATAGTGGAGCCCAGGTAGACAAAGTCCTTGCCAATTTCGAAGGTATGTCTGTCCATCGGCCGAGTTGACGATGTTGGGATTCCTTTCTCGATTACAGCATATACTTCGTCTCATCCTCATTAACCGCATATCCCATTTTAGCCGCCTCCGATTCAATGCTCGCAAATGCACCTCCCACAGCTCGCTTCGTTCTGCCGACAATGTCTATGTCGTCTGCATACGCAAGAAATTAACGGACTTTTGATAAATTGTACCTTTTTTTTATAAAAATTATATTGCTTAATCCTTGTCCGGATTTGTCATTTCATTTAGTTTTTATTTTCTTGTGTTTAATTTTAGAATAAGTGTTAAAATTTCTAAAGAGCTTCCACTCAAACTACTCCTGCAAACTTAAGCCTCAGCCTCGGACTTGAGCTTGGCAACGTAGGAAGCCTTGTGTTCGGCTATCTTTACCTTTCGTGAGTTTTTTGGCGTTCCACATCTTCTTGGTGATGCCCTTTTTCTGGATCTTCTTGTGGGTAGGATCAGCGCGGATAACAGATTGGGCTTTTTTGTAGATTTCTTCAAGGTCGTCAGCACAGATACCCAAGTTAATATATCGGCTGAATTTGCGTTTGAATCCCTCTTCGTCCTCTTCCTCCAAGGTGCGCATTTAAACGGCAACCTGCTGGCCGAAGATATGGGCACGGTTGATGTTAGCGTTGAAGATCTTGGTATCAGCGGAGAAACGTTTGACGGAGTGGGGAATGTTCAAATCACCATCGACGGTTCCCTTCATAGCACCGAAAACACGGGCACCAGTTGTAGTACGGCTAAGACCGACATCTAAGTTACAACGGAAGGCTCCTGAACCATTGTCGAGGGGCTCAACGTTGTACTCTTCCGATTCCATGGTCAGTTTGTTAAGGATACGACGAGCTAGCAACAATTCAGTGCAGTAGGCCGCAGCATAATTGGTCAGACCAACTTTAACTCCGTAGTTGGGCAACTCATGTGAGTATGCAGCACAAACGACGCGATCGCCCTTAATCCTGGCGTAGGCAATCTGACAGTGATGTCCTTGTTTCTAAGACGTACAATCAGACGGTTCTTGAGGGTGTTGTGTTTGTTTTTGTCTTGGAAGATCAAACGTTTACGTGTATAGTAAGCAGTTTTACAGTCACGACGCCTGCGGAACTTGATTTGATAACGCTTGAAGCATTGTTTATTCTTCACAACTTTAACGAAACCCATTTTCACTTATTGTAAAAAGTAAAACACCAACGATGTTCCACACGTAGGTAAAAAAAAAAACAAAACGTGTTGACTTGTGCGTTGCGTACAATTGTTGTATGATAACGCGTTGCCTTGCCTCAATCCTTTCTCAACATCAAAGGATTCGGTGGTGTTCTTACCGATTTAAATGGAGCAGTGAGATTCCTCCATCATCATCTTGCACAGTCGGACGAGTTTGGCAGGGATGCCGTTACTCCAAGTTCGTAGCACTAGCACGCTTTGTTCACGGGATACACCATGTGACTTGTTAACTTTACTGTAAAGCTAGCAGGTGACCCAATTACACCCACCATTTGATGAACTGAAAAATCGGGGATAGAAATACAAAAAAAAAAAAATGCAAAAAACTACAAATTACTACGTTTTGTACTATTACCTTAGGTGAAAGTTGCTCTGCCAACGTCACAGACGTACGATGATTGTTTGTTCTTGCTGAAATTGGGATCCGCTTCCAAATGCTCCAGAACATCAGAACCCATCAGTCAGCAAACACACCTGGCGTTGCCTTTGGACACTGTAAATCCAGTCCAGCCATTGACGATATAAACAGAAATAGCCAACAATTTAGCCCAGGCAAGTTGTTTAAATTTTTCGAAACAAGGAATAATACTAAAAGTGCCATCAACCATGTAGTTACGTTCATCATCCGAAAAATTCTTTATCATGTTGCACATAACGGAGTATGTGAAAATGGAATATGAAAATTTATCGTGTACAATTGTTCCCTTGTAAAATGTTTTACTGGGGTCAAATCTTGATTTTCTAAAATCTTCCATAATGTTTTCTTGGTCGAAAAGCCTTGAAATGTCTTCGAAATCATGGGGGGAGCCCGGTAACATATTCTTCCGAATGTTATACAGAGTTCTTCGAATCTTTCCATAATGCACTAAGCTACTGCTTTCACTGTGTTGCTGGCAGTTTTTATCGAAAATATCCCTAACGTATTCTCTTTTCAAATTTGAACTTTCACAGTCGTCTTTTATTGATTGCAGAAGCTTTAATTTATTTAATAAGTCATCTTAGGGTGGATGACTGTGAATGTCAACATTTTGTTTGTTTGGATACCGGCAGTCATCTAGTTTATCCAGATGCATGACTACTGTACATTTACAACTACTGACATAGCACTTATACTATTTCATTTGTTTCCTTTCAAATTTAAATTTAAAAACTTACTCATTATGCGGTATCAACAGAAGCACACTAATTTTTCTTTGTCCACGAATTATCTCTAAATTATTCTGCGCACTCATTTTTTTAGTAATTTTTATTTTAGTTTTTACAATTGATAGGTTAAGATAAAATTTACATTTGGCTTACTGCTTAACTGATGCAAAAGAAAATGGAAATTTCATTTCCTCAGAGAGCGAAGTTAGTTGTGGATTGTGATACACCGACTGAATGCGTTCCAAAAACCAATATTGAAATAATACTGGAGACTGGATTCGTAAATGCGCTCTATCGGTGGAAACAACAAACTTAACTTTTTTGGGTCTGTTCATGAGCACTGCGTTCATAGGCCGTCCACACGGAGTCGCGATCTTTAAAGATCGCTTCTCCTAAATGTTATAATCGAATAAAACCGGTGAATACCAACTGGTTTCTTGAATGCCAAATAGTTTTTTTTTTTTCATTTGGATTTTATTCACCTTTATTTTTGGACTTTATTGCACTTCCAGGTGTGAAATAAAGTCCAAAATGGCTTTGGACTTTATTTCACACCTAGGTCCAAAATTTTGGTTTGGACTTTATTTCATTGGACTTTATTGCATGGCACCCTTAATGAAGCAATTATGTATGTTGTCAAAAAAATACAAGGGTCCCCTATTGCGTTTAGTGAATTCTGTTGGCAGAAGTGTGAAATGCAATTGTCTTATACAAAATAAAAACTAAGAATAATAAAAATCGTTTAAACAGATTTTGAGAACATTATAAAACTTAATATAGTAATCAATTACTTTTTGGAACTGTATAAAAAAAGATCTGAAATCAATATTGTATTTCAATAATTCGAATTCGATGACAAACGTGCCACGACTTTATGCCGAAACTCTCTTTTCGGACCACCAGCATTGTATTTTGTAGATTTGATCAAAATCTCGACTAAGCAGTGTACAAAATGAAAGTGAAATATTTGTTTTCGCTTACGCAAATAGGTGTGAAATAAAGTCTAAAATGGCTTTGGACTTTATTTCACACCTAGGTCCAAAATTTTGGTTTGGACTTTATTTTATTGGACTTAATTGCATGGCACCCTTAATGAAGCAATTATGTATGTTGTCAACAAAATTCAAGGGTCCCCTATTGCCTTTAGTGAATTCTGTTGGCAGAAGTGTGAAATGCAATTGTCTTATACAAAATAAAAACCAAGAATAATAAAAATCGTTTAAACAGATTTTGAGAACATTATAAAACTTAATATAGTAATAAACAGAGTCTAATAAATTAAAAAATCCAATTTCAGGTAAATATTTATTTTCTTCTGCGCATATCCAAACGATAATCGAAATATTTCGTACCAATAATCAACAGTTTATCCGGAAATCGTATTTTTTGGAGACGAGACCGAGACGAGACTTACAAAAGTCTCGCAGAGTCTCGTCTCGTGGCCAGCCCTATTTAGGACACAAGACAGCTATTGAAGGTATTCCGGCTGCTTGGGGTGCCATTGACCAAGGCACCCAAAATGAAATATTAATATCTGGCAGTGTAAAAGTCTCAGAGCCCAAAAGACTATCTATGCCAGATGTCCGCGAATCAAAGGAATGGTTCGCCGGAGAAGGAAATATTCACTGTTCCTAGAATTTCATACAAAAGCACGTTAGTGTACCTACCTTGCCTCTCAAGTTTTTTAAGTCCAAACTAAATTCATCAAAGTTCGTTATTCCTCATCGAAATCAAAGCAATACATATTCAATTTGAAGTACATTTTATAATAACTGAAAATATATGACCGGACATGTTTCCGGAAATTATGTAAGGACACATCGTGCATCCTGAGTCTAAAAAAAAAGCTATTCGATTCTTATCTTCGAGATTTGCGCATATTATTTGCTAGCAAAAAAAAAAAGGAATCAAATATGCTGGTCGCATTATAACTCGACGAATAATGCAAATGCATTATGCCAAAGGACGACCGCCTGTGACATACAATCATATAAAATTTGTATTAAGGCCAACGGAAAGAGAATCAAAATTCTTATCAAGATCGACAGATGTTCTATATATTTCTACGAAGGAACGTTTCTCAACAACGGGCGTTGATGTCGCCATAGCCATCATCGTGCCAGTCCTCATACCTCATCGAGGGTTAAAATCTGTTCAATGTCACATGTGTAAGCCTGGTTGTCTTTTTCTATGCTTTACAATAAAAAGGACTACAATGCGTGTGCATATAGTATATGACGACGACGAGATGATGATGGCCTCCTATTTATGTGTGTCCCTGTCCCAGTACCATTTCCATTTCCAATTCCAATGCCATCATTGAGTAATAGCTCTAAGGGAAGCTTCACACGATTAACAAACAACAACCGCTCAAACAAAACAAAACAAAGCAACCCAAACCAACAACACAACATACACAACCTCGAAGAAGATGGAAATCCTGAATTCATCCGAATCCGAAACAAACCAACCAACAACCGAACGTAAAAAATTACACATCCCGATGTTTAAATCATTGCGTGCTATCAAAAAGATGAATCTACCAGATTACTGATAACATTCAGCACCATCGAAACTGAAAGGATCAAACAATGGAACTCGGTGAGCATAAGTGGGCACTACTATGGTAAGGTTAGGTTAGCGTTAGGGCTACATAACATTATAATCATCATCACATGCGATGATGAATTCGTTTGTTTTGGACGATCTGAGAGAATTTGAAGTTGAAGTGCATGAGACAGGCTAACAAATGTTTAAGCAGCTACTATGTGAGCTCCTGCTCCTGATGGCTTTCCCTCTGATGATGATAATATGGTCGGATACCGGTGTACCCGGTGTGCTGTTGCTGAGCTGTTCTGTGCTACGCCATTCATTGCCAGCACCACCGGTTGGTCGAATCGGCTTAGTTGTACGGAAGGCTCTTTTAGTTGAAAAGGTTATACCTACGTACACTAAACCTCGAATGGTGGTTACATAATTTATCGAATTGAATCTCACATATATAACACCCTATTGACCCATTGTGTACCGACCTACATACTCGAATAGAAAAACAAAATTCATGTTCATTTTTTATGTTGTGTGTCATAAAGAGATATCAGATTTATGGTAGAATAAAATCCTGTAAATAAATATTTTTAATTATAATTACGATGATGAAATAGGTTTTGTAAAAAAAGATAAGAGTGTGAGAGTCTAATTTCATCAAAAACTTCTCCCTTCTACGGCTATTTGCGTAAGCGGAAACAAATATTTCACTTTCATTTTGTACACTGCTTAGTCGAGATTTTGATCAAATCTACAAAATACAATGCTGGGGTGGTCCGAATAGAGGTTTTCGGCATAAAGTCGTGGCACGTTTGTCATCGAATTCGAATTATTGAAATACAATATTGATTTCAGATCTTTTTTTATACAGTTCCAAAAAGTAATTGATTACTATATTAAGTTTTATAATGTTCTCAAAATCTGTTTAAACGATTTTTATTATTCTTGGTTTTTATTTTGTATAAGACAATTGCATTTCACACTTCTGCCAACAGAATTCACTAAAGGCAATAGGGGACCCTTGAATTTTTTTGACAACATACATAATTGCTTCATTAAGGGTGCCATGCAATAAAGTCCAATAAAATTAAGTCCAAACCAAAATTTTGGACCTAGGTGTGAAATAAAGTCCAAAGCCATTTTAGACTTTATTTCACACCTATTTGGGTAAGCGGAAACAAATATTTCACTTTCATTTTGTACACTGCTTAGTCGAGATTTTGATCAAATCTACAAAATACAATGCTGGGGTGGTCCGAAAAGAGGTTTTCGGCATAAAGTCGTGGCACGTTTGTCATCGAATTCGAATTATTGAAATACAATATTGATTTCAGATCTTTTTTTATACAGTTCCAAAAAGCAAATCTCGAAGATAAGAATCGAATAGCTTTTTTTTTAGACTCAGGATGCACGATGTGTCCTTACATAATTTCCGGAAACATGTCCGGTCATATATTTTCAGTTATTATAAAATGTACTTCAAATTGAATATGTATTGCTTTGATTTCGATGAGGAATAACGAACTTTGATGAATTTAGTTTGGACTTAAAAAACTTGAGAGGCAAGGTAGGTACACTAACGTGCTTTTGTATGAAATTCTAGGAACAGTGAATATTTCCTTCTCCGGCGAACCATTCCTTTGATTCGCGGACATATGGCATAGATAGTCTTTGGGCTCTGAGACTTTTACACTGCCAGATATTAATTTCATTTTGGGTGTCTTGGTCAATGGCACCCCAAGCAGCCGGAATACCTTCAATAGCTGTCTTGTGTCCTAAATAGGGCTGGCCACGAGACGAGACTCTGCGAGACTTTTGTAAGTCTCGTCTCGGTCTCGTCTCCAAAAAATACGATTTCCGGATAAACTGTTGATTATTGGTACGAAATATTTTCGATTATCGTTTGGATATGCGCAGAAGAAAATAAATATTTACCTGAAATTGGATTTTTTAATTTATTAGACTCTGTTTATTTGGTCCAAATATAGAGTCTCGTCTCGGTTGCTTAGAAGGCAGTCCGCATCGTCTCAATCTCATCATGTGAGACCGAGATCGAGACCGAGACTTTTCTCGTCTCGTGGCCAGCCCTAGTCCTAAAGTAGTCTTATGTAAGGAAGTAGTATCTTAGACTTTTGAAGCGCAAAGAAAATGTAAGACGGAGTACGGAAGTATTAAAGAAGAATGTAATTCTGATTTAAGAATATTTTCAATCAATTTAGCTTCTTAATTCCTTCTATCGGATACCGCCCTTTTGCGCCTTTTATCTATCTACTTAATAGGAACTTAAGTCCTTTTTAAAGAAGAATGCAAGTAGCGATTTAACATTCTTAAATCCTTTTCTTTAAGTAATTCTGTGCTACTTGTGTTTTAGTGAAACTAAATACAGGTATAGCTAGGTTGATTTTTTCATGCCTGAAAGAGGGCCATAGAAGCTTAAATCCCGGTTTTTAGGATGTCATGGTCCTAGTTAAATCAGCCATATTGAAAACGTGGATCAATCTATATCTCCGAAAACCGAAACTATTGGCTTTTATGCTTCATTAGATTTTACCAGCTTTTCAAAACTGACAATGTTGATGTACTTTTTTTTATTGTTTAACCGATTACGCGTCCAACTTACTAGAGTTATAACTATGGACTGCGATATCGGTGACTTGAAAATAAAACCAGCAGCTATTTAATCAGGCTGAGGAAAAAACTTTTACTAAGCCATTTCGTAAAGTAGTTTCAAAATCGGTTGTGAATCCATTCCATAAAGCATAAATACTTATCATTTATTTAACTTATATGTTCATTGTATAAAAAGTAGGCTGGTACGACACTGGAGGATCCGTTCAAAAGGCAGTCCCGCGGAGTTGAAAGTGGTAATTCCTGTATAGTCTTGGAAACCGTTGGGGAAACAAAAAGTGTAGTAGCCAAATTGTTCAATTACATTTGTTTCCTTAAAAATACCTATCATGTCCTTGCTGTCCTTGAAATATTTCGGAAATGCACTATTTCTTGCATTTTACTAAATACCAAATTGCTATTGAAAGGCACTTTCTCGCTCTAAAGGTAGAACTTTAATAGGCAGAAGTCAGCTTATATGCCGTTTTCACTGGGCCAAATGAGGTAATTTCGTTGCAAATTTCCAAATGAGATCCGAAATTACCTAATTTTCCATACAAAATCACATTTTGAAATGAGGTGATTTACCTCATTTGCACGAAATTAGGTTGGAAATTAGGTGAATGCATCCAGCGGGAATCAGTTTCAAAAGCTCTTAAAAGCTTTTGTATGAAAATATCAATACACTATACTTAACAACATAAAACAGAAAACAACAAAAATAAACGGCTAACTGCATTTCCAAATTCAAAATGAAATGAGATGTCAAATGAAATTAGCTAATTTGATAATGAAAACACTTTTTTGTCAAATTTCGAAATTACCTCATTTCAGCTCTAATGAAAACGTAGTATTACTCGTTCGAACAAATACCAAGAATTTAGATGAGCTGCCCATAAATGCGATTTGGTAATTTTCGTTAAGTATTCGTTAACTTTCGCTATCGGTAGCGACAGCGCTCATCGAGCGCTCCTGCGAAAGGGAACTGACAGATGTCAAAATAAAAAGTAGAAATTGGCGCGTGGTTGTGTTTTGCTTTTTGTAGAAAAATAATATATCTTATATCTTTTATTAAGAAAACTAAACGGTTTAAAATAATGTCGAACGAAATAGACGACGACATTGATTTCATTATAAATTTAATTGGGTTGGTTCAAGCTAACCCATCGTCATATGATAAGAAACAACATTTATACTAAACAGATTTAACAAGGAAAAGCTTTGGCAGAACATTGCCATAACAACCTCCAAAACTTGTGAGCAAATTGTGCTGATGCTTTGTTTATTAATTAATTTTTTCTTCTATTTAGCCTACGAATGTGAGAACGTGAGAATTTGTCGGCAGTGGAGCATAGGAGGTCGAAGAATGGCAATTTTGTGCCCATATGCTATTCCTTGCACAAAGCCAAGATCGTAAGAATTATTTTTATTCTTCTTAACATTAAGTAAAATTTTGGTTTTGTTTTATTTATTTTTTACAGGATACGGTGTGACACGCCGCCAATCGTAATCGAAGCAGTCCCAAACCAATCAACATACGTAAATAATGATGCTTCAACGTCACCTGAGCCCAAAAAGAAAAAATCGGCATTTGATGCGCTTTGTGAGCAATTTGAGGGCACAATAGCGAGGTTTGAGGAACGGTTTGTTGGTGTTGCTGGGCCTAGCATTGATGCAGATGCAGATGAACTATTCCTGAGAACATCAGTAGCCATGATGGCAGATCTGCCATCAGCAGCAAAAGACAACATAAAAAAAACACTGATGAACACAATCCTTGATAAAAGGAAGCGTTTTAGAGGAGAATGTAATTTTAAGTTTTTTTTATAAATATAATTTATTAATAATTTATTTTATTACCTATCCAAAGATATTCATCAATCAAATTCATTCATTTCATTCATTCATTTCTATTTATTTTTTTTTACATTGTGTGACGTTTTTTCGAAGTTTTGAATTATATTATATTAAGTTTTGAATATAGGTTAAGTTTTGTGAAATAAAGCTGAAATTTAAAAAAATATACATAATTGCTTTTGTGTCATAAATGGGATTGTATTTGGGAATGCTTCTCCTAGAGCTTGTAAGGTCTCAGAACTACAGCTTTTCTATTTCTTCTGTTGTTTCAGTTTCAGGCAGCGTGAAGAACTCAGCTTATTTAACTAAGAAGTCAATTGTGATGATCAAATCAAAACCACAAACTCGTATCTCGGCTTTATAAATAAAAAAAGGGGTTAAGCAGCGAATCCTCTACCAAAAATGAGTGGTTCGTCTTACCAAAATTATCATTTTCTTTGAAGATGGCCGTCAGGTATAACAATCTGGCCGAACACAATGGTGTAGCTGTAGCTGTGGCATGTAGCACTGTCAAAGTTGAAAGATACGAAAATGGTGTACATCGCCACAATGGGAAGCTGTAGTAAGAAAATCGTCTGCGGCGAAAGTTGACTCAACTTTAACTTTTGGCGGCGCTACAAGCTCCATTTGAGATGACATATGGGTTCCAATATGTTATTTTTTGACTTTTTTTTTGGGAACGTTCAATGCATTTGAGAAGTTTTTTTCTGGTTTTGTAACTTTTTTATAGCCTTTATACAAATTCAGTTCAAATATAAATTTCATATGCGTTGAACACGTCTCGAATAAATTTACAAGCCAAAACAGCTGTTATGATGCGCTACATCATTGTAGACGTCCTTTGCTGTATAAATGAGCGTTTTTATTGAAAGCTTTTACCACAGCGATTATGTTAGCTACAGCTGCATCCCATTGTGTTCAAGGGGTAAGTTCTTCTTAGTTCTGAGGCTGTCGCTAAAATCGTTTGCTGGGCTCAAGGAAGAATCGTTTTTACGGTTCCATTCTTTGCGACATAAATATCTAAAATACAAAAAAAAAAAAAATTTTTAATTAACTTCATAAGCTTCGTAATTTTAATATTTAACCTTGAGGCCACACGAGCCAGTACTGGCTTACAAGTTACAATACATTTAAATTTTCTTACTAACACATACAAACCTGAGCAACTTGCTCGTCAACTGGCTTGCCATTTTCGAAGCCAGTTGGGAAGCAGTAGAGAAGACAGCGACCTCGTTTAGACTTGTATATAAAGCTATAAAGATAGCTTTTCGTTGAAAATTTAATGAAAAATTAAACATTCTTTCTACTAAAACTTTTAATGAGAGGAGGGACCAAAAAATTTTAACATTTCCAAAATAGGCAACTGTCAAATATGATTGAAGGATGGCTATGATTATGATGAAGTATACAACATCTCTTAAAAATCCTAATTTTTTGAAAGTATATTTTTTTCTTGGGAAAAATGAGAGTTTTGGGGATTTCGTGACATTTGGAACATTCTGTTACCGATTTGTCAAGCCATAGACTCTCTAATTAAATTGAAAGATTGCTACGGAGATGATGCATTGAAAAACTTAAAGATATCTGAATATTTTGAGACTTTTTTACAAGTTGCCTGCCGCCTACGTCACAGCATGTTCACATTGTTCACGTATACGAACTTGACAGTCAATCTATGTAGCCAACTGGCTTGCCAGTTCTGGCTCGTGTAGCGTCAGGGTAAAGAAAACACATTACAGCAAAACCTACCTTCGACGGACAGCGACCCACGGTGACGACATTTTTGTCCGTTTATTAGCGCTGTCAAGGGAAAAAATTAACAAATTTCATGCATGTTCCTTTATACTCTGAAAATCTGTGATTTTCTTTGCGTTTTATTTCAAAATTTAATTTTTGTAAATGAACTTTTAAATATACTTGACTAATGGCCAGAAAATCACAACTTACTGAAGTTTCTGTCCGCCTATAGGAGAATAAAATTTACCAAATTACGGCTGATATTCTTGTCTGCGTCGGAACAAGGGAGTGATAAATGAACATTAAATGTATGGAAATTAAATCCTAGGTTCACGATTACGAGAATTTTTCCGTTTAATGGATCTGCCTGCTTAAGGGAGCTGTCCGCAATTGATGGTTTCAGTGTACCATCACAGAGAAAAAAACAACGTAAAATCAAAGCAAAAAACTTTGATTCTAATATTTTTCGGAACGATTTGGCGCCAACGCCGAAAATTCTTAAATCAAAGTAGAGCGTCTTTATTTCAAAGTGATTCCATACTTAAAAACGAACTAGATTTTACTACGTTTATATGTTGATTTAAAGTGGAATCATAGGTAACTCAAATTCATCCATCTTTTAAAACTACATTTATCTACTTCGAATCAACGTAGATTGAACTTCGCTAGGTTAGGCATTGATTCAAAATGGCTACCCACGCCACGCTTCTTTGTTTGAATTTATGTTAGACAAAGACAAATGTATATTCATGCTCGAAGCATTTCATTTTGTGATGAATTATAATATAATTGAGGCTTACTTAACTATGCAACACTTTAAAACTACGTTGATGGCACTTTAAATGCCATAAAAGTGGATTGCAATGTAAAATGTGGATTTCAATGTAAAAATGAATACGTTTCACTTTGAAACAAGGTTGAGCGCACTTTGAATGTGGATCTCGATGTAAAAGTGATAAAGTTTCACTTTTAAACATGTTTAACGGAATGTAAATGTGCAAAAGTTGATTTCAATGAACAAATAAACACGTTTTACTTTGAAAATAGGTTGAATCTCTTAAAATTACGTCGCATATTCAAATTAACATTGTTTCAACGTTAAAATGAAAATGCTCCACTTCATTTAAAATGCTTTAGATCAAATGCGGTCGTATTCAATTTTATATCGCATTTTTTCCCTCAGTTATCATATGAATCTCTTTTTCGACAACAATCTATTTTTACTACAATTAATAAGGTTCTTTTGAACGAAAAACGAATTTTGAATAGGGAAGCCATCAGGATAAGATTAAATGAATATTTTTAAATATAACCCTTTAGTTACTTTTTGAATTTTATACAAACAAATTTTATACAAATGGTATTTTCATCATCATGATAATTTATATATCATTTCATCGTATAGTGTTGCTATTATCTCATTTAATCAAAATAAATCTATTCTTGTACCCATCATTTTTTTATACGAACTAATTCATTGATAAAATTGAAGACTCAATCACATTTCTAATCATTTTAAGATTATTCCCATAAAAAGTGTTGTACTCATGTGCAAACACTTATGTATGTAGGCAAAAGGTACTATTATAGTGAATACATTTTTAGAATTCCGATCAAAATGATTGTGATTGATTTTTATGAAAAATTTGATGAATGGTGTTGATTCCAATTTTATCAACCATTACCCATTTGAATATCTGGCAAAAAAAAATTTAAGAGACACTCCTAACAAATCCATATAGGAACTTATTTACTTATTTTAACCAATTTCATCAGCAAATCTATGTCTGCTTTTGAAAAGATGTAATCTCCCTTTTTTTGGACAATTGTTGGTTTATTTTCCATTTTTGTTTTAAATTTTGAAAAAAAATGTCGACAGATTATCAAAAAGCCAAAATAAAAGCTCTTTCGCTTGTTCTTTGCTTCAGAAAGAGAAAGAATAGACAAGGAAAGCTACGTATTTGCAATACGTCACTTTGCGAGGCAATACTGACATTTTTTGTCTATATTCTAGTTCAGTAGTCTTGTTAAACGAAGTTCAACTGAACTAAAGTTCAGATTTCACTATGAAACCGATCACCTCATCTTAAGTTTAAAGTTTTAAAAATCTAGTTAAAATATAAGGTCCGATCCTTTACTTTTTGCACAGAAACCAACAATTTGTCCAATTTTGGAGAGCAAGCTTTTATTTGTTTATTTTCAAAATGACATTTGGCTGTGCTGTGATTTTCTGACGTTTGTGAACTTCGCAGGGCAACTTCACCGAAAGTAACGGGACAAACGCAGTAATTTGCGTTTTTTTGCATTTCTATTCCCGATTTTGCAGTTCACCAAATAGTGGGTGTAATCGAGTGACCTGCTTACTTCACAGTGAAGTTAGCAGGTCACATAGTGTATCTCGAGAACGAAGCATGCTAGGAATTTGCAGTAAGGCTCAAAATTTTGCATTTCAAGAAATCTTAGGTCCAAATTTTGAAGTCCTTTATTTGATACAAAATTGACAAACTTCACAGTGAAGTTAGCAGGGCATTATGAAATTTTTTTCACATAAACTTCTTCAAAATTTGGAACTAGAATTTCTTCAAATGCAAAATAAACTGCAAATTTAGAGCCTTACTTCAAGTCTCTAGCATGCTTGGTTTTGTAGATACACTCTGACCTGCTAACTTCACTGTGAAGTTAGCATCAGGTCACTCGATTACACCCGCTATTTGATGAACTACAAAATCGGGAATAGAAATGCAAAGTTAATGCAAAAAAACTGCAAATTACTGCGTCAGTCCCGTTACTCTAGGTGAAAGTTGCCTCGTCAACTTCACAGACGTGATTTTCTGCTCGAACAAATTTTTCGGACAGAAAATCACAGATAGGGGAAATTATTATACGCTCTCGTGAGCGTTGTCTTATGTCAAAAACTACAAAGTTTTTGAGCACTGGAATAAATAAATATTTAAAAATAAAAATAAATTATTACTAAATTGATTAAATTTGCAATTTAAATAGTTAAAAATATCATTTAAATAAATAGAGAAATAGAAAGAGTATTAGATTGAAAAATATATTGGTTTTTTTTTTTAAATAAGACTTATACTTTTAGCTAACCTAAGTACAAAAAAGTCATGATACATACTAGAGCTATAAATTTAAAAATATAACGAATTTTTTTCAGACAAAGATGCATTTTAAACGTATGAACTGTCAAATTCCATTAAAGGATGGCTACGATGATGGATTAAAAAAACTCCAAAAAATCAATTTTTTTTTTAAATTATTTAAAAAAAAATCGATATTTTTGAATTAGATGAAAATCAATCCATGTTACTTTTACGTGACTGAAAAGTCGGTCAATGCATCCGTCAACACATTGGCAGTATTATGCGTTGACCATTGCAAGACTTTATGCAGAATTCGACGTCATTTTTTGTTAAGTAAGAAAAAATCGTAGTCCGATGCCAAAGCAAATTTAATAAAATCGTGTATTTAGAATCCTAGATAGGCTATCCTAGTAAAAGCTGAACGTGACCGCAGATACTTGAATTGAAAGCAACTTGCTTACAAGTTGCGTGCCGCCTACGTTACAGCAAGTTCACGTATACGAACTTGACAGTCAATCTATGTAGCCAACTGGCTTCGCAGTACTGGCTCGTGTGGCCTCAGGGTAAGGGAGAATGCCCAAAAATGTATGAGCGAAAAACCCAGAGTCAATTAAGAAAGTCATACATGGTTTGAAAGGACATACATTTAAGATAACAAATTATGAAATCATTTTCTTAAAAAGTTATCTCCGGGACTGGATACGACAGATTTAATTTTTTAAATACACGGTGGGGCATATTCATAGTCGTAGATAGACCCAGGTTTAACTTAACTACAGTTCAAGGCAATTTTGGCTCAATGAATACAAACTGATTTTAAATACAAATTGTTGGTTTTATATTTTTATAAGATAAATAACTTGGTATACTACACAAATAGCTTCAAATATTTTGAAATTATAAACTTCAAAAAATAGAATCAACGTCCGAAAATTGAACCAAAGCTATGATTAACTTAGACCCAGGTCTAAAATGACTATGAATACGCCCCAGTGTTTGTTCATTAAAAAAAAAAAAAGGAAAAAGTGGCACATTTTCATTTTATGGTTGATTCATGTTATTAAATAGGTTCACCACATGCATGCCGGGCAACAGTTTGAGAAAATAGTATGTGCGTCAGAATAAGAAAAACTTATAAATCATTAGCATACTGTTATACTAATGAATATTTTAAGACCTGCCTTTTCCTTACTATGTACATAGGTAACTTTAAAACTTAGAAATGAAAACGAAAACAGGAGAACTAAGAATTTTCAACGGCAGTGGTAAAATTCCGAAATGTTTTCATAATTTATTCCAGAATTTTGTTTTAGCAAATTAAGTAGCACATCATAGTGCTCAGGGCTCATCCTCGTATGGATAAAAAACTGCCCAACATCGAGTTCTTTCATTTTCAGGAAAGAAACTTTGAAAAAACCATTTCTATCGCGATTAATTTTACGTACCGCACATGAGGGTTTCCTTTTTTTGTTTTCGTATATTTCATTCAATGCATTAAGTTCCTCCATTGCTTGCATACTAAGCAACAAAATCTTCATGTTTTCTATAGAAGAATTAATTTCCATTTTTGTTTATTTTTTATTTTGTTTTATAATAATTTCGATCAAATTTCAAATCAAGTAAACACAACACAACTTCTTTAAGAAACGCGGGAAATACTTCATTTCATTTTGACATATCGTTCCTTCAACCCACTTAAGGGAATTATGGGTTACATGTCAATTTGACGTTTCTGAACGCTACTTTTCGTTCGGTTTTGACATTAGCTTCCGACAGACACCGACTATTGTAGTTCTACCTTAAGGCACATTCATCATTGAACACTTTACGTACACCACTTCTTTTTAAAGCTGATTTTTTTAAACTTTGATGTAGGGGATGTAAATGGTCGATATTTGTTGGTATACGCGAAAGTTTTGATCCATCAAAGTCTATAACCACACTTGCTTTACAATCATTTTCATAACATACGTATCTTTTTATCCCTCCCGCGCGCCGGCCGGCGCGGCGACGGGCGTCATCACTAAGTGTTTTGCCCCTCTATGAAAAATCAAAAAAAAAACTTTAGCTATGCATATTTTTGCTATGGAAACATAATCATGAATTGTTAACTCATCTCAAAACGGTATGTTTGTAGATATACTTTCAATTATGTGCATACAATTCGCTCCGCAACATAAGTATATCAGAGAATGAGGAAACTTAACGGATTTATGCGGATGGCTGTTGTTTGACGTTTGGTCAAGTTTTCATGATTATTAATTATTGTCTGCTTTAAGTGAGTTTTGTTGAGTAAGTTAAAAGTAAAAATTGAAAAATTATGTAAATATGGGTGAGCTATTAATATTTTATGTTTAGGCAAAAAAACAAGTAAATTCGGAATTCAAAATTCGTTTACAAAAAAACACATCATATCACATTGCTAACTTTTTTATATTGCCTTGCTAGTAGTCTAAATTTGATGTTGCCAAAGTTTGATTTGCTTTGGTTTGCTAATTGTTGAGATATTTATTTTAAATTTTTAGTTTGTAGGCGAGAAGGGGGAGAAGGAAGACAAAAAATCTCCCCTCACACCCTTCTCGCCTACAAACTAGCCAGTTTCTGGCAACTCAGTTTCCCTGTGTGAAAGCCGTCAAACAATTTTTTTGAATGAATGGCAGGTGATGTCGATATGAGTATTGCCAAATACCAATTATTTAAGATTTTTGTCTTTGCTGTTGTGGCTGCAATGATGCTGCGCAAGAAATTTAGAAATAGAGACATCGTGCTGCATGCAGCTCTTGAGTGAATCTGCTCCCATAAGAACCTGTGTAAATTATTTTTGCTGCATGGAAAAAGCTGCACATCTGTTAAGCCCATTCATAAGCAATTATTGGAGTTATGTTACAGATCTGAGAGCGCTGAGAGCTAAATCTAGCGTCTAAGAAGCGAAGGGTAGCAGATTTACTTCAAAACAGAAATTCCTGTGAATTAAAATTTGCTGCTTCTGTATCAAGCTAAAGTAAAGTTTGAAAAGATAAAAAAAAAATATGTCACCTTTAGAAGCTTTGGACTTATATACCGATCTTAATTTATCGTATAGAAAATATGAAAGATTAAGAAAAGTTATAAATTGACTACTCCCTGATACAAGCTATTATTCAACGATAAAAACGAGAAACGAAATGTGACCGCCAGATATTATAAATCAAATGAACCCGGATCAGAAGTAAACCTGCAAGAGTTTTTAAATAAAACTGCATCATCTATTCTATAATGCTAGGTCACTTGTCATTGAAAGACACAGTTTGACGGGTGGGTTATACCTTATACATTCTCCCTACTACTATTACTTTGCTTTTCATGTTGGTACTAGCAACCGTGTCTTTTGTCAAAGTGTGTCAAATTGGGTCTTTAAAAGACAAATGGAAACCTAGCATAATAAATTCGGTTGAATCTTCTGCTTTTAGTCACTCTTCCAAATTAAAGCTTTTTTGTAAATGGGGCTTCGATGGTTCCTCAGGTCACAGTAATTATAAACAGAAATTTACAGATTTGAGCCTTACACATGAATTCCCTCTACAATTGGTGAAGTCTTTTACTAAATTAGTTAAATGGACAAATAATACACCTTCATCTACTTTTTTCCGTCGACCTATACATTTGAGATTTATTAAAGAGTCAAAAGATGTGGATAAACAATGAATTACACACAGGATGACAACTCTAATATAAATGACTTAAACGTACATTTTAAAATAATTTGTACTAATCGATGGAAGTATTTGTAACACTGTTACTGAAATCAATTCAACACAGAACTGTTATATACCTATGTTCTCTTTAAAAGAGATAAGATGGATACCCTATATTAAAGTCAACTTTTTTTTTAATTTTAAATCCACCGTATGTGTTTTAGGAAGCATTACGCACATTGCAAGGCTAACCACTATTTACTATGATCTGAGTTTATTGATGGAATATTAATAGAAATCAAGACGTCTATACCTGCTATGACAAAAACACACATTCTGCCATTGCTAGTTTAAAACAAATTCCAATTCCAGCTCACCTATATTATAAGTGTACATAAATAAGTAAAAAAGCCTTAAATAACAACATTGAGATGTTCGCAATTTGAGATAGCGTTAAGTTATCTGTGTGCAAACTTGGTGGGGACATTATTTCGATTAGGGCTGGCCACGAGACGAGACTCTGCGAGACTTTTGTAGGTCTCGTCTCGGTCTCGTTAAAATCGAAAATTTTCAGTCTCATCTCGGTCTCGAGTCGGTCTCGTATAATTAAGTCTCGTCTCCGAAAAAAACGATTTCCGGACAACCGGTTGATTATTGGAACGAAATATTTTCGATTATAGTTGAATACGTGCAGACGAAAATAAACATTCAACTGAAATTGGATTTTTTAATTTATTAGACTCTGTATAAATTTCGGTCCAAATATACAGTTTCGTCTCGGTTTCGTCTCGGCTGCTTAAAAGCCATTCTCGTCTCGGTCTCCTCATGCGAGACCGAGATTTTTCTCGTCTCGTGGCCAGCCCTAATTTCGATACAGGGTTATTTTCAAAAATTATGGCGAATCTCGCAAACAAAACCTCAACATTTTATAGCATTCAAAATTTTAAGAGCTTAAATTAAAAAAAAAAAAACAAACTCTTTATATTGCAGTTTAGTGACGTTGAAAAAAAAAAAACTTGAATCAATACTAAATTTGAAACAGTGTACAGTTTTGTTGGTTCTCGCCTTAAAATTTTCTTGTATACGAAACCAATATTTGCTTTAATATAGAGACAATAAAAATAATAAAGTCGAAAAAAATATATAGCTAGGTACCTACACAGTTTTAAACTATTAGCTCACAAAATGACTTGTTACACTTTGAAGTCAGCCCCTCCCGAAACAAAATCCTGGCTGAGAAATATTCAGAGAGTTACTTACTGAGACTAAAGGCCCAACTATAATAGAATTTGGATCACTTATGCACGCATAAGCAACGAGCGAATACACACAATCCCTGTTCATAAACCATAATTCAATTGAGGTGCGATTCGTTAAGTTTCGTTAAAATCTTGCAAGAGCGATTCCAGTCGCTCGGCTTTGACAGCTCAAAGAAAGAAAAAAAAAACAAAACGTTTTAAAAAGCAAAATGGAGAGAGACAGGTAGATACGTGAGCAAAATTGCATTATGGCTATGCGAAGTACTTTCGCAAACATAAGCAAATTTTCGTTGGATTTTTGACATAAGCTTAAGTGGGCGAAAACTTTTATAGTTAGGCCTTAAAACTTAATTTACACTTGCGAGCAAAAAAAACAGAATCACTCAAGTTTGCCTTCTAAAAACAACAATCGCGATGGATACAATATCTATAATTCATTGTTAATAGACTCCTTTTAAAGCTTGAACTTAAAACATTAAATTAAGGGTACAATCATAGAAATCCATTGGTTAGTTTTCGCGCTATCCGCCATAATAACAAAAATAAATTTTACTTGTTAAATTTGGCAAGACTTTAAAACATTGATACCCAATAAATGTGCCCATAGTTGGTCTTTGGTTATGAGTGTGCTGTTATCAATCATTTTTTCTTTCGGCATAAACTCTCGATTATCGAAAAAAATGAGTTTTGGAAATAACGTACACTCTAATATGTATGTACAAGTAGGTACATGTAGGCGGCGCGAAGTCCAAATTTCACAATTGGTCCTAACAAAATTGTAAAATATATGCAAAAATTGTACATTGAGGGACTTACATTGTCTTGTATGTCCTTCAATTGAAAACCCACTAACTATAACATGTAATAATTGGAAAATAATAAAAAGAAAACAGATGTTACCTTAAATACCCTACCAGTTTTAGGACAGTATTTATTATTATATTTGATGGAAACATTGAAAGAAGCAACTTCCACACGCATTGCAACATTCAGTTTTATCAAGTACCTAATCAGTTAATTGCAAATGTTTTGTTGGCAAAACAGCTGCATCCAATACACATGCCAATAAACCAATAATTTCGTAAGAAAGGACAACATTTCTAACGACTTCGTTGTTCCGACTTCCGATTCCGATAAAATTCTATCATTATTTATTAATAATCACTCACCACAAAATCTCAGCAATCTGAGAGAGAAGCAATTATGTTTCAAGGGCAGCAGCCCACAATATCGTACCTATACATTTTATGTCCTTCTGATTAAATCTTAGATCTACTGATTTGGTATGCATTTTGTATTTTGTTTAGATCGTTAGAAGGGAGGAGAACGAAAACAGAAATAAAATCCATGTTGACCGTCTATAAACCACAATTACTGCGAACACTATACGAATTGTGTTCTAGAGGACAAAGATTAGTTTTTGAATTCCTGAATTCTGATGATAGATCTTGATAGAAGATTTATTCTTGTCTTAACATTTTGGTATCGGTGATGGTTTGTAGGTACGCATATTTTCTCTGTCGCAGCGAGTCCCATGTCCCAACAATGCCAACCTTGTTTAGAGGTGTTAATGCCTCCGCCTGATGTTAAATCAGGATTTCTGTTGTTGTTGATTTTTTATCTCAGATCAAATGTTTTTATTTAAATAATATCTTTTTTTTTTGTCATTTCGCAAAAATGTTGAATGTATCTTTTCCGCCTTTTTCAAAAGAAAGCACACACCAACAAACAAAGAGACAAGAAAAGAAACTATAACAAGGACCTTGTGTGTATGGTGTGAGCTCTTTGATGAAGATAGAGAGAGGTGAGATTAAGATTTTAATCGGTGGCGGTTCACCTTTCGTCGGACAAGATTTGGCCTCTTTGGAACGAGAGCTATGGATGGATATGGAATGAAATAGATTTGCTGATGTACATCGGGAGCTGTATTCGAATCGACAAGGATGATGTTAGTTTTTATCTAGAACACATTGTTCAAAGTTTATCTAGATTGAGATTTTCTACTTATGGAATTGATGGGAGATATGATTCGTGTGCGGATGATGATTGTTACCTTTTAGTTTGGTGGGATGTTTAGGAACCTTTGAGTTGGTTAAGATGGAAGAAATGTGTATTTCTTAAAAATGTTGCTTGTGGGCTATCATTTTGTTGCCATTTCAACAAAAAGCTATATTAAACATGTTTTGTATTCAATATCAATCAAATCAACTTAAATTCAACTAGTTTGTTTTTAAATTCAATAATTTATACATTTTTTGACTTTCCTAACACTTAAAATATTTTTTGTAAAATTTGCTGCAATTTGCCAAACATTAGTAAAATACCCTATGATTTTTTTGTCTACTTGTTAACTAAAATTTAATTTCATATTCTAACGGCCTATGTTTAACTCAACTAATGTATTGCTGTAAATGCTAATCCCTTTTTTGTTGCTTCATACTTACTTTGCCGTTGTCAATAACTTTCAATAGAAAATCATTCTCTTTCGTTAATCAACCAGCAAGCAGTCAACACATATTCTGGAATTGGGTAATTTATATTTGGTTTGTACTTATAAACTATTGTACCTACTATACTGAAATCGAATGATTGTGTTGCCCATTGCCCTTTATTTTCGGTGTTCGATTCTTTGCTTGCAATCGCTATTTCTTGGTTGAATTAAAAGTCGATTTACCATTAATTTAATTAAGAACTTTATCAAATATTTTCAAAACACGTTGCTGATAGGTAAGTGTAATTTGTGCCAGTAACTACAAAATGATTTAAAAAGTATGCAGATACAATATGCCGGTATAATAATTCAAATTTTGTAGATCAGTGGATGTTGTTCTTTTTTGTATTCTAAGAGAAATATTTCACTAAGTCGTGATGGTGAGCAGTCAATTCGTGTCTGCAATTTTGTAGTTTTCACTCATGTATACCTCTAATACTCCAGTCGAACTATTGTTTGGCACACTGATCAAAGGCGCTGTCTGTTTTTTGTACATGGATCGGCAGGGGCTTATGATAAAAGATTAAATCTAGAATTTCACCACCTAAGTAATGTATCTATGGCTCTTTAAAATCACCGAAAGTCAAGCAACTCACAATTGAAGAATTTAGCTTGGTTTTCAAGTTGTATACAACAAAACCCAAAAGGGTTGCAGTTACTCCCCCTCCTCAAAATTGCACTTTCTCATCTAATAACGCTCCGCGATTTTCTTATCTTCAATGACCCAAGTGATGATTTTTACAATAAAAACACTTGAACGTCTTAGTTCGATTCTATAATGACATATAATTTCATCCCGCTCTAGCCGCTTGTTTTTGCCAATTTAAGTGATAAAGGTGACAAACTTGTAGAGAATTTAATGTAGAAGCAAAAGCTAAGGTTTTTTTACAATTACAGGCATGTTTTTTAAGTTATAAGCAAAAACCTAACCAGAGAACTACTGTGGTTTCCAAAAAGTACGAAATTTTTTCTTTTTTCACCGTAGGTACTCTAGAGCAGCGGCTCCCAAAATTTTAGAGCTTTGGAACCCTTAACTAGTTCCAAATATATTTTGGAACCCCAACTCTTAACGATAGCAAATATTGAAAAACAACGCGTGTTTTCATATCATTTCTGTTTCCTTTTTTAAATTATGAGAAGCTCACACTTCGATAAAAAAAAATGAAAACATCAAACATGTTTGTATGTTGTATCGTGTAGCTGGGTAAAAATTTGCCTGGGGGTGGTGGATGGGGTCATTTTGACATTTAAATTTTGTTTTTAAATATAAAGGACTTTTCTTTCTTTTCAGCTTTTATAAAAAAAAAGTTATTTATTATTAAAAAACCTTAAAAACACCAATAAAATGTTGAAAGGTTTCAATATGTTGTGGAAATACTACAGCCAAATAATTTTAACTCAGTTATGTGGAATATAAAAATGCCTGCAGTTTGAGTGACCTTGGCTACAACAAATTATGAAAAAACGCATCAAAATTATAGGAAAACTTGCAAGACGTACAAAGCTTACAAGTACAATTCTCCTATAAGGCTGCAAAGGAGCAGAGAAAGACTGATCCTCCTAATATTAAAACAAAATATAAATGAAAAACAAACAAAAAAATCCTCATTATAAGAAAAAGTCTCTGAGATCAATATTGTTTTTTTTCTAGTCAATGAGATAATAAGGAAAACGTTTACCCGGTCAAAGTCACACAAAACTGCAGGGTGACTTTGGTGACCCAACTGATTTGTATAAAATGTACGATACTTATGCAAAAAATATTAACTCTATAAAAAAATCTTTGCAAAAGTTATTCATGTTTTAATTTGAAAATGCGCCAAAATCATCCGGTTTCACGGTACTTAAAAAAATATTTTTGTTTTTGTTTACTGTTTACTGTTTAGTTTGGGAACCGAAGCTCTAGAGACCAAACCATTCATTCTACAAAAAAAAATTGTAAATCTTTTTTGTAGGAAGTTTTATGTTCTGGATCAGAATTTCCCAAACGGGACACCAAAATGGGATGGTCGTTGTTTTGACATTTTGTATACATTTTATTATAGCTTTTTTCATTGTTTAACCAAATCCAAAAAAATTTCCTAAGTTTTATGAACAGTCAAAGGTTTTAAAAGCAGTTTTTAATAGTAACTTTTAAAAATATATGTCTTCTGATCTTATAAGTCGATTTTGATGATTTAAACGGCAGTGGTACTGTAATTAATTTTGATATCTTTGAAATATTTTTCCAAAAAAAAAAATTATATTTATTTTTATTTAACTTTTTATAAAAAATTAATAAACAAATTGTGTTCTACGCCTCCTACCGGGACAAGAAAGAAACTGAATAATCTTAATTTTATTCTTTAAAATATTCCGTTGAGAAAGAAATTGATCGCATCTAGGGGCGAAGATATTTGACTTTGAACATTCCCACCTCAGCCATTTAAGCCTACAAGAAGTACTAAAAAACGATTTTTTATACATACATTTTATTTTATTCAACTTTTGCTCAATACATATCCCAATTCGATGCAAAACAAAGTCAGATTCGTTGATAACATCACGTGGTTTGCTTAGACTAACGGATTTAGCTACGTTGAATTTCAAATGATGAGTGCATGAGAGAGCAAAGAATAGGAAGCGATCAATATTGATCTGCCACTTGTACCGTTATGAACGAAGGTTAAGTTTGGTTATGATATCGTTTGCATTTGTGAAAGGGAATTAATATGGGAATTAAGTTTTTATTGATCTGAGCAATATGCCTAATCCAAATTCTTGCTGCAACCCTTAAAAAAAACATTCTCGTGTTTACAAGAAAATTAAGTTATGTAGTGACTGGAACAAACTATACAAACATATAATAGGGAAATTTGTGCGCGAATCGTGCAGACGGTCAATTAATCGGTTGATAAATTTGTATTTCCCTTAAATAATAAACTAAAAAATAATAATAACGATAGAACCTCGAGGTCTGATGAAGAAATGAATTTTATTATTAAAGACCCTTTGTACAAGTGTAATGATGACAATTTGGAAATAAAAGAAAAATCAAACAATAATATTGAAAAAATAAATTCAATTATAAATGAGGTTAAGATCGCGGTTTATAAAACATGTTTAAAAAGTGATAAATATAGGTTATTGACAACTTTACCAAACGAAATGAACGGAAAATTCGGTGTTTCCCGTCGATATCAAACGCTAAAAAACTTAAACAATGTAGGTACTGGCTACGGAGCCACACCTTAGAAGAAAAGTGGCAGATCATTATCCCAAAATTCTGTGGAAGAAGTGCAAAATTTCGTCAATGGAATCGTCTCATGCCAGGTCGAAAAGATAACATTTCAGTTGTGGAAAATGGTGTTCGCGAGCCGGTACAAAAAAGACTTTTGTTACAGAATGTTAAAGAATTGCATGAAAAGTTCAAATTGGAAAAACCGGAAACCATGATAAGTTTTTCAAGTTTCACAAATCTCAGACCACGTTGTTGCATTCCTGTGGGATCTAAAGGCACCCATAATGTTTGTGATTGTCATATCCACCAAAATATGAGGCTCAAATTTATCGGTATAAAAGCCGAACTGTATAAAAATGGCACCAAATATGATACTTTTTCAAATCGTGACTTATGAAGGAGTATAGGTTGCGAAAATTCTAAAAAAAAAAATGTTTTCTGTTAAAGTGGACAATGTCGACAGGTAATGAATTCAACGAAGTTTTTAATGTTTTATGTTGATTATTTCTATACTTTTGTTTATTAGTTTTTTATATATGATTTAGTTTAACGTTTCTTCTTTTTTTATTTGTTGAGGGGTGAGCTTTCAATTTGTTCTGAATCGACGCAAGATTTTCTAAAGGGTTTTGAACAGTGTTGCCGCTGTGCCACTTTAGTCGCATTTGGACCCTATTTTTCGCCCCGTGCGACCAGAATACGGCTTTTTCAAAAAAAGTCCATTTTGATCCCTTTTCTGAAATCGGGCGACTTTTTGACCCCGTCTCTAGAAAACTGCTCTTTTCGGTTGACAAAAACTTTCCAACCTTCCTTTAACAGTCACAAAATTTCAATCTGTTAAACGAAAGCAAGTTAAAATGTATTTGGCTCGATTCGATGTATATATAATATGATAACAAGATTTGTAAATTCTTTCTTTTTTAAATTATCAGAATTAGAAAGAGAAATGACAGAGATAGTTTCAAAAGCTATTTAAATTCAAATATAAATAAAAGCCTAAGAGTTTGCATTATAAATAATGTGCAATAATTCACAAAATTTACTTAATATTCTTATTTAAAGAAAATTCTGCAAATAGAATGTAAATTTATTTTTTTTTGTGTTTCGCTTTGACTGTAAATTGACTAAACACTTGTGTAAGCTTATACTTTTTTTTAATCAATTTTACTTATTTATTCATTAAAGAAAAAGTGATACTGAATATCTAAAAAAATAAATTTAATTAATCCAAATAAATTTATTTTTGTTAAAATTAATTTAAAACAGTAATAACCTATTTCTTTTGCACCTGACAATAATTTAAATAAAACTAAAACTTAAAACAACGCAAATGTGTTTTATTTTTTTTTTGCAATTTATAAGGATTTCGTTTGATTTGGCTATTATATTAAATATTTTTTCAAAGGCGACTTTTTTTCTCGGGACCCCAATTTTTGCGACTTTTTCAAATATCTCAGCGCCAACACTGGTTTTGAAACAGATTAACCATTCCTATTGGAACATGACTTCATCGCGAAATCACCGGCTGCTTTTTTTGATCGAGCAAAGAAAAATATTCAAGAAGGAGAATTTGTTGTCTGCCTTGATTTTACTGAAAATTTTTCATTTGTTATTTAAGATGCTGTACAGGCACACCACTTGTCTAACAAGCAAGTAACACTTCACCCGTACGTTATTTATTACAAAAAACAATAATACAATTTTACACCATCATATATTTTTGTTGTTATATCAGAGTGTAACAAACATGATGCCGTGGCAGTTAATTTGTTCAACAAAAAAATGATTAATTATTTGTTGCAAATACATTCGGGTGTTTCATGCGAGAAATTTCTCGATGCGAGAGTTACAGAACGTAGGCACTGGTGGCTTATCACGTCATCACATAAAACAAAATCGAGCAAACGATATCGTTTTGCAGATAGCTGTCTTTGTTTTTCTCTACTAAAGTGATAGAGATAGCAATATTGAAAACGATACTGTCCTATCGTTTTTGTTTTATGTGATGAGGCCCCCTGCTTAGTTTGAGATAGATGTTGACTTTAATAGCAACGCTCGTTTGTGCCTTATTGGCATGGACCTGCGATTCAAGGGAACCCCAAGAGATGAAGTCTGAAGATGTCAAAGGGAACGATGTTGGCCAGTTCACGTCGCTTATAATTGATCTGTAACACTTTCCGTTGATGGCAATTACATGGGAATCGTTCTCTACGAAACAGTACGGACCAAAAATGCCGCTACCGCACCGGCCGGCCCAATACCTACACCAAACAATGACTTTCTCCGGATGCATACTGGCTTTTGTATACCTCGTATAGATTGAAATCGTCTGAAATCCGACAATTTTGCTTGACGGCGGCTTATTCGTTAATCTTAAAGTGGGGGTCGTCACTGAAGCCGTATTGGAAAACTCTTTATGGCATGCAATATCTTTTGAAAAAGAATGAATAGTTTTGTAAAACCTTTCTTTTTTCTTTAAAATTGGTAAGTATATCATTTTTGAAAATACAAAAAAATAAATGGTGCCTAAACAAAGAAAAATATGTTTATTCATGTTCATGGTACATTTGTACTTTTTTTTTTTAATTGGCCACAAAAATAGAATCTATAAGTCATTAGCCAAAATATCAACACACTTACCTAAGTATAACCTGCAACTTAAAATCATTTAATGTTATCTCATACTAGTATCAGCTAAGTTACCTGGAAAACCGTTGTTGTCCAGTTTCACTTCATGTGATTTGCACGAACATTTCATGCTCTTTATATCCACGTTCTATCTGATTCAGATATAATATGAACTTTAAGAGGCAACCAGATTGCGAAAATCTGAGCTGTACAGCTTATAGCTGCTACTGGGCACTGCCTCAACCTTAACCATCTCGCTTCGCGCCCCCACTTAAACTGCAGAATAATTAATACGAATTTTCTGGACAAGAAGATGAAAACCAACAACAATAATGAATGTCAAGCAAAAGAATAAAAGTATACCTATATCTTTATGAGTCAACTTTGCGATCAGAGCAGCAAGCATCAGCCAGCAGCTAAAAAGAGTGTCCCTTTAAGAGCTGTAAGATGGCTCGCATCCTACCCAGTTTTTTAGTTTCTGGTTGCAGAGGAATCTTTTGGCTGTGGGCTTCTCCTTTTTCAATTAACATGAAATTCTACGAATTGTTTAATTAGACAGACTGGCAAAAGGTGTCTGGTTGGGTTACAGGTTCGGTTTTGTGTCTTGGGGCAAACGAATCGCGCGGGCATGAGTCCGAAGGACAACAAAAAAGAAAAATAAGAAAATGCAAGCGAAAACGCGTTGGGGAATTCGAGAGTAAAAATAAAAATAACCTAACATCAGATTCCAACTAACAGCATGCAAAATCCAAAAATAAAAATAAATATCAACAAAAAAGAACCCACTTGAGGTGTTTGGTAAGATGTAACAACATTTTTGTGAAATTTAACATTAAGTTTTGTATGTATATCATCTGACACAAAGACACATTGTTTTTTAAAATGTTTGTCAACCTTCTTTAAAAGCAACTCAATATAAAGTTTAACTATGTGGGTAGATAACCAAAATTAAGTATGTGAGGAATTTTTTAATTGAAATGTTGGCATTAAAAACAATCGTTCATGGATTTTCTGAATAAGAAAATAAAAAACTACCATTGCCATTTATATTCCACCATAACTCTGGTTCTTACTGTTTTAGTCTAAGAGCTGGCAGCAGATTTTATTATTTTTTTTTTAAGACTCGGCAATCTCGAGGTTTCGAAATTGGTGGGCGTCCCGTTTTTTTACCAACCTCCACATTTCCACTACTTTTGAACTTTGTGATAATGTTTCGAATTGATGAGCGAGGTAAATTAAATTGGTTTGCTATTTTGTAGCTCGGCAATCCCGTTTCGAAGGCTTTAACTATGGGATTCCCTAAAATCTCGTGATAATGCAACACCACGAACCATGATTGACACTAAACTATTGCTGGCTTACTTAAAACAAGAGATCAATAAACAAAACAAGTGCATGTCATTTTTTTAATAACGGTTAACTGAACATCTATTTAAATCGTCATAGGCCAACTTATTTGCATCCCATAGAGAGTAGTCCAACTATTATGCTCTTATCTTTGTTTAAGAGAATGCAACCTGAAACCATGTGTGTTTTCTCAAATTAAGTTCTGTTTGGTCTTATTTACTCTTTAATGTAATTTATTACATTGACAAAAAAATTTAATCAACAACTGCTTGGGACAGAAAATGAAGGTATATAAAGAGGATTAATTTGTTAATTGATCAGTAGGCCAACTATTTTGCGTTTGGGTCGTATATGGAAGGCAACTCAACTATGGTTTAGTTGTATTTATATAAATTGGTATTATCGATGACAACTAGGTGACTGTCAAAGCATAACCAGTTGTCATTCAGCAGACAACTAAGAAAAAGTTGACTTTTCAGTTATCTCTGCATTATAGAATAGTTGTTTGATTATGACGTTTATATCAACCCTAGCCCAACTAGTTCTAAGCAGTTGCTTCCTCCATCAAGAACATCAAAAGAATGGCAATGCAATGGTTGTAATTCAAAGTTAATAATAAAATAAATGCTATTGGGCATATCTATTCATAGTCAAACTTTAAACCCGAGTCTAACTGAACTGGGGTCTAAAGTTTAGACACAGGTTAGAAACAGCTGCTATTCATAAAGGACCTTACCAATAATCAAATTTAGAGATCACTTAAATATTTAAGTGGACTTTTAATAATGAACCCTACCAATAATCAATTTAATAGTCAGCTTAACGCTAAACGTCACTTTAAGTTTTAGAGTAAAGATACGCATGTTAAACTCGTGATTAAGTGTAAGCTTTACGTTTTTGCTGTCATTCTGAAAAGCAAAGGAGATAAATAATTACCCTTACCCTCTATGTTTGTCGCTAACAATGGAATTAAATTGCTTGTTGTTGTGCGTAATCAACATTTACAAATAGATTTATTCCTTCTTATTTGTTTATTTGTAAATTTCAATTTGAGAGTGAACGGCGGAAATCTAACACTAAAAATCGCACACAGCCTTAAATATGTTTAGTCACTTTTTTTATGATAACTTAGATGTCATTGGCCGCGATCTAAAACCTATGTAGAGCTATCGAGATAGGTTTTTTGTTGTTGTAATCCCATGTAAAAAAAAACAGATGATTACAAAACAGCTTTTGATGTTGGATAGCTTTTCAAGCTATCCGAAAAATGTTGGTATACGTTTTTATCCCAAGCGAAATTGTTAAAAAAAGCGAACTAAAAAATGCAAAGTCGAGATTTGTTTGCCGTCATCGAGTTGTATTTTTGAAAAATAATTAAAAGAATATAATAATAAAATGCAAATTACTGTACTGTAACGAAGAATTTTGCCAAAAATACTTTCAGTTAACCTATCCGGTTTTGGTTGATCAGAAACCTGTATGGATAGGAATCTTTCTTAGATAGGATATCGCAACGGTTCTTGATCGCGGCCAATTCCATTCACAGAAGCTCTCTGTTTGGCAACAAATGTAGTAGATAATGTAATAGAGCACTGATTAGTTAAAGACGTGTTTAATTTGGTTATTAGTTAACACACAAATTAACTTGTCTCTAAAGTTTAACGTGGCGTTTATTTAAATAAAATAAGAGGCCAGGGCCGCCAGACATACGTCATTTTATCAAAGCTACCTCTAGTATGCAACTTTAACACTCGCTACCTCTTAATTGCACCCAGATTGAAGATTCTTAGTATCCATTTGTTCTTAGCTACCATAGTACCTGTTCGCAGAAAAAATCTTATCTTTGATAAAATAAAGGCGGCCCTGGGCTCTTACTCTAAAACGCTTGCTTAGTCATTAATTATTGGTAAGGCCCAAAGAATTTTGCAGCTCTGTTTAGTTAAAAACAGGTCGAAGATATATTCTACTACAGTTTTAGTATAATTGTCTGTCAATCAATTGAATAAAAAAAATTGAGCGCGATATTTCACTTCGCTGTTTTGTTTGGTACCAAAAGCTTGTGCGGAATTTTTTAAATTTTTGGATAAACAATTACAAAAGAATTAACATTTATAAACAGAACAACAAACAGAAAATATATAATTGCAGATGAATGGTAAGAAAATTACAAAAGGCATAGGGAACCGAACTGGTCGGCGGAGGAGAAGGAAATGCTTAGCTAGCTGGTGCGCGGGCATTTGAGTATCGTGGACGATAAACATAATGATATTAAGATGATCGCGGCCAAAAAGGCTTCATGGTTCGACATCCAACTTAACATGGAAGCTGCTTGATTATGCAGACCTCAAAAACTTAAAGATCAGTAGCACCGCATGAAGTTGGCTTCACGCAGAAGCATAAACAAACTGCGAGCGGCACAAAGGACGACAGGCAACACAGTCATCATCAAGGAGCCAACATCAGAAGACCTTTTGATTAAAGATATGATGACGGAGGACTATCTGCAGGATATCATCCTAATAGATAGCAATACTGGTGATACTGGAGACGATGTTGAATACTTGGATGAGGATCCAGTAGGAGCAGTATTTCAACAAAAGGCAACGAGTCTTCCAAGTGTGTCGGGAAATTAAGAGGACGAGCAGGAAATAGAAAGCCCCATAAAAAATTAAAGGGTCTCCCAAAAACTGCAAACTGGATATGCTAAATCAACGCAGGAAACAAATTTCCAGCGAAGAGCGACAAAGCATGAGAGTTGCACAAACTTAAAGTGCAATTAATGAAAATAAAATCAAACATGAAAATTCGCTTTACATACGTGTTAGAAATAGAAATCAAAGAGGTCATGTTAGAGACTGCAATTCTTCAGCGAGAAAAAGAAAAGGCAAGAGTCTAAAATGCCTATCTAACAAATTCGTTGTCCTTTGAATTCTTATATTTTTATGATTCATGGCTTTTTTATCTTAACAAATTTCGTCTGATAGTTGATAAAAATATAAATTTAAATACCTTTATTTATTTATTATGCATAACAGTTTAAGTTTTTGTTTTTCCAATATTGGTTTAAGTTTCGTTCCTCACATCTGCAAAATCATTTAATTCATGGAAATAGGAAGCATTTGTATCGGCATTTTGGATTTTTTGTGGGTATATAACTTTAAAATGTTGACTTATGTTATGTAAAGCACAACATGCATGTCTAAATTTTTAAGATCTTTCAGGTTAAAAATGTTGTGCTCGTGCAGACAGAAGGCATCTGAATTTATTTTTGACTACACCAATCGTTCTTTCGTTACATTTCTTGCTTTCGCATGACTTGTATAATAAGTTATAACGTGATTCTGAACTTTCACTTTAAGCTAAGTTGGAAAGGAGTCATCAAATGTTCCTCCAGCGGATACCCAGCATCTCCCAAACTCCATGTGTTATTATTCAGCCCATTTAAAAAGTATTTATAGTTGCTTAGGTTCCAAACAAATGAATCATGGTTTGCACCGGGATACCTTGCGTCTACAAAGCGAAGATTCATTATGTGATCACAAACCTTTAAATATATTCTTTGTTAGAACAAAGGTAGCTAAACAAAAATCTCCATTTACTTAGTAGAATTGCATTTAGGCAAGGCTATAATAACCTTTTCTATACAAATATATATGTTGGAGACTTCTTAAGGTGCAATAATTAGGACATGAGTCCTATCCTCCTATCACACCACGGAATCCAGGGGGTCAATTCCCTATCTGTGATGTGAAGTGATACATTTTTTCACAGCTTAACGTTAAATCCGATTCTCGATTTTAGTAATGAAAAATTTTATCATGGCTTCACTTAAAATCCGATTATCGATGGGTGAAAAAGTGAAGCCAAATGTCAAAAATTTTTCATACGGCAATATTTATATTACAGTCAAATCATTCTGTGAAAATATGGAAAATAAACCAACGCGACCAGGAGCAAAAGCTGTGGAGTGCCAAAAAATTTATCTTTTGGAATATTTGGAAGAAAGACCCGATTTAGCCAATGATAAGTAAGTAGCTTAAATATTTACATTAAAATATATAGTCATGCTTATCGATTTTTGTAAACTGATTTTGTAATATAAACAAGAAAAATAAAAATAAATCTTATCTATCTATCTATCTATCTATCTATCTATCTATCTATCTATAGTTTTCTAAATACTAGTTGCAATAAATAACAACAAAAATTCCATTCACAGATTCACATCAGTTGACGGAGCCCATTCCAGGGATAAGGAATGGAATTCCTTAGCCGAAAAGCTGAATAGTTTAGGAGGTGCAATTAAGGATGAGGTGAAGTGGCGAAAACATTGGAAGGACCTCACGTAAGTTACATATGTATATGTAGGTAAACAAAAACTATGTGCACATCAGAAAATAAAATATTTATTCCAATTGGAATTCGTGTGTCCAAGTTGTAGGAAAACAAAATCTAGGGTCTAAATCCCATTAAGGCTCTCCCACACCAATGAACATTCGCTATGCAGGCGAATCGTTCACAATGATAATAAAAATGATAAAACCGCTTTCGGCGAATGTTCCGCACCGCTTTCGCGTTGGCTTGGGAGAGCCTTTACTCAACTCTATATTGCTTTCATATCTGTAGCAGAAACAAATACAAAACATACAAATGTGCAACAAAGCAACAAAGCAACAGTTCCCTGGCTATGTCACGGTTTTAAAATGAACTGTCAAAATTTGTATGGGAAAATTTTCAGCAAAACTGATAATTTCATCTCACGAATTTGATGCGGAAAGCGCAGAACTAAACCTCTATTCACTGGGATTGGTCATTTGTGACGTTTAATTTGATCATTTCCCAGGTTTACGCAAGTATTTTTGTAAACATCTTGCGGAAAGTTATATTTTTCTGCAAAGCTAAAAATTGTCTCGTTGCATGAATACCCTTATTATTCCTATTTTATTCTCATATTTATCTTTCACTTTCTATTCTGCGCACCCCTAATCTTCCATCAACATCTAATTTTTGTATACAAAATCGACCCACAAGAGTAATGAATCGCTAGGTATAGATGTCTTTATTCTTATTACCTACCTACACTTAAGTTTCGCATCAATCGATGACACCTCGACTCCACAATTCTATGGAGTCGCAAAAATCCATGTCCAAGCAGTGACATATCCATACAAATCAGATTGTGGATTGGATTGTAGATTGGATTATGGACATCGTTCATGGCCTGTGGAGTCGGGGTGTGAGGAAACATTCACACATGCAACATGCTCATACTTGTACCTGTTGCTGTTTGACCTTTCCACTCTTCCGACCAAAAATAATAATTATTTTCAGAGCTATCTGACGTTTGTGTCATTTTCAAAAGTAAACAAATCAAATACAAATTAACTACAAGTCTCAGGTTAACAAGCAATGCATCATAATAACAATAAAATTTATAAAATTCTCATTTCTTTGCAAGAGAAAAAAACACAATAAAGCATTCCAAAATTGCGGCAGTGACTGTGCTCTGGCGGAGGTGATTATTTTGGATAAAAATTGGATGGATGCGAGTAGGCCCGAATCGCATGCGTTTCCTGCAAGAATCTTTGCAGCAGTTACACGTAAATCTCCAGCAAATCAACTCTCGATTATACGAAGTCCGGGGTAATCCCGACGAAGTATTTCCAAAACTCCTCAAATCGTGGAATGTTAAAGTTTTTACTTTCGAAACTGATATTGAACCATATGCAAGAAAACGTGACGCTTCCATTGCCAAGCTTTGCAAGGAATAATGTAGAAGTTTTGCAATTCAGTTCTCATACTATCTACAATCCAGAAATTGTATTGCGCCGAAATATGGGGGAGAGACAGAAGGTCTACGTCGTCTCGATGAAAGCTTCCACGACAGCAAATGGGTTTGCAGTTTCGCGAAACCGAATACATCACCAAACTCTCTAGAGCCCAGTACTACAGTTTTGAGTCCATACCTCAAGTTCGGCTGCCTTAGTTCTCTTCTATTCTATAAAAAACTGAAGAAAATTTTCGACAAGAACTCAAAACACTCGAAGCCACCAGTCTCACTCATGGGTTGATGTGGAGGGAGTTTTCAGATTCCGTGTTGGGAGAAGAACGACCAGCATTTCGAAGCCTGGGCACATGGCCGAACAGGATATCCCTTTATCGATGCAATTATGCGTCAACTACGGCAAGAGGGATGGATACATCATTTAGCAAGACATTCCGTCGCCTGTTTTCTAACTCGCGGTGACTTGTGGATCTCATGGGAGGAAGGGCAGAAAGTCTTCGAGGAGCTACTGCTCGATGCCGATTATATAATAATCGTGATAAACGTCCTGCAAAATCGACATGCTCAAAATGTCAGGCTAGATTCATGTATTAAAATTTTTGGGAAGGGTACAAAATTTCACACTAAAAATGTGAGAGTGCTTTCCCGAAAGTGATTTTCTTTCTTGAAAGCGTCATATAATTAAATACCTCCTCCATTTGTTTGAACCACAAACGATAGGCTTGATTCCCGAAGCGCTGGGACTCTTCAAAAGGCGGTGTTTCATCGAGCATTTTATTGAATTTCTCAAGCATTCCAAGAAGATTATGCATTGTTTTTGAAATGAACATTTCATCGGTTAGCTTTTTCTCTTGAATGGCCGTAATAATTCCATTGATAAATCTTTCTAGATTTTTTTGTTAAAGATTATGCATTCCATATTTTAAATTTCTAGATTTTTGTTATTCGAAATTTTGACATTCTAGATTATGACTTTCTAGATTTTGTCTTTTACTATTGTTCTAGATTTCGTGCTAGACCTCAAATCGTGGAATGTTAAAGTTTTTACTTTCGAGGCTGATATTGAACCATATGCAAGAAAACGAGACGCTTCCATTGCAAAGCTTTGCAAGGAATAATGTAGAAGTTTTGCAATTCAGTTCTTATACTATCTACAATCCAGAAATTGTATTGCGCCAATATATGGGGGAGAGACAGAAGGTCTACGTCGTCTCGATGAAAGCTTCCACGACGGCAAATGGGTTTGCAGTTTCGCGAAACCGAATACATCACCAAACTCTCTAGAGCCCAGTACTACAGTTTTGAGTCCATACCTCAAGTTCGGCTGCCTTAGTTCTCTTCTATTCTATAAAAAACTGAAGAAAATTTTCGACAAGAACTCAAAACACTCGAAGCCACCACTTAAGTCATAATTGTTGTTCGTTTTTCATCACTTTAATACTCATATTTAAGTATTGTTTTTTCTTTTTAATAAATCTTTTTTTTTTTGTTATTTAATGTTTTTTTTCTGTTTTACTAGATAAATTCGAAATAATTTCTTTCTCCTATTCTAACTGTCGGATTTTCAAGGCTTGGATTTTTAATGAAAGTAAAAATGTCAGGCTAGATTCATGTATTAAAATTTTTGAGAAGGGTACAAAATTTCACACTAAAAATGTGAGAGTGCTTTCTCGAAAGCGTTATCTGAAAGTGATTTTCTTTCTTGAAAGCGTCATTTGAAAGTGATTTGCTTTCTTGAAAACGCTTTCAGGAACTACTTACAGTTTTACTTACAACTAAAACAGTAGTGAACTTTTTTAACACTTCGTTTGAATTATTGGCCCTTTCGATTTTTCTAAATTTTCATTGATATTTGCAGTGCAAGGAAATGGATGATCATTCATAGAGAAATGCAAAGATCTAGTTTTTATGAGTAAAATAACAAAAAAGGACAAGATATTTTATTGAGAAAAGATCATAGTAACTATCTACAGTCTACACTACCTGCTTTCTTTTTCTTGTATGTTGAGGGCAAGCAAATTCGTTTTCTGTGCGCTTAAGATTGTGTTAGGATCATGTTTTTAAGTGAAATAATCTCAACTGGAAATGGAAAAACTACATGCAGTTTGTATTTCTAGAATTTTCTTTAAGATTTTTTCGTTTAACTTTGATAAAAAAAAGCAAACAAGTCAAAGTTGACAAAAAAGACACTAACGGGTAAAAAAGGCAAAATAATATAATATATTTTGAATCGGGAGGACATGAATCATGTTTGTATAAAGCGCTGGGACTCTTCAAAAGGCGGTGTCTCATCAAGCATTTTATTGAATTTCTCAAGCATTCCAAGAAGATTATGCATTGTTTTTGTAATGAACATTTCATCGGTTAGCTTTTTCCCTTGAATGGCCGTATTAAATCCATTGATAAATCTTTCTAGATTTTGTTGTTATAGATTATGCATTCCATATTTTAAATTTCTAGATTTTTGTTATTCGAAATTTTGACATTCTAGATTATGACTTTCTAGATTTCGTCTTTAACTATTGTTCTAGATTTCGTGCTAGACCCCTTTTATATTCATATTCCTAACATTAGCCCTCATTGATATGACAATAATATTTATGTATTAATATATATATTTATGTAAATAATTTTGTTTTCAACAGAATAAGTGTGCGAAGTAAAGACCAGTGTTGTCAGTTTACCACAATAGTGGTAGATCTACCACTTTTTTGAGCAATTTTCAAATCTACCACTTCTACCACGGTAATCAAAAATTCTACCACTTTTTATCAGCCATATAAAAATCAAGGAATTCTTTAAATGCATACAAATTTCTGAGGAAATTAAAAAAAAAAAAAAAACATTTTTTTTTTTTCGAAAAATCTTAAAACACCTCTTTCTTTAAGCCAAGTATGCAGATCGCGCTGAATTTTAGCTAGCACTTTTCTCCGCAAACATTGGCTAACATCCTGGCTAAATTTTTGTGGAGAAAATGTAACAGAAATCAGCTGAATTGAAACAAAAAAACAACTATACCAAAACAATTGTTTATAAAATGCAAATCATATTTTGTATTGTCGAAATAATTTATAGATGATTATTTATTGAGTTTTTGTGTCACTATTGTACCTTAATCCTGATCCACATCTGTATCGTGTGTTGTGTTGCAGTATGGCGCATAAAATATATGGAATGACAGCGACACACGAAACAGATGTGAATCAGTCTTTATACTACGTTTTCATTAGAGCCGAAATGAGGTAATTTCGAAATAAGCTCATTCGGAACGTCATTTCCTATACAAATTTGACGTTCCAAATCAGCTAATTTCTCTAATGAAAACTTAGTATTGATGTCCTCTTAAACTATATTTGTTTTGTAGTTTGCATAAATTCATAGTTTGTTCTACTTGCACTTCTTTCCTCCACCCGTCTCAGTATTCCACTTGTAGATTTTTAATTCTACAATCGTTCAGAAAAACACATCAATCCACAACATGGCGTTCTGGATTTGCACAAAATTATCACAATTTTTTTCAAGCTAGTGATAGTACACGTAGGGAAAACTCCCTAAACGTAGGAATTTTTGTCTTGAAAAAGATACCGTAAGGAAAAAGGGACAGATTTTTGAAATATCAGAATTTTCAATGAAAGCGTAGGGATTTTCAGAATTTTATTATATTTTTTTTTAATCACATACTCTGGAATTTTAATACTTATACTTTTAATATTATAACTTAGAAGAGTTTCAACAAAGACTACCTAGAAAGAATTCAAATATTTTGAGTTCGGTTTTTTGAATCCTAAGGTTGTGTTAATGGGGATGGGGACAGACCTGAGATCCGTTTTAAGCTTCTGTCCGAGAAACTTTCCTAAGATATCAATATTCATTATGCACTTTTGCAAGAGCATAGGACAAACGAATTTAACTTTTTGGAAAAATAAAAGAACAACTTAGCTGTTAGAAGTTGCGCAATTTTGAAATAAAATGAATAATATTCAAAAAGTTTATGAGGTCTTGTCAAATCTAGCTAATGAGCTGGCGCATTTTAAGCTTAAATCATAAACTATTATAATCCTTCAAAAGAGTTTTTTAAACAAACATTAAAAAATATCTTATTTTTGTTTCTTTAGGTATGTTTATGTTAATTTGTGGATTTTATAGGTGTAGGAATAAAATTCATAAAGTAGGGATTTTTCGTATATGCCGTAGGGATTTATTTTGTTTTCATGTACCATTCAACACGTACGTCTTCGTACTTCAATCCTTAAGACAACACTCGACGGAACTATAAGTTCACATCGTATTCGTATAAAATTGTATGTAGTTCAATTGCCGCTAATTTCGATTAATTTTTTTTAAATACCTTGGTTTATAATACCAACAAAATAAAAGCTGCAGAAATTAAAATTTTAAAATCTACCCCGAAAAATCTGAATCTACCACTTTTTCGTAGTTGTTACTTGAAAATTTAAAAACGTGGTAGATTGACGTTTTTAAATTTTCAAGTAACAACACTGGTAAAGACACCGCCATAAAAGAACAGCGACACAAAAGCGGAGTGAATGGTCTTATTCCAATAAGAGAGCTAACAGAAACAGATAAGAGAATCATCAATATAATAACTCCGGAAGCGGTGGAAGGCGTTTCAGCTTCGGTGGGTGAAATTGGTTTTGAAGGGATAACGGTTAGTGTAGGAGTCAATTTTTAAAAATATATACGTCTTTTAAACTTTTTTTTATCTTTTAAAGATGCAAGCGACGTATGAAATTCAAGACGTAATGGAAGATTTTTCCGTCGAGTATCTTGATGTCCCGGCTCACCTCACACAACCAACAAGCCAAGCTGGGCTCCAAGTAACATCGCAAATGGTTGGGGAAGGACTTCCACCTACTTTCTCAACTAAACGCCCAAAAAAACGTAAGACGCTTTCCGGTTTAACCGATGATGCCCTTAAAATTTACAAAGAGATGGAGTTAAAAAAAATTAAATTGAAGGAAAAAAAGATTCAAAATCAAGAAAAGCTGATATTAGAACAAAAAAAAAGTTGATCTCTTGGAAGAAAACAACAAAACACAAAAAGAACTAAAACATACTTTGGACCAATTACTGGACCGTTTAACGAATTAAAATTAAACTAAACAAAAAATTTAGTTGCGTATTATTTATTTTTCAATTTTCATATTTTCAAACAATTTTTATATTATTTTTTTTCAAAGAGCAAATGCTTGGCCAACAATTCCGCATTGCGTGCGCCTGCCTTCTTGTAGGATTGGGTTTGAATTGGAGTGTGGATCGTCAACATCATTTAAATCCATTTCAAAATCGTTTTCCAAAGCTACAACATCTTCCAAAAATGGAATTCTGGCTTTGATCAATACATTGTGGAGCACCATACAAGCGTTGATTATGATTCCTGCTTTAGCTGGGCAATAAAATAATTCCCTTTCTTAAGCCAGGCATCGAAATTGGCTTTTAAGTATATAAGCATCGCTCCACAATAGCCCTTGTCTTCTTGTGTCTGACATTATACCAGTTTTCTGCTTCAGAATTAGCTGTGAGAATGGGTGTCATAAGTCACGGCTGCAATGGGTATCCACTATCCCCTAGTAGCCAAAAATTTCGTTCTCCTTCATTGTATAAAATCTTGTAGGGTTGACTTGACTCTTGATCGTCGCCAAACGTAAGCATCATGGGCTGTCCCTCCGTATTGAGCGTTAGCACTCAAAAAATCAAAATCAGCACCTCAAACGATTTGAACATTCATTGAATGTCCGCCTTTTCAGCAATAGAAAACATGTTCTATTTCCCTTCGAGAAGCTGACACTTTGATGTGAGTCCCATCAACTAATCCAATTACACCGGGAAAACCATGTTCTTCATAAAATTTCGTTTTTATGCTTGGAAATTCTTCTGTACCAGGAAATTTCACATATCTGTGGGCTATTCTATTCAATGCAGTAGATATCTCTGTAACACAGCGACTCACTGACGCCTGAGCCAATGATGATAGTGAATCTTGACCAACAGCACATTGAAAACTACCCGTTGCATAAAATCGCATAGCACTTAACACTTTCACGTGACATGGAAGCGCATTTCTTCTTTGAATGGTATTCAAGAATGGCTTTAATTCGTCAATTAAGTCCATGCATAAGTGCTTCGGGAATCTATATAGTTCAATAAAGTGCTCCTCAGTCGTAACTTCGAGTGGATTTTGTCCATCTCGAAGGGAACGCCGCAAAATCCTTAGATTATTTCTAAGAAAAAAGAATAAGGTATTGGTTAAATAATATTCTTTATTTGCACAAATCGGCGGGTGGTTTAAAAAAGTTAATACCTCTGTTTACTACGTCGTCTGTTATTAATTATTAATCGAATAAAAATTCCCGATATGATTATAAAAAAGAAATGAAATACAAAGGTAGATTTATATAAATTTGATTTTAAGAAAAAAAAAAAAAAAAAACAATTATGAAAGCTAACTGACAGAATTTATCATTTAGTACTTTGTACTACAAACTTTGACAGCTGTTTATCACAATTTGTTCGAGAATGGGATAAGACGAGTTCATGATATGAGAAATTGAAAAATCCCTGTGAAAACTGAAATGATATTTTATTTATCACTTCAAAATTTCATAGATCGAGAATTGACCCCCAGTTTTCTCGTGAAAGTGAATTTTTGATGCTTTTGTTCTTGAATCGTTAGCTTCGCTTTAGTCCATTTTCCTCAAATGCGTTCCTCAATCACATTTACCACTTCCTTTAATACAACTGACACTGTTGGTTGAGCCAGTCCTAAATTAAAATCATTGCCACTACACTTTTGGTAACTTCCTGAGGAACGTTGTGGTTGTTTTAAGAAAAAACTTTATTTCGTTCAAGATACTATACGAATGCTTCTTTATTAACTCTTAAGTAACTTATGAATCTGGGAACCAAAAAAAAAATACAAACTTTTGGAATAGAAGTCTAAGTCTACACATAAGATTATTAAATATACTTAGCATTTGATTTGGAAGTTCCAATGGATTGAAGTGATCCCGGATATTTTTTCTTATTTTGGCTACATTAGGGAAATTCTCATCTTCCAAATCACCGAAAAACATAGACAAATCAAAAGAACTTTCCATCATACAATTTCTAATTCTTGCTTTTTAATTTCATGCTCAGCCAGCAGCTGATTTTGACAGCAACCCGACAACCTTAAAGACGGCAATGTATTTTTTCATCACCACTTACACCGCTTTCACACTAGGAAACTGAGTTGCCATAAACTAGCTAGTTTGTGAGCGGAAAGGGTGTGAGGGGAGATTTTTTGTTTTCCTTTTACGCCCTTCTCGCCAACACACTAAAAATCGCCGGCAAATCAGTTTCCTTGCTTGAAAGGTGTCTAATTTTGTTTTCTTGCATAATACAAATAATTTGTTTGGGTGACTTAAAAGTTGAGTTGTATTGATGACAATCCAACCAAGTTCAGTTGTAATCCATAATAGGCACAGAACGTATTCGTTATCATCACCTTCACTGGTTTTCTTTCACGTCCAAAATCTGCTGTCAGCCAATTCAGGATTGACATACATACATTCCGTCCGAAGATTAAATTAATAACAAGGAACAAATAAAAAAGCACTTGTTTATTTAGAATAGAAAACATTTAGAAATATACAAAAAACAGTTCGCTTATTTAAAACTTTAGTTCATTGATAACATAATTAAATAAATAAATTAAATGAAACATCTAAAAACTAACAAACAAAAATAAAGTCCTCAAGAATTGGTTAGTACAAATGTCGCATCTTTTACCTGCACATGTGTCTTTATTTATTATTTCTTTAAATATGGAAGTGTTAACTAATTTGTTTTTTTTTTTTTTTATTTTTGAAGAGAAACTTATTTACCTATTTATTTCAAATCGCCAAAGAAGATTAACTACTGAGTTACACATCTTTTTTTTTAGATTGTTTCTAGGGGGCGAGTTGAACGAAGAATGGATTCAAGCTATTATGTCCCTTAACAGACAGCATATTGATAGACGAACAGTTTCAAAATCATTTACTGTTTGCGATATGCCTTTTTCAAGAAGCTGCCTTATAAACGTGGGACCGAAAAACCGTCTAAGGTCTGATGCGATTCCAACCATTTTCCCAAAAGTATTGGAAGAATCAACGTAAGTTAAAAAAATAAATTTGTTGAAACAAGAAAATTCAACGGAATTTTCAATTTTAGCGAAAATTTTCCTATAATCATGAGAAATAGGATGAACATTTTTTGAGTGAAAGGTAATTTTGTTATATTATTCATTTAAACAAACATTACTTTGAACAAAATATCGACAATTGTAGTGAGACAATTGATGACCCGGAGAGTTGTCTACCAATCATGTAAAAGGTGAACTGATGAAGAATTAAATATTTGAATAGAACAGTAGTTTTGATTTTATAAAAATATCGATCTTCTGTTTATAAATCCTTTTAAAATTTCAGTGATGGGATTGAGAATGCATCCAGTGAATCAAATATCAAATATCCAGAGAGCATCTTCCAAGTTCCAATTCTATTCAACTCGACAACCTTCGATCATCCACGTCCAAATGATGAATTCGATGCAGTTATCGCCAGTAAGTTACGTGTCATGAATAACACCCAGATAATCATCGCAGAAAAATTAATCAGTGACAAACTTTTTAATGGGGCAGTTGGGAAATTTGAATATTTCATCAACCTTAGTAAATTACTCCCTGTCACTTGTTTGAGGCCACTATTTTCATAGAAGTTTTTTCTCGATAAATTCCTGTAAGCAATATTTTTCCTGGAAATTTTAGATACGTGTAAGTAGTTTTATATATGTATTTTGCAATAGAAAAGGATAATGCTAAAGAGTTAACTTATAAAATTCATAAAAATTTCCCAAATTTTGTGATTTTTTTCAAACAAAAGTTTAAAATATTTAAGAAAGGATAGAAAACTATATTTTATATTAAATTTCAAGTTAAAATGGGCTCTGGAAACACGTCCGACAGTAGCAGAAAGAGGATCAATAGATGCTTTAAGGGAACTGTGATTCTCAGGCCGAGAAATAGCTAGGAGACCCAACAGAAGTAAGACCATTGTCAACAACTATCTAGCAGACACTGAAAACTATGGAGAAAAACGAAAAGGACGCACAACTCAAGCAACAACAATCCGAGAAAAGCGACTCATTCAGCGGCTAGCTTCAAATTCCACACTATCAGCGCCTTAAATAGGGTCAAAAAGTGCGGTATCAGTCAGTATTTCGACGGTTTTAAGGATAATTACAACCAGTGGTAACATCAAAAGTATAAAAACCAAAAAAAACCGGTTCCCGACACTTACACAAGAAACTACGGATGAATTGCGCCAGGGAGCATGTTGCCTGTAGAAACGCATGGAAAAAGGTTGTCTTTTCACATGAGAAAAAGTTTAATTTTGACGGACCCGATGGTTACAACTTTTGTTTTCACGATTAAAGAAAAGAAAAACTTATTTTGTCAAGACATCACAGTCATACATCAGGTGTTATCGTGTGGGGAGCTATCACCTATTATGAAATAATTGAATTGGAATTTATAACTACAATAATGAACGAAAATAGTTACAAAATGCCTGCTGTAACGGGTGTTTCCAAAGCTAAAGAATATTTTTGAACCTCTACCTTGGATATTCCAACTAGACAACGCTCCTATCCATACTTCCAGGGTAGCTAGAAACTGGATTCGTTGGACTTTTACCATGGCCACCCTATTCACCGGACTCAAACATCATCGAAAACGTTTGGGCCTGGCTATCTCGAAAAGTTTCTGATGCTGGTTGGTAGACAGTTTGGAGATAAGGACGTCTTGGTCGAAGCTAACTGCGATGCCTGGAGCCAGATTTCACTGGATTATTCCAAAAAAACTGTATGCTTAAATTCCAAACCGTCTAATAGAGCTAATTTCAAAAAATGGCGGGCATACTCATTATTAATTGACAAAAACATAATACGTTAATTTTAAAGGTGTTTTCTCGTGATAACACTTGCAGTTAGGCTGCATAGCTTTCGCTCCGTCATATTTATATTGAAGGTTTTGAATGAACACAACCACTTGTGTTGGCTACCGCCAAAAACGATTTTTATTTTTAGCATATTTACAGCATTTTCAAATACAGAATTTTGAAAACAGAATACTTTTTTAAGAATAATAACAATTTTTCATTAGCATAATATTCTGATATACTTCCCTTGAACAATAACATGTACCTATGATAATTCATGTCTTTGAATTTATTAAAACAAAAAAAAAAAAAAAAATGGTATCTTCTTTTCGTTTTCGTTTTCTCTTTCTCATTTTCTTCTTCTTAATTGTGTGTACCTCTCTCACATTTTAACATGAATTGTTTTGATCATAATCAACAATAAATTGCATAAACAATTGCACCAAACTAATTGATCTGTCAAAACTTCCACGTGTTCATGCATTTCGTTGATGTTTAAGAGCTTCTGCAAATTTAAGTGTTAAGAGGCCTAACACATTATCAATTTTTGTTGACAATAATAATTATTGAAGATATTTTCTCTCAAAAATAATTGATGAAATGTTGCAACCACACGTATCAATGAATATTGACAACAATTCAACCAATTGTCTTTTAAATACGCGAGAACTAAGTCGAAAATCACAAATTCCTTTTGTTTGCCTCCAACTACACAACACAACCTAAACATCGATAAATGACTTGATGCTGCTCAGAGCCCATCCTGACATTGACACTTATGTGGAAGTCCTTTCAACCATTTCAAATCGGTAATTTTTTTGGTTGAAAAGAATTTTGTAAAAAAAATCGATTATCTTATGGGATTGTGTTGGTACCATTTGACAGGAATTTGTATACACAAATTGTTGCGCCCGAAATTTATAAATATTCAGTGCCGTTTGGCGACTGAAAACACACAATTTGTTGTATTTATTTGCAATTATTTTCTTAAATTTATAAATCATTGACTTTAGAATTTTTGTTTCTGCGACAGCAAAAAAGAAAAAAATTGATTTGAAGAATGAGAGATGTCAAATCTTCATAGTGTGTGTAGATTTTGCTAAAAAGGCACTATTTGATTTTGTTTAGAAAAATTAATATTTTATTCTAAACAAATCGATATGTTTAGAAAATAATCGTTTTTTTTCGCTGCCAAAAGGTTGAAAAGAATTCAACATTACATTGATGAAAACCAAATCAATTTTGTTTCAATGTTCGTTGAAAATGACATTGAAGAGCGTCCAAACGATCAATACCCAGCAAAAATGAAATTTTCAGCGAATATTGACAATATACATTGATAGTCTATAGGGCCCTTTAAGTGCTATTTTGGATATTTATCCATATACATAAACCGAGTTCTGTTTTTTTTTTTATAATAATTGAAGTTTAAGAACAGAATTATGCAAAAATAATTTTTTTTATATACCGAATTTTGAGATACAGTGTTTTGCTCATATTTGAGATACAGTATTATAAGATACAGTATTTTGATCATACAGAATTTTGACCATACAGTATTTTAAAATACAGCATTTCGACCCGCTCCCGAATAAAACCAAAAAAAAGTTAACATTTTTATAGATTTGTTCTTTTTTTATAAGATTTTTCAAGTGGCCTCAATCAAGTGACACATTTTTTTTTTGTTTACCCATTTTTGCAGTCCATTCATTATTATTATGTTATGAAATTCCTATGGAATTTCCAAGTTACCCCATTAAATTTATACTTTTTTATTGCAAAATAAAATAACCTACTCACACGTATGAACAATTTCCAGGAAAAATATTTCCTACAGGTATTTATCGAGAAAAAAACTTTTGTGAAAATAGTGGCCTCAAACAAGTGACAGGAAGTGTGTAGGTCTGGTAGGCGACTTCAGTCGCATTTTAATCCTTTTTTTGCCCCGTGTGACCATGATACGACCTTTTGAAAAAGTGTCTATTTTGACCCCTCTTTTGAAATCTTGCGACTTTTCTGACCTCATGTCTAGAAAAGTTTTCTTTTTGGTTGATAAAAACTTTCCAACCTTCCATTAACAGTCACACATAATTTCCATCTGTGAAACGGAATCAAGTTAAAATGTATTTGGTTCGACTCGATCGTGTTCGCTCAGTTAAATCGAAATCTTTCTCTACTTAAAGGGAAATTAATGAAAGGATGTTTGCAGTACTGAGGTAGGTACTTAGATCTTGATTTTTTTTTTTTTTTTTTTTTTGAAAATATTCTTAAATTAAAAAAATTGGTGGAGTTTTGGCACAAGGTCGGGGCAATTAGAAACCCTCTTGGAGAATATATTTATTCTAATTTCTTCTTCTTTTTTAATAAATGTTCACGCTTCCACACAGCAGTGGGTCTTCTCTAAGGATTTTCTGTAAGTTTACAATTTTAAAAAATCTATTAACCAGCCGCCCCGTGCCAATGTGTGGAAACATGCATCTCTGCTGCTCCCTGCAGCAAATATTTCTGAAAAATAAAATCTAAATCTTTGGAAGCCTTTAGATGAGTTTATAAAAAGTAACCGTAAGGAATTAAATTCAAAATAATGTCTTTTCCAAAGCTAAACATTTTGATATTTTTATTTTAAAATAAATTCTGAAAATAGTTATTTATTTAAAATCCGAGTTAAAATAGCATTAAGGTTTTTCTATAAATTGATTAAATACTGATCTCTTTATTTTAGCTTATACTAACCTAATTTTATTTAACTTATTTATTTATTTAAAGAGTAGGAAACTATTTTTTTTTTGTATTGGGTAATTTTTGTTTAATAAAAAAAACTTCAACAAGCTTAAAATATGTTATTTTACGCAATAATAATAATAAAATAATTTGGCTATTGATATATGCAAATGCATATATGTACATATATAATTATCCAAATGCGACCTTTTCAAATATCTTAGCGGCAACCCTGATAGGTAGGTACTCTCCATTTTCTGTATCTAACTATACATAGCTCGAAAAAGCATTTAAAGCAGTTATTTAAATAATTTGAATTAAAGTTTACTTTGTTAATAATTGGTTGCATATCGCATCAATAATTGCTTGCATGTCGCATCTTTTACCTGAACACGTGTCTCTCTCTACACAGGCCAGTATTTTTTTAAATATGGAAGTGTTTACTAATTTGTTTGATTTTTATTATGTTTGAAATGAAACTAATTTATTTATTTCATATCGCCAAAGAAGTTTTAGCTGAGTTACACGTCCTATTTTTTAGAACATTTTGAGTGCAACAACAACAGTAGTGTTCTATCATCAAGTTATATTTTGGCTGAAGCTATAGTTATTTTATGAGACTTCTCTACTATTAAAAAATACTAAATTGTGTTAAAATGTCAAAAAAGGAAATAAAAGTGCTTATAAGCCCCACTGTTCTACTTTTTATCGTCGTTTTTAAATATAATAAAAATACGGCATTTATTGGACATAGGTATGTAGTTTGTTTGTTTACTATACAGTGAATCCGTTCATTATTTTACTATGTTAACAATAAACCAACATTATACTGAAAAAGTATGACTCAATTTTAGGATCAATTAACAAGACCTAATGTGGTCTAAATGCAAAAATGCGCCAAAGTTGTTCAGCTGTTCTCAACTGATGCCAGTGGCGGGATCCAGGGAAGTGGCTATAGGGGCTAAAGCCCTCCCCCCAAAGCCGATTGCTGAAATAATTTGAGATATAGAAAGCAATACATTACAAAGTGTAGAGTTTTATATTTGTCTAAAATATTGTTAAGATGTCAAATTTGTTGGACAAAAAATCGTGGTTGTATCAAAAATCATGCTATGTTAATTTTCTTCTAAGTCCTATTGTTGAAACTAAAGCCTGTAATGAATTGGACAAAAAACCGAGTTGGGGATATGAATAATGGATAGGTTTCATGCAACGACGATTTTCCGTAAACACAAAACCCAGAAAATTGGAAAAAAAAAAGAGCTTGGGACTAATAAGGTCTGAGAAAATTGGACAAAAAACGTAATCAGGGTTAAACAGCTAAGTCCTTAAAAACTAACCTTATTCCAGAGAGCTTTTGGGGCTTAAGTCTAAGGACTGTCAAAGTCCGAAGTTGGGGCTAAAGCTTGAAGATATAATTAATCGGGGATTAACATTAATATGTCATAAGCTACAATTGTTTAGACTAAAAAATTAGCTAATTTAAGGAAAGAAACGCATGTGAGGCTAAAACAATTGAAAAACAATGGGGCGTTAAGCTTAGTGTAAATGTTTAAATCAACAGGAATTGTTTCTTATGGCCTTGGCTGGGCTAAGAGAATTTTGGGGCTTAGTTTTCAAACTTTCAAAGGTCAATGGCAATTTTACATACAGAACATTTTTGGGCTAAGCAATTAAATACAAATTCTCTAGTCAAGGAGCCCATTTCCAAAAGCGTAAGAAACACTGTGAACTCAGAAAAATTTTGCAGGTATGAATATTTACAATCCCTATTAGCCATTTTTTGAACAGGAATAGAAAGTGAAGGTATGCAGCGTACACGAAAATTCATTCACACTTGCAGAAATAGGCCGTCCAGGTTATTTTTTAGAACAGCTGTTTCTTTCTAATTCAAGAAAATAAGATCTCAGAGGACTGATACTGTCAAAGCACATATGAGCTTTTGCCAGTAAGACCACTTAAATTTCATTTTTCTGAATTAGCCAATTATTTTAATTATACTTTTTGAATTTTTATTTTAAAAAGTGGAAAATGTATGAATAATTGTTCTATTCCATACAAAAATGGATGTTTGAACAGTTTGGATTGAATTTAAGTTGAAAAATTTGGCTCTTAGAACAAACTGGCTACACTGAGGGAAAAAATGCGATCTAAAATTAAATACGATCGTATTTGATCTAAAGTATATTAAATAAAGTGGCGCATTTTTATTTTTACGTTGAAACAATGTTAATTTGAAAATGCGACGTAATTTTTACAGATTCAACCTAGTTTCAAAGTAAAACGTGTTTATTTATACATTTAAATCAACTTTTGTTCATTTACATTCCGCTCAACGTTGTTTTAAAGTAAAACTTTATCATTTTTACATTGAGATCCACATTTAAAGTGCGCTCAATCTTGTTTCCAAGTGAAACGTATTCATTTTTACATTTAAATCCACATTTTACATTGCGATCCACTTTTGTGGCATTTAAAGTGTCATCAACGTAGTTTCAAAGTGTTTCATAGTAAAGTAAACCTCAATTTGTTTGTATTTCTTAGCTTAATATAAAGAATTCCGAGAGCGCGTTGTTGTTTTTCGAGGTAGCTCCCTTACATTTGTGAACAAATTAAACGCGCACTTAAAATTAACTTACATATAATCGAAAAACAATATTTAATTACTTTTCCTATATTTATTACTATGAAATACTCATAGCATTAAACGATTCACTTTAAGGCGTCACAAATTAATGATTCACCGCACAAAAATGAAATGCATCGAGCATGAATATACATTTGTCTTTGTCTTACATAAATTGTAACAAAGAAGCGTGGCGTGGGTAGCCATTTTGAATCAATACCTAACCAAGCGAAGTTCAATCTACGTTGATTCGAAGTAGATAAATGTTGTTTTAAAAGATGGATACATTTGATTTAACTATGATTCCACTTTAAATCAACATGTAAACGTAGTAAAATCTAGTTCGTTTTTAAGTATGGAATCACTTTGAAATAAAGTCGCTCCACTTTGATTTGAGAATTTTTGGCGTTGGCGCCAAATCGTTCCGAAAAATAGTAGAATCAAAGTTTTTTTCTTTGATTTAACGTTGTTTTTTTCTCTGTGTATGAATTATTAACCAAACCAAAAGAATTAGGCCAAATTGGTTTTCAAATTCAGAAAGAGCACCATCAAATAATAAAAACTGCATCATTAACTCATTTTTGAAAAAAAGTGGACTTAGAACAATTTCGTTCTCCGCTGACGAAACAATTTTTATTTTTTTTTTCAAATGGCGAAGTTGAAAGCATACCTTCATCTTATTTAAATAAACACTTATGTACATAATGTAGGTATGAACGGTTTTCTAATAATACATATTCTATATACTACTGAAATGGATCAGCCAAGTAGAAGACTTAGCATTATTTAATTGGACTTATTGAATTATTGATGCAAAATAACTTTTAACAGACTTTAGTCCTTAAAAAATTGGCGTTTCGTCCCGGCGGCGTTCTCATGTAGGTAGGTACCTGGTACCTAATCAATCATTAAGCAATATAAATAAACGAATTTGTTCGTGTGGTTTGAGGATGTAACGTGTCTTAAAATTAAAGTTATTCTACCATGTTTTGCTGAGCCTTTATATTGACGTCTAGCTCCGCTTAAAAATAATTACCATGTTTAACACATATCAATTCCAAATTATTCTTATTGAAATTTATTGAAAACATTTTAAAGCGCGATAAAGGCACAAAAACACGGTATTAGTAAAGGAAAAGTGATTATGTCAAAATTCGTTTTCTGTTATATAACTTCATATCGCTCATTAAAAAGAACAACGTCATAACTCAAAAAACACCAAACTTCAGAAATCGCAATTTAAAGTTTGCATGGCTGTATTTCATAATCATCTTCATTTGTATCTAATTTTTTCTTTTTTCTTGGTAGAGCTATGAATTAAAATTTTATCGCAAAATATGACACTTTTAAAATATTAATTGGACTGTTTTCACTTCAAAGCTCCCTGCGTAAATGAAAAAAATACAGTATTTCCACAAAAAAATATTTAAGAGTGACAGTGTATATAACGACAAATGATGCTCTATAGCAGTGTTTCCCAACGTGGGCCCCACGCCCCACAGGGGGGCAATTTGATATTATAGGGGCGGGTCAATTTAAATGTACGCTACATTACACTTCTCTAAGAAAAATGTATGCTTCTTGTGTTTCCACCCTTAAAGATATATTTCGGACGTACCCAGGATCTGCGTCTGTATTAATCAATTGTATCAACTTTTACCATCTTCACTTCACTCAATGACACCTTGACTACAAATATGGATCAGTTTTTTTTTTAAGCTGATTTTAATCCGAAATCAAATACCCCAATGCCCAATGCAACCAAATATGTACACAGAGAAAAAAACAACGTAAAATCAAAGCAAAAAACTTTGATTTTAATATTTTTCGGAACGATTTGGCGCCAACGCCAAAAATTCTCAAATCAAAGTGGAGCGACTTTATTTCAAAGTGATTACATACTTAAAAACGAACTAGATTTTAATACGTTTACATGTTGATTTAAAGTGGAATCATAGGTAAATCAAATTCATCCATCTTTTAAAACAACATTTATCTACTTCGAATCAACGTAGATTGAACTTCGCTTGGTTATGTATTGATTCAAAATGGCTACCCACGCCACGCTTCTTTGTTTACATTTATATAAGACAAAGACAAATGTATATTCATGAGCGACGCATTTCATTTTTGTGGTGAATCATTTATTTGTGACGACTTAAGTGAATCGTTTGATGCTATGAGTATTTCATTTAATAAATATAGGAAAAGTAATTAAATATTGTTTTTCGATAATATGAAAGTGAATTTTGAGTGCGCGTTTAATTTGTTGACAAATGTAAGGGCGCTACTTCGAAAAACAACAACGCCCTCTCGAAATTCTTTATATTAAGCTTACAAATACAAACAAATTAAGGTTTACTTAACTATGCAACACTTTGAAACTACGTTGATGGCACTTTAAATGCCATAAAAGTGGATCACAAAGTAAAATGTGGATTTCATTGTAAAAATGAATACGTTTCACTTTGAAACAAGGTTGAGCGCACTTTAAATGTGGATATCAATTTAAAAATGATAACGTTTCACTTTACAACAACGTTGAACGAAATGTAAATGCACAAAAATTGATTTCGATGTATAAATAAACACGTTTTACTTTCAAACTAGGTTGAATATCTTATAATTACGTCGCATATTCAAATTAAGATTGTTTCAACGTAAAAATGAAAATGCTCCACTTCATTTAAAAAACTTTAGATCAAATACGCTCGTATTTAACTTTAGAAAGCATTTTTTCCTTCAGTGTAAGGGAACTGTTTTATTACCTTTTCCTTCTTGGTATTTAACTGAATGTGGATTTAGTTCCATAACAAATTTGGAAAATCTCTATTTGCAAATGATAACAAAAAGGAATTGCCTGGATATAAAAAATCGGGGAGACTTAAAGACTGTTTTAGCTAAATTGAATGGCGCATCAAGCGCAAGAGATTTAAATAATAATAATATAATAACATAAAAAGTTACAATTACATTATTAAATTATTTCTTATTTGAATTTCAGCTCTTCATTATACTTGTATGTTTTGAAAATAATCTAACGGTTTACTTAATTTCTATGGATTACTTCCTTATGTTAGTCAATTTTTGCACTGGAAATTTCAGATGTTTGATGTTCAAAATTATTTTGGTATCTTCATATAATTTTAGGGGGACATGAGGATTTTAGAAAGGTTTTGTGGGGCATAGCACACAAAAGGATGGGAAACACTGCTCTATAGCCTTCAATTTTTCTGTTATAGAAATGAAATTTTGCCAAAAAATAGTTAATAGAAAATGAGTTTGAACTGTATCATTAGGTTAAAATTGATGTTTTTTAAGTTATGACGTTGTTCTTTTTAATGAGCGATATGAACAAACTGGATCTCCAAGACGAACCCCCGCCCCCCCCCCCCCACAGCCAAATCCTAGATCCGCTACTGACTGATGCATTTAGAAATGAACAGCACATTATGTAGATGATAGGCTATAGTGATACATACATTATCAATAACTTTAAATTTTTGTTAACAACTCAAAATTGTTACGCAAATTCTCAAACTGGGCTTTAAGAACTGGCATAATTTTGGTAATCGAAAAGAAATTTTTTTTTTTTTTTGAAAAAACAATACCTACCTTCCAAAAATCGATAAAAAGGAAATTGTGAACCTCCCAAATCAATTCAAGTTAAATACAATAATTAAGATATTTTGCCATGTTATTATCAAAGAAATCTTAGAAGGTGTTGATTTATTTTTATTGAATCCAACATGCACACGCACACCTTTAGTTATTTCATAATCATTACTATACCATCACCAATAATATTATTAAATCATCAAATCAAGTCAAACCGTCAATTATTATTTCAAAGTGAGTGCTAATAGCAGAGTGAGTCCCTACCACAGCACAGACAAACTTCGAAATTGTTCCGATGGCTATCTGACAGAAACACAAAATCTCCAGAGGGCATAAGGCCAGACGGCATCAAAGACATCTGCAGATAAAGCTCAAAACATCGCACTATCGGTAACCCATCTTGTTTCCGTCGGCTTCTGATGTGGCTATGTAGACTCTAATCTTTTATCTCTGATTGAATTATTAAAAAATAAAAGAAGCAGCCATAGGTACGCACTCCAACTTTTTTGTTTGTACTTTTTGGATTCATATCTAGATATACGTAAGTTTAAACGGATTCTATAAATATATATTGTCTATCAGCATTCAGCGTTGTTTGGAAATCGTCTGCAATCACAATCGCGCAAGGGTTGACTTTGTCATTTTTCATATACAATTTTCTGGTCAGAACGGGGAAAAAGATGTCATCTTGTTTGGGTCCAACGGACCGAGCTTAATCGAGAGCATAATTATTTCAATTACTTCGATTTATCTTAGATCTCGGCATTGCCGTCGCCGTCACAGCAAAATGTTGTTTTCATTTCATATATCCTTTTCGAGCCTTTTTTGGTTGCTATTGGGTTAAAAATTATAAAGAAATTTGTGACCGCACCTTATACCGTTTATACCTTTACATAGATTTAATACAAAACGAAGAATAATATTCCTTGGGTTGGTCTTCTTATAGAATAGAAATGAAAGGAACTCTCAAAAGGATAACACAAAAAGAACAAATTTCTATGGAAATTTCAATTATTTTTCAAAAGAATATGAATGCGTGGCTACCATCACAACCATAACACAGACTTAAAATACCTTTATATAATTCTCCTAAGGGTAATTTTTCCTCTATTTTTTGAGAAAATATACAACTTATTAACTGTGTGATGCAGTAAAAGGGTGGCTTTATTTTATTTTATTCTCCCCTGTGTGTTGTCCACTTAAGCCTCAGCAACCTGCATGTGACAGGATGGATCTGTTTTAAATACATTTTAATTTTTAACTATGTTTGCTTATATGCTTCTTACCGCCTTTGATTCTTCCTTCTTCTTTAACATGAATAAGATGCATTTTTTGCATAATATTTAAGTATAGCTTAATATACTGGAGGCATGTGTATTTGTGTATCTACTTCTTCCTACACTCTACTTTCTTCCTGTGTAAATGAAATTTTATTTTAAAAGCATTCGTTTATTAGGCCAGAAAATTTTGGTGCTGTGAAATACGCTGACTTTATTGAAATTCGGCCATATTTGGCTTCACAAAAGTAAAACATTGACAAGTTTAGGCACCAAATTAAGAATTCAGTATTATGTTATTTTAGCAATGAGAAATAAGCACAAATTCTAGACAGTTTCATTACATGGTGTCCGCTAAACTGGAAAGTCAGGAAACAAAATTTGGTCAGGGAAAGTCAGGGAATTCGAAAGCGGTCAGGGAAAATTTTTTCCATGTCAATTTTTAAAAATTCAGTGATCTCCTTTTTCATAACTCCTTTTTCTCTCATAAGAAACTTTTTTCTGGTCGAACATTTCGTTTTGATTACATCTCTGTTTATAATTATTCATTTCGTATCTTTTGCCATACCTGTGAACAGTGTTGCCATAATCTCAAATTTCATAGTGCTAGATTTCAAATTTTATAATGCTAGATCGTATGGGAGCTCAAAAAACAAAATGCTATATTTCAAAATCCATATAAAAACGTCCATATCGATGATTAAAAAACAAACATTTTATAAAAACTCTAAATAAATATTTGTTGTCTCATAAATACCTAACATACATTACATACATAGGTATTATCATTATATAATAAAAAAATGAATTCAAAAATAACAAAACTTAAAGGCTCTCCCAAACCAATGCGAAACATTCGTTGCGGCGAAGAAACATTCGTCCGTAAAAATAAATTCATATGCTTCTCCGCCGCGTTGGTGTGGGAACTCTCATATATCAACATGTAAATAAATTTTGACATGCGAATGTTTCTTCGCCGCAATGAATGTTTTACATTGGTTTGGGAGAGCCTTTAAGGTTTATATGTACATAAATAGGTAAAAGGAACTTTTACAGCAAACTATTTTTAAGAAGAACATTTTTTAGTAGTTAATGATTTAATTTTAAGTCAGTCAGACTTATCACATTCTTATTTTTATAATGTCTTATCTATTTTATGATTTTAATTAAATAATGAGTTAGCTCAAAGTTCATCATACAAATACTTCGTCGAGGCTCCAACTTCCTCTAGAATCTATAATACTTGACACTTCTTGAAACCTTATAAGAAAAGTTCCATTTATCTTCTATCTTTAGCCCATTGCGTATTTGGACAATGATGTTTAATAATTTTTTTCCAATTTTATGACGAATTTCTGTTTTAATTATATTCGTTTGGCTGAACAGGCGCTCAACCTCAGCGTTTGAAGTGGGAAGTGAAGTCAGTTCAATGCCAATCACAAATCGACCTAATTCGTTAAACATATTTTCCCCAGCTGCATCTTTAAAAGTTATTAGCTGGATCCAAAACGCAGTTGTGTTTTGTGAATTTCAAACTTTTGACATCTCATAGCAGATTTCTTAACAATTTAAGCAGCCGAATACCATATTATAATTCATTAAAGATTAAAGAATATAGCTCAAACTTTTGTATTGATAACAGAATAGCAGAATAACAGAACAAAAGACCTAGCTGAAAAGGCCCAAATAATTGACTTTCCAGATTCCACAGCAACAGATACTTTAATTGATTAATTTCTATTGAAAGAAGTCATGAATTTTGTGGAGGCATGTGTGAATCTTCGTGATTTGACGTTATTAAGGTTAAATCAGAATACTTTCTATTTTTTTAAAATATTTTTTTCCAAATATGATATCATCAAATCAATGATTCGAAATCATTTTTGGCATTCAAGAATGCAAAAAATAAAAACAAGAACGCCAGAAAAGCATTTAGCATAATTTTTAAATTTCATAATGCTTTTCTCTTCTCTATAATGCTAGATCTAGCATTAATAATGCAGTTATGGGAAATGAGTGAAACGTAACTAACTGCATTTTCGTACAGTAATGGCCGCGTTCGGAAACCTATGTAGAGCTATCCAGATAGGTTCGTGTTGTCGGAATTCCGTGTGGAAAGATGACAAAACAGCTTTTGCTGTTGGATGCTATCTGAAATATTTTGGTAGATGTATGTACGCTTCTATCCCAAGCGAAATGTCAAAAAGAACCAATCTGTTTGAAAACCTATATGGATACGAAATAATCTTAAGATCGATTTACAATGCGACGAAAAAAAAAATAGTTATTTCAGCTCCCGTGTTTAGGAAAACTACACCATGGAATAAGAATTTTGTGGACTCAAATTAAAGGCAATTGCTTAGTGCTCCATTTGAGTCCGGAACATTCTAATTCCATGGTGTAGTTTTCCTAAACACGGAAGCTTTAATAACTATTTTTTCTTTATAAATAAGGGGGACAGTTTATAATATTTGAATTATAATAACATAATATTTAAATAATAAAAGTAATTTCAGTTTGATGTTTTCATTATTTTGAACGCACACTGCTCAGCAAGAGCCGTCAGCCCGTTATAAATGTAATACCAATTTGTTAGTTACTAAATAAGGAATAAGCTAAAAATATTTCAACCCCTTATAATAATATATAATGGTGGGTCGTTTTGTAAGTTGTTTTGTCTTACTTTTACGAATTGCAAAAGATTAAAAACAATACCTATTTTTATTCTGATAAATGAGGTAAAAATTGATATTTTTTGATTTTTTCCAGAGATGGTTTTGACACCTAAAATATTATTTAAAAACTAATATTTGTTTTTTTTTTACAAATTAAATGCTTCAAAAACCACTTTTTGCATACAATTGATGCTTGCGACCCCTAAACATAACTTTAAAAATTCAGGTATTCTATCATGGGTTCAAAGAACTTAATTCCAAAAATGGCTTAAATCGAGCGAAAAATAACAAAATATTAAAAAAAAAAAATAAGGAAAAAAGGATTTGTTACCCTAAAACTCATTTTAATCAAAATTAAATAACTTTTGTCACACAGCGAATTTGGACAAACGGTTAACGGATAAGGAATGCATAAACAAATATCTTTATATGATATGAAGGCCGTTCTTATTGGTGCTGGACCCAATTTGGCCATTGTCCTCTGACTGTGAGGTTCAACCAACGCGTTTAAGTTTATATTTCAAGTACTATTATTTCTTTTACTTATTTCTTCATACTTTTTCTGCATACCTGAATTAATACATTTTGATTTATTTAAAAAAAAATAAACTATTAAATTTTAACATCGCAAAGATATATATGTACATATGATTTAAAAGCATTTTATTTAAATGGTCATTCATTACTATGAACTACTTTGCATAGGTTTAGTCGTCCCTTTTGTTAAGCAAAACAATTTTTTTTAAATTCATGCAGTTATTATTTTTCACTTTAAATGCAATCCGTTATATATAACTCCAGAAAGATCTTTGAAAATACAAGGTGAGTTCTTTTTGCCTAAGGTTTAATTAACTCCATTCAAATACGTACATTTTCTTCCACTTTGTGCAATATTTGTGCAATATACGTACCTAGTCATGAAAATTTTTTTTTTGATTTTTTGGTCAGGGGAAATTTTGAAATTGGTCAGGGAAAGTACTCGTACGCCATAAGCTCACTTCTTTAGCGCGTCTTTTTGACTGCTGATTTAATGTTCATCGGAGTCACTAAACTCACTACAAAAAGGTACTATAGTAGTATTACACAGTGATTAATATGTTTGCAATAAACGATTATAACAAGTTTCTGTGGATGAGTATAGGAGTAAAATTATGCGTTGGGGGTGGTCTTCAATGTATTCTCGGTATTGGCATGAAAAAAGGAGACAATGTCGATGTTAAAATGTTAAATTTTAAAATTTTAGTGGAGTGAAGCAATATAAACAGTACAAGTGACCTCCATTTCAGAAATTAATGTGTTTCTATGGATGTACTAAATTAAACGAATTCCACTAGAATAATAAAATTGGCAGCATTTTTTTGCTGCGATTTTAATAAGAGTCGTTAAACATCGACCAAAAGGTGTGTCTTAGAAGGATATGAAAGTCTAAATGAAGAGCATATCTGTCATATCTGGGCGAAACACATTAATTTTTGGAGTTGAAGCCGCTTACATTTTGAATAGCTTTATGAACTATATCATATTAAAAAGGGGGGATAGTACGATAACTTTGGCACCCAAAATTGATAACGTTTTTTTGTAGAAGGATCTAAAACAAGCATTTTTTGCTATGGGAGGGGGGTCTATCTCACCCCGTTCAGGAGGTAGGGGCATTTTAGAAAAAATTACTCAAAATGGAAAACAAAATATTTTTTAACAACGGCAACACACATTGAAAAACTTTACCGGTTTTGAAAGACAGAAATATGTTCTTTAATCCTGAATTTAGATTAAATTATTTATGTCAACAGATTTCGAAAAATTAACAACATAAAATTTTGATAAAAAAAATCAAAAAAAAATTTTGACCAGTTTTTTTTTTTTATTGTGAAATGAAGTGCTTAATTGGCTTTTAGTGGTCAATGATGCTAATATCAATTATGAATCGAACCCAAAAATAGAATGGTTTTATGTCTTCTAGTTTTTGAGAAAATGGAAAATTAATTTAACTACTTTTTTTTAATTTGTTGGTATTAACGGTGATCTCACTTTGGGGATTAATGTGGGGGAGTACGATAACTACGGCGCAGTAAAATAATAACGTATTTTTATAGAAGGGCTTAATACAATCATTTTGTATTACGGGCCGTGGGCTTATCTCACTCCGTTTAGGCGGGAGGTGCAATTTTCTATAGAATGTATTTTGAATGAAAAAAAAAATTAAAAACAGCGGCAACACAAACAATGCTAAGCTTATAGGTTTTCTAAAAGCCAGAAACTTTTTATTTTATTATTTGTCTAAATCAAGTTGTTTGTGTTAATAGTTTTTTGAAAAAAAAGAAAAAGGAGTTAGAAAAGCGGGCAACCCAATAAGATACTGTTTATTACAACTAAACTGAAAGCACACCAACTGACAACACAGGTGGCTTCTGTCGCGTTAGCGGGACAGAGGACCCAAAAAGGGATTTAAACCCGCGAAGCGGGCCAACCATGATACTATTGTAAAACAAAACTATTAACAACAAATTCCGATGAAATTTGGTTGGGAAAAATCGCCCAACATTCAGGAAAGAACCTCAAATTAAAAAAAAAAAAACAATTAACATTAACCTAACTGTTTAGACGCCGCGCCGGAATGCTGGGTCCTAGCATGCTCTGTTTATAAAACAAATAAAAATATCATAAAAAAGTACTTTTAGTAATTTTGAATTTTCTCAAAAACTTGAAGATATAAAACCGTTTGGTTTTTTGTATTCGATTCAGAATTAATATAAGCATTGACCAATAGAAGCCAATTTAGCTCTTTATTTCACAATTTAAAAAAAAAAAATTGGTCTAAACTATTTTTTTTTTTAATTTTTTTTATCAAACTTTTGAGTTTGCATATTTTTCGAAAACTGTTGGCATGAATAATTCAATTTAACTTTTAGGATTAAGGAACAGATTTCTGGATTTCAAACCGGTATAGTACTTTATTGTAAGTGTTGCCGTTGTTTTTTAACATTTTTTTTTTCCTTTTTAAGTATTTTTTTTCTCCCATGGTAAAAAAATGCTTGCTCTTGACCCTTCTACAAAAAACCTTTATCAATTTTTGGCGCGAATGTTATCGTACTCCTGCTAAAAAAGGTCTTAATAAGTTCTTGTTCTTGTGTATTATCTGGTCATTCTGTCTTGTGCTTCATGCAGTGTTGTATTCTAAAAACCGAAACCTGTTGAGCTTAATAATAACAACTTCCGTGAGCTTGAATTTACTTCCAATTCCTTAAAGTAGTGGAAATAAAATAGAATTCATTACGACGATATTCAGATTTTCTTGCAGCTTCAGATTTTGCTAATTTTGCATTGTTTTTTTTTTTTGCATGAAAATTAAACCCACTTCGATAAAGTGAGTACTACTTAGTAAGTACTTTAAAGGTTCAGCCTTTGAACCATTGATCAAATATGTTTTAACTTTCCCATTCCGCCGAATTAACTGAGGTTCATAATAGCCAATTGTAATCTTAAACCGTTTCTAAACCTCAGTTAATTCGCTGAAATCCGTGAGTTAAAATATTTGATTCGCAATACAAATACTTGTACATCGACTGATATAATTCATATTTATTAAAAAAAAAATAGCCTCTCGATTGTGTTACAATTCGATAAACATTTCCTAAGAAGATTGGTTCTAACTTTTCGATTTTTGTTTAGAAGCTTTAATAAGTAGGCCCCATTTTTAAATTTAAGAACATAGATCATAGAACACAAAAATATAAAACTCAGCGGATCCTATTTTCGTTTAAGTGCCCCCCCCCCCTTATCAAAATCCTGCGTACGCCCTTCTGATAGGGAAGAAGAAAAAATTTAAAGCCTAGTACGCTGCTGATACGAAACGAAATTTTCCTGTGGTCTCCAAAAAGACAACGAAATGCTAACGAAAACACAGCGGAAAAATATTCACGGAGAGTATCACAAATTGCAAACAAATAAAACAAAATTTAATGAAAAATCAAACAACAGCCTAGCTGTAATGAAAGTAACAACTAATAAAACACGAACAAACCTAAATGTCATTTTTCCGCACACAATTAACTGTCCGGTCAATTAATTCTGTGCGAAAAAAGAGTGGAGGATTTTCAAAGCGATCTGATATAATCATTAATTTCGCTGGTCGAACAGCGTACCACAGAATGAAAAGCACAACAATTTTTCGTTTATGATTTCGTCATGTCATTTTTGTATGGGATTTTTCGTTTCACATCAGCATAGGGTTGACATGCGTCCTCTTTTTGGAGGACATGGCCTCTTTTTAACCTCGGCGCGAAATGTCCTCCAACGTTTTAAAAAATTGTCCTCTTTTTTCCCCTAACAAGTAATTTTGAAAATTAAAAAAAAATCATCGAACTCTGAATTTTAAATATAAAGAGAGAAAATACAAATCTGATAAAAAATATAAAATGAAATAGTTCTTATTTGACTTCCATGTGTCAACCCTTTAAATTTAATTGAAAGATTCTTATTACCAAAATCCAAAATTCGGAAAAAACGAATTTTGTTTTAAATTAAAAAAAAATGTTTCGGCCAACCACAACCTCGCGAATTTTGTATTTACATATTAGCAACTAAAATTTTGAAAAATTAAATTTGAATTTTAGATGTAAAATAATCGCTAAAAATAACAGGGATTAGAAAATTCAAATTTCACTTTTGAAAATCTTGCCTATAGTTTATCTGAAAATGGTCGCTGGAATTACAAAAAAAAAAAACATTGAAAGAGTGGTCTAATTAATAAACTAACAATGGACAAAGGGAAATAAAAGATTGTTACCCGAAATGTTTAAGGGTATTAGTTTAACTAAATTTAATTACAAAAACCTAAGCTGTGAGTATTTGTATGACCTTATAATTAATAGCAATATCCACGTTCAAGTTGCGCTGAGACATGTACATATATCGCGTATGTTTGTGAACGACCATAACTGTATCGGTAAAATTTAAATTTGAAGTCAGCTTTTCTTGACATTTTTCTTCAGACAGCTGACTAGGTATACGAGAATTTTTGGGATAGATTGAGATTTCTTTATTGAGAACGCTGTTTTATCATTGTTTTTTCTCAATGGATTACAACAACACAAACTAGTCCGTATTGGTTGTAAGTGGTTAGTGAAAGATTGGCCTCGTTGAATAAATGAGTTTTTGAAAGAAAAAAAATTAATCTGAAGATAAATATACATAACTATGTTATTTATTTTTATTTTAATGTATGTTATTTTAAATATGAAATACATTTTTATATGACTTCATTGACCTAGTTTTTGATTTCATTTTGTCCTCTTTTTAAAGGTAGATGATGTCCTCCAAAGTCCGGGATTTTAAAACTTTTTGTCCTAGGTTAACGTATACAGCCATGGCAACCCTACATCAGCAGCGTACTAGGCTTAAACCGGCTACTGCGAAAAAATAAAGGGCACAAATGGATCGTACACACTTGCTCTCGTAGCTAACAACTTTAACGTAGCTAGAAATGTATGATGTCCAAGTACCGACATATGTATTGGTTTCAAAATGGTGGTTTCAAAAAAAATTAAATAAACTATTACTATAAGTTACTAAAAATTTGTTATTTTAATTGCTTAAAAAGTTAGAGCCCAAAATAAAGTATGCTATCTAATTTTTTTGATAAATATGAAATTTATAAACAAAAAAAAATTGTTAAAGCGCTTTTCTTAAAAATTAATTTATTTGCACATTTTCAAAAATAAAATCTGGTATGCTTACATTTAGTATTTAATAAAATACAAATTTACTTAAAATAAAAAAAACTATTCATGAGCCCGTTTTCAAGATATTGAATTTTCAAAAAAAAATTTTTTTTTTTTAAATTTCAAACATTTTTTTGGAAAATTAACTTAACTGTTTTCTAGAAACTCAAAAACCAAAAAAATGGTTGTAGGTACTGGAGGTACTGTCTAAGTGCTTTGCGACTTAGGCAGTGCAATCACTGGAAAAGGGGCCTTTTTGGTCATAGAACAATTATGAACTTTACGGACATAGACATTCAAACAGACTATATGATACCGCACATTGATTTCAATCCAGTGGCCTTTATAGATATCCCTACAAGGGAAGTCTGGACGGAAAACCGGGTCATAAATACAAATCGAAGGGGTAGGGTCAGTCATCTTTTCAGATAACCCACCTTTAAATAGATCAATAAAGCTTCCGAACTTCTGCAGTGTCTTCCAAGCGGAGGTATTTGCAGTTTATGAGGCAGCAAAGCATCTTGCCACATGTGAGCTAGTAAACAAGAACATTGATATATTCATAGACAGTCAGGCGGCCATCAAAGCCATTTACTCAGTTGTCACAAAGTCAAAACTGGTGGAATGTTGTCGCAAAGAGTTGAGATTAGCGCAACAAACACAGTTACCCTACGTTGGGTCCCAGGACACTGTGACATACATGGGAATGAGAAGGCAGACGAACTGGCGAAATACGGGTCATCCACTGATCCAAACCAAACTGAATCGTCAGTACTTATGCCACTGGGGATAGAAAAGAGCAGAATCCACCAGAGCTTCCTCGAAGCCGCCAATGATAGGTGGTCACAGATTGACACGGGTCGGGTTTCGAGAAATGTTTGGGCGGACATTTCTAGGAAAAAAACTGAATACTTACTCTCGCTAAGCAGGCCTCAACTATCCGTATTGGTTGGAATCCTAACTGGTCACAACTCAATGCGAACCCACTTAAACAGAATGGGCATCATCGTATCCGATCTCTGTAGAGGGTGTCAGGATGAAGAGGCGGAGGAGGGCTCATTTCATTTCCTTTGTGAATGCCCTAGCCTAGCTAGAAAAAGAAAAACAGCCCTCGGAGAATACTTTTTCGACGAACCGGGCGACATCTCGTCTCTGCTACTAAAGAACACCCTGAAATTCATTCAGATTTCGGGATGGTTCAGGGAGGCACCGCTTACCTAATCTTCCACTTATTCCTTTCCTTACCCTTCCCATCTCCTTCCTTTTCGCAAATCCTGGGGAGCGCAATGGATCCATTGAGATCCAAGTGAGGTGTTTCGGCTTGCCGAACACTACAAACACTTACAAACTAACCTAACGTAGGTACTGGAGGAACCAAAAATAACCAATTTTTGAAAATAAAAAATTATTAAATATTAAAAAAGTAGTATTAACTTAGGTATACTAATTATTTGAATTTCTTTAACAAATTCCTCGGAGCCGTTTTTGAGAAAAAAATTGTATCGCATTTTGATTCCTAAAAAAAATAAAAAAAAAATCATGTTGGCGTTATCCAAAAAACACTATGTACCAAGTTTGAAGAAAATCCCTCCAGAGTTTAGGCTGTAGGGGCGAGGACAGACAGACAGACAGAATTGCGGCACCCACTTTTTTCGTGTTCTCTATCATCGTATAATTTTAGGGAAAATTATTATATCGAGTAAAAAATTAAGTTAATTATTATAAAAATGGCTGCTTTCGGTTAATTTTTTGTTTTTTATATATATTGATCGGCTTTGAGAAAGGTGGTCACCCTATGTATACCTAAACATAGGGTGACCACCTTTTTTCAAAGCCGATTTCGGTACACAAGAAAACATTACTTGAAGATATATGACTATTTAGTACAAAAAAGTAAATATTAAGTATTTGAATTATCGTGATTTTTGAATGAATATTTTCCATCTAACACTTACCCTTGGTAGAAATATTTTAGTTGGTTTTTGATTTTCTCGAAAACGGTTCAGTTAATTCTTTTTCTGGAGAGCATTCTAAGAATATTAAATAGCATTGTATACCAACATTACAAAAAAATGGGTTTTGAAATTTCTAAAAGCTACAAAATTGCTGTTTTGGCAGCAAATTAGCATTTCAAAAACTACAAATTCTGGAAATAGTAAAAAATTGTTGAAAATCTCATTTTTTTAGATTTTTTTCGAAGCTTCGGACTTCCGGACCGAAAGTCACTTTTTAAATTTTAAATTCAAATAATAATGTACATACGCATAAATTTTTCAAAACTAATTTTTGCGGAACAAATAAGCATTTAAAAAGCTACAGGTTTAGGCATCAAGGGAATTATTATTTTCGATTTTTCGTCCGCTAACTTTAGACTTATTTTACCGAAATTTTCAATAACTAAAAAACTAGGTGAGCTATTGTTGGTCTTCGCAAAAAATTAGCATTAAATTATAGCTTCAAAGAGGGAAAACATTTTTTTTTTTGATTCCGCCACAAAGTGTCCCCCAATATAAGGGACGAGTATTTGTATTTAATAGATAAGTTAATACAAATATATATTATTGAAATAAAGTTAACCAAGCTTCTTAACTTTTGTTAAACAAAACAAAAACTCCCACAGTTTAGTTATTGCCTGCAGAACATTTTGTTCATTTATTTAATTTATGTCTCAATTTATCAAATCATCTGTCATAAGAAGAAATGGTACAAGTTGTGTCCAACTAAAAATTACAACATTTTTCTTCATCGTACAATCTTAACCCTAAACTCTTCAATCATTACCAACTCGATGTTCCAGTACCACAACTATATGTGCCCAGCTCACAAAATCAAAATATCAACTCGTAGTGTGTGGCAAACTACTTAATATGCAATTATGCAAATTGGTTGCCAAACGTTGAGCAAAATTACATTGGCTGAAGTTGAAGCCGATGCGTATATAGTATGTAGGACTTAAATAAATACGCCCTACCAAAAGACGAATCAAGCGATGAACAATTTTCAAACCCGGCAGTGATGGTGGCCCATGTTATTATAAGAGATGAGCGCCCTAATCTGATGCATAGTTTAAGACTTTGTAAACACTAGATTACCAGTCCAGCTGGCGTTGGTTGGCTTTTGAATATAAAATGTACGACTATGTATGTAGGATTCACCAAGTAGTATCAAACGCTCACAAAAGCAACATACATTCTCTTCTGCTGCAGCAGCACGGATCACAGAATGGTGGAAATATTCTTAATTTGCATCCCAGTTTCATACTCATGTATGAACTTATACGAGCATGTTTATAAAAATATGTAAATAGGATGGATGGATAACTGAGAGAGTCCTGTTGGGTAGGTCGTTCTAAGGCCGATTAATTCGTATATTCCCAAGCTTTAATGTTATGCAAAAGAGTTACAGGTACTACTTCAGCCGTATAGCAGCTTAGCTTAAACGAGATACATTTGGATGATTTGAAATTTGGATTCAGCCTTCAAGTGAACAAAATGAAATACGACTTGTTCGTTGGATCAGATTTCAAGGAAATGCACTTCTGGAATTTTGTACCACATATCGTTTCGTTATCCTCAAATTGATTTCATTTGCATATATATGCACTTATGCAGTAGTCATATGCTCGCATGTTGTATATGAATGTTGCACGATAATAATCGTATGGTTAAATTTTTAAGTAAACTATTTAAACCACCAATTAAATTGATGAAGTACAGCCAAAAACTGATTAATGTTCCTTTGATTGGTTTGTATACGACTTTGATCATTCGTTCCAGAAAAATCATCGGTTCAGTAAGAATATGTACGGATAAATTGGGGTGAAGGGTATATTGGTCTACAAAACCACATACCAACAATACGCTCACAATCAATATTTGTTTGCATATAAATAAATAATATTTGTCTGTGGTGAAGATAAAAAAAAACCATCTCGTTAAGTCTTGAAAAAATCTTGTAGAAATTGCTTTCAAGTTTATAATAACTATCTAATTGTTTAACTATCTTTGTTCGTTCAAAGTATTTTAGATACAAAACAAAATCGTACAAGAATTACAAAAATCGAATTGAAGTCCACCTTATATTGTTTCGACAGCAAAAAAAAAACTACCGGAAAATTGCGCCCTTATTTTTAATTGAATTTTAAGTGTTAGAGTGACACTATTAACTATTTTTAACTTTAATGTAGTTCCCTTATATTCTTCTTAAATTAAAAACACATCACAGTTATTAACACCAATAAAATCATTATTTGGGCGTATCAATTGAAGATAGTGCCTACAGTGTTGACGCCTGGTCTACGCACTATCTGCTCCAGAACGAGGTTGAAGAAGTCACATGATATAATATACCGCAGTTTGTGATTTGACACAAACTAAACGATCAGCCCATACACAGAGAAAACAACAACGTAAAATCAAAGCAAAAAACTTTGATTCTAATATTTTTCGGAACGATTTGTCGCCAACGCCGAAAATTCTTAAATCAAAGTGGAGCGACTTTATTTCAAAGTGATTCCATACTTAAAAACGAACCAGATCTTACTACGTTTACATGTTGATTTAAAGTGGAATCATAGGTAAATCAAATTCATCCATCTTTTAAAACAACATTTATCTACTTCGAATCAACGTAGATTGAACTTCGCTTGGTTATGTATTGATTCAAAATGGCTACCCACGCCACGCTTCTTTGTTTACATTTATATAAGACAAAGACAAATGTATATTCATGAGCGACGCATTTCATTTTTGTGGTGAATCATTTATTTGTGACGACTTAAGTGAATCGTTTGATGCTATGAGTATTTCATAGTAATAAATATAGGAAAAGTAATTAAATATTGTTTTTCGTTAATATGAAAGTGAATTTTGAGTTGCGCGTTTAATTTGTTCACAAATGTAAGGGCGCTACTTCGAAAAACAACAACGCGGTCTCGAAATTCTTTATATTAAGCTTACAAATACAAACAAATTAAGGTGTACTTAACTATGCAACACTTTAAAACTACGTTGATGGCACTTTCAATGCCATAAAAGTGGATCACAAAGTAAAATGTGGATTTCAATGTAAAAATGAATACGTTTCACTTTGAAACAAGGTTGAGCGCACTTTAAATGTGGATATCAATTTAAAAATGATAACGTTTCACTTTAAAACAACGTTGAACGAAATGTACATATACGCACAAAAGTTGATTTCGATGTATAAATAATTACTTTGAAACTAGGTTGAATCTCTTATAATTACGTCGCATATTAAAATTAAGATTGTTTCAACGTAAAAATGAAAATGCTCCACTTCATTTAAAAAACTTTAGATCAAATAGGCTCGTATTTAACTTTAGAAAGCATTTTTCCCCTCAGTGATATGAGCTTGGGAAGGGGCAACAAATTTCATACTAAAATGGTGTTGAAAGACCACACGATGCGTTCGATAGGATCTTATATGAGGCGTTTAGCAGGGATATACCTTGCAAGACATATTTTTCGCCTATTTTGAAGATGGGGCATATGAAGCTGATATTCCAATGATCGGGCATGCTTCTTTCCACCCAAACTTTATTGATGATATGATGCATGCGCCCTGTGAACACATCTCCTCCGTATTTGAAGAGTTCCGCTGGTAATTCATCCGAACAGGCTGGCGGACTTCTTGTTCTTTAGCTTTTTTATACCTCAACTTTTTTTATAGTCAAGCTCTTGGTCTTCATTGGTTGGCGCTGGATTTTCTTATTGCCCAAAGCCCAATCACTCTTTACTTTTGATGCCCATCTAGCAACTGCTGGATATGATGCTTGAATACATCAACTTGTCTCTGTGCTCGGTGACTAGGTTGCCTTCGCTGTTTCGGAGAGCCTGCGTTTCGGTTTTAAAACCAGCAGCCTTTTTTTTAAACATGCCGCGCACTAAAGGGGTTTTTACTACCCTTAATATGACAAGCACCGTGCAAGCGTTAGGAAAACAAGGAAGGATTTAAAAGGAGATACCGATGCACATTGGTTTTGAAGTTCT